>OX388349.1:76526092-77126092 GCA_947579665.1 Sympetrum striolatum
CCCCTGACGTAATATACATTATCTCTTGTATCTTTCAGAGAACTTTAGTGTACATAATTATCGTTTTTATTAGGACAAATTAGGACGATTCAAAAATTACTTAAATGCATGCAGAAGTTACAGATGGCGTTAGCAGTATTTCAGAAAAATAACAAATGCCTCGTAAAGAATTACTGCAATGAAATCTAATCGCAATACCTTAATTTTATCAAGGTAATTAATTATCTGTTAACATTGTCAAACAAGATTTTAGATCTGAATTTAGATTCGTTATACTTTTGAATAAGTTAATTCTAGAGCTCAATTTTCAATTATAGTATCCTTGCTTGCCGCTTTCTTCCCGAAGTGATACTTTTAAACCTTTTCGTAGAATATTCAAATTTCTTATGAAAATGTTCTCAGAAGTTTCGTAAACCTGTAGAAGTTAGTTGAGCCTAACCAAACAAAATTGTTTTTTTTCCAAAAGTACTGCTAAGAGTAATGGAGGGAAATTTAAGTCGAAGTAAAATAAGAAAAGTGTAATTATCCGCAACAATTCTAAAGAAATATATTATATGCACACTTAGCATATTTGCATATAATGCATTATATTCGTCGGAAACGAATAATTCCATATTCAGGGACCCCAGTTAACAGTATATCGATGTTGTAGTCGAGGATTCAATGCAAAACTTATAGAGAGCATTGGATTGATCAGATATGAAGCTTTATTATATTATTATTAATTTTAACGTCAAGCCCTAACAATAAAATTTTACGCTGTTATTTTATATTTCAACGATTTAGTGCTTATTCAGATAAATGTCCTAATTGGTTGAACCATTATCGTCGCTCCCTTAATAATCTAGGCACATGAAATGCAATTTTTGGCTGTAAATTCAGTCATTGTATTTCAGCATATTTGTGATCTTCGTTTATTTATTATGAAGGACAATGATACTATTCACGGTATGATTGAATCTAAAAACATGCTTCTTTTCAACAAATGTTGTTTGAAATTGCAATTGCGGAAACTTGCGCAATTGGGTTTCAGTGTTTCCTTTTGTTATAGTTTATTTTAAAATCGCTTTGCTCTTACCTTTTGCATTTAACTGGGAGTTTCACTCATCGTTGAGTTCTAATTTTAGCTTATTAGTGAGCTCAGCTCGTCAATCATGTTAACCGCACTCAAATAGCAGCGGATGTTTCGCAAAAAGCGAGCCGTACGCCATTCATTTTGTCTGTTAATTACAAATTATGAGTGATTTTTTTAACTGCCTCAAAATCAATGTTAGTAGATCAATTAAGGTCAGAAGTTAGAACAAAATCTGTCCATATTGAATTTTACAGGCACTAGAATTAATTCCCGCATTGTCGTTGAATTTTCTCGTCATCTCCGGTAATGCTGACATATCCTGTGCCTCCGCTGCCATTACATACAATTATCTAGGGCAACCGCTGCCAACATTACTGCGCAGTTATCTTCATTGACATTGGTCGGCGTCCAATTCTAAGATCGAATCAACTGAGACTAAATATATCCCACCTTGGGCGTCTAATGCCATCCATCTTCCCTCTCTCCTTCGACACGTCGAAAGTTAAAGCACCTGAGTCGTCGTTCCTTTAGGATTTCCTCCGACGGAGGGAGATTGACATGCATGGAGCGCCGTCGCAAATTACATTTGGTGCCTAAGTAATCGAGTAACACACGCTAACTAGTGGCGTTCTTCAAACATGGTGATAGACAACATAAGCTTTGATATGACGTGAATTAATGATTCCATTGGAAATATCTCTGACAGATACGACAGGCTATTCGCAGTTCAATTTTATTTTGCAACTAGACACAAAAATGTTTGATTTATTTTTTGTTACTATTCTAATTTATATATTTTCCCATTATAACCATGAAAAGTTTTGAAGGTCTTTAAAACCCAATGAAAAAGATCGCTATGGTGGGAAACTTACGTCATTCTGACCATACTCAGCCTTTCTTCGGAAAACCAACGCGACCTTTTAGTGGCTTCTTGAAACAAATGTATTTAAATGATTTTGTTCCCTCTTATTGATCATACACTTTATACTGATAAGGGGGAAATTAATATAAAATTAATAATTAATATATTGTAAATTTAGATTTAGTGTTATTTCTGAAGATATTTTATTCGATTTGATTACTTGTAGTGAATTTGTATTTTTTCCCTCTCTTTTGCATATTTGTTATCTATTCTCTGCTTATCTTTCATAATGCTTCTTATTCTCCTTCTTCAGAACATATATTTTTTTATCTGTAAGTAATGCAGGTTCTTCACACTCCCCTTCCTGTGAGTGTTTTCCTGCAGTGGAAATTTTTTCTTGAGCCCTCAGCTTAGATTTTTAAAAACCAGATACTAGTTTTCTTCGTGTAATTTTGCAAACTATCTCTTTCTTTCTGTTCCGCATATGACGAATGGTTAGGTGTAAGCAGAGACCTTCTAGTCCCAATCTCGCCCGGATAAAGGCCATTTATTATTATTATTATTATTCAATTATGTATTTATTTTGCCTTTCGATGGAAAGAGATTCCTCAATCTTAGATTATTACACATCTCACAAAATCTTCTTCCAAAACTGGATATTACCTGCCATTAAAAGCATTTCTAATGCACAGGTGAAATTATTCCACCATTCACCCCGATCAGCTCGAGTAAGCCCTATTCCTAATTTACATAGAAGACAATGAATTAACCATCATTCATCCAGAAAACTAATCTTAATTCTTCGACACCTTATTTGTCGGTTATTCGTGAATACTAGTCAATATTTATTCTCTTTTAAGAAGTAAAGGACAGATGATTTAGTGATAAATATTGGAAAAAGAATCCAACTATAGATAATTCAACTAAATCTTTCACAAATGGATGATGCAAGTTTAAAACTTCGAAGTCGAATAGGATTATTTTATTGGAGTTCTCTCGAAATTATCGGGAGATATATATAATTGGAGTCTATCTCGATAACAGCAGTGGAATAACTTCTTTTAAGTATTTGACAAGTTAATTTTGTAATGATGTGTATAGTTTGCATTTTATTGTCTATTCTTTTTGCTTGTCTAACTCATCTAAGATTCTCTTCTGCTTGGTCTCCCACAGTTATTGGAATGCCTTGCTCGGAATGCTTGTTACACTCGTGAATAAATTTCTGTCCGAGATTTATTTGATTTAATTCGCGATGTAATGGAATGATTTCAATTTCCGCCCCGAAATTTGGCAGAAATTTTCTCTGTTATCCGTCTTCCGTCCTATCCACTGACATTCGCAAGGATTTATGGGATCTCCGAGATCACGTGACAATCACTTACACCCGACATGCATTGCGAAGCCCAATAGGAATACGGATCCTAAAAATTTCCTGTTTTTCACTCGGGATGTTAGGGTGGCTCTTTTCGCCGACTTTTTATTCCACGCGAGGCGGAAGCTTTTTCATATTTTAGTTTCCGCATTCGAATGAGACATTTTATGCGGAGTCATGCATTCTTTCCCTTTTGCGAAGAGAGAAATATCTTAGGCCCTTGCGGAAAGATGGTGACGCATGTTCACCGAAAGGCCTCGTTGGGGAAGGCAAATTTAGCAGGGCATAACTGTGTGATGCCATAGCCCGAGGTCTTTTCGGTTACTTTCCCTTCTATATACAGCCAAAGAAAACCCAAACGAATTCGTTTTTATTTTTGAATAAGTCGCAAATAATAATCAAAATGTTATGTTTTACTTGAATATTCTCTTAATTTAATGAATTCCTGAGAGTAAATCAAAAAACTTCATGTGAACCGAATGTAGAGCAATTAAGAGAATACGGTTTCATTTAATGAATTGCCGGAGATTTCTCGTAACTTTTAACCAAAGGAAGTTGCTTCGCGTTGAATACATTTAAAAATTGGAATATAATTATGAGGCTTGATTTGGATTCAAAATACTCAAGAGCAACCAAGTACAATCTGAACATTAAATGCATTCCTCTAGTGAAGTTCTTATTAGTTTTTAATATTTCCTAAAAACCTGATTCTTGTAATATTCAAATCAATAACTAAAGTAATCGTCAAGAGCCCTGTTAGAATGACATTTGATCGTTCATCGCTCCACTGCATGCATATTAAGCAAGCAAAACCTGTTTATTTTAAAAGATATATGTGATATGACTTCAGGCAATTTTGGTTCATAGAAGTGCATGAAATAAATTATGTATTTACATTCCAATGAGATACTAATTGCTAATTCATGGAATACGGGATTCGTTTCAAAATAGTATAATCAGGAATGTTTCTCTTCCCAATCTGTTGTAACCACTTGACAGAGTTAGATAGAATTGCCTTTAAAAATTAAAAATCAGTATTGAAGATGACTCGTGATGACTCTGTAACTTTGGCAACGATCACTGGAGCAAGTCTTTATCGATTCACGAAAAACAAAAACCTTTTCGACGCCGATTCTGCGTTATGACGAAATAACAGGTCAATAATCGTTCGTGAGAATAGCGCGACCTCACGTTGTTCACAACGTACCTATTTTGAGGCCGAAAACAATTGCAACTCCGGAACGATTTCAACGAGCTTTCACGTGGAGGTGCTTCAAAGATCCGAATGCTGAAAATTCAGTATTTCCTCCGCAATTTCTCTCACTTCTGTTCCAACTCGTTTTCGCTCCACAAATCACTGCTGTTACCATTTTCTGGATCCCTTGTTCTACGCCTTTTTACGACCTTCCCATAATTCCCGCGTGTCATCTGCCCCATTCGACCTCCGATTCATTTCCTCCGCCATTACACTTCGCACTCTATCTCGGTCATTCAAGTCGTACACGGAGAACACGCAAAAATGACATCCCGACGCTGAATAGACTAGATAACAGCGGGGGAAAGCGCTCTCGCTGAAATTACGAGGTTGCTTCCTCTGTGTGAGCATAAAGGGCTCACGGTGCAATCAAAAGATTGATTAACAATTTGAAATAAATTGAAAAGCACGTCCATGAATAAGAAAGTCGAATTTCATATTCGAAGATTAATTGTAAACATGAAAATAATCATTGTTACCTAGCTTAATCGCTTTGCCTGTCCTTCGTTTAATAGTTACGAAGAGAGAATTACTAGTCAAGCTCATCCTCATGCTTCGAATGAGGTATTATGTACCATCGTAATGAAACACTTAGTGACTTCCACATTATATACTATTTTATTATTTAATAAAATTGTGGAAGTTACTAAGTGTTTATTACGATGGTTTATACTGAATTCCACAAAGTGAGGATAGAACATATTAATTATATGAGGTATTATGCTTTTGCTCAGCAAAGTATAAGCTGAAAAAGTCCTCTCAAGAGAAACACAAATGCTATAAGAGTAACACAATTCGGGGATTCCATATCGAGAGTCTTTAATACCACTATCCAATATCACTCATACCTCAGTATCTTTCAAATTACCACAAACCATGAGTAAGATCGAGGAAGAAGTAACTGGAAGATTTACTTCTTCATCATTGACCAAAAGACAAATTAAATATGTATATGCTATCTATCAATACCTGGTAGCAAGAACAATCGTTATATATGTACTTATATTAATGATGTACAAATATTTTTCAAATGCAGGTTCTTTTCGGGGGTCGATGGGAATCAAAATATTTGGAATGAAGTAAAAGTGGAATTAGTAGAAACTCGGTGTAACATAAGTTCAGAAATTGGTGAATTAAAGAAATTTTTACGTAATTCTTCAATATTAGATGAGCTATTCAAATATTAGGACACTGAAAATCGTTAGAAGAGGGAAAAGTTTAAACAAGTCTTTAATCCGCTTAATAAAGTCTGAAAAAGTAAGTTGCCCGAGGATATAGTATCTCCATTTTCCAATAATGTTATGCTGCTGCGAGGGGTTTATATGTGCTAGAATTAGTCGCTTCAAGAATTTATAACTTCCGATAACGATACTCGAAAGTATTCGATTATAAAAGAGTCATTTTGCATGAAAAACACACGCCTAAAAGCGGAGTGCTGGGTACCCACATTTGTAGATATAAAGGCCATCATACGAGAAGAAGAGAGCCTACTGGTTTCTCCATTTTCTTAAGTAAATTTGGAGAATGCCGTCCACGCGATAGCAACGCCATCAACGGCATTACATCACTTCTTATCTCTGCAGAGATGATGATGCTTTCCAGAAATGCCCATTTCACCCGAGGTGCTTTATCCCGTGCATATTTTATGGAGCGGAAAGAAATTTCAAAACGTTTAAAGAAAATCCGCCTGACCTGGTTTCTCGAAAGGTGAGAATCTTGAAGAATAATCGCGGTATCGGAGAGACCTATAAAGAGGAAGCCATCGGAAGACAGTCATGCATACGCAAAATCTCTTTGTGTTGCGAACTAATGCCTTATCCCGTGGAGAGAGATCCCTCGAATCTCGCGTCTACAAACACTTCCAAATCCGTATTCTGGATCTCCAGCCTCCCTCACTGGAAATCTTTTTATCTCCATGGGCGCGAACTATCTAGGAGGAGGAAGACAATGGAGGAGTTGTTTTTTTTATCTCCTCAGCATTCCTTCGGAGGGAATTTCCCAGAGGTGAAGAGGCGAAGACCATGCGAATGAGCCTCTTCATCGGGGATTTGAATGCATTATCGCCTCGAGGGCACGCGCTAAAACAGGCGTGTATTTCCCCACCGCATTTGTGCACACAAACAAATATAAATATCGAGGATTTGATGTTTTCCCGGTGTATGTTGCTAAGTAAATCTTCTTGGGTTGACAACCGGGTGAGTTCTTCGGTGTAAACCGACGTTTCGGCGACGTCCCCTGTCGCCATATTCAGGGATGGTCACTGAAGATGGCGACATAGGACGTCGCCGAAACGTCGGCTCACACGGAAGAACTGACCCGGTTGTCTACCCGAGAAGATTTCCTCAGCAAAAGCACATATCGGCGCGTGGGAGTCCAAAGGGGAGATGTTTGATGATGGAGCGAAAAACACAAGCGATGGAGTGGATCAACCATGTGTGAACTGGGGCAATACTTTTGTTTTCTTGGCACGTTCTTCTTCCAACAAGAAGCTGAAACTTCTGCACATACCTGGAGTATCATGATGTAGGTCAATTTATCTGGATGTATCTTTTATAGTTCATCGCGTACGGGTCTTTTGTACTAAAATAAATAATTGAACCAAATAATCGGGCCAGTCTTAAGATCACTCATCTGTTCTCCTGAGATGTTTGACGAAGATGAATCACATTGGCGATGGATTCCTTCGAAGATGATAATCATATTCGTGGGAGTAGTGGTGTTGTAGGTATCTATGCTCCATATTTTTAATATGAACTATTTATGATACGGTAAAAAAATATTTACATTGTATACTAGTTAATTCATATTTTTTACAATTTTTAAATTATAATCTTTTAGTTGTAATTATCGTAATCATCAAGAGGTGATTTTTTCATTTTCCAAGGAAACTGCTTATCTCCTGCAATTTAATGTTACATTAAACATAAATTTAACGTCTCATTTAGGTTTCTGATAATCGATATTTTGGATGAGAGCCAAATAAATTCGAAAATGATTCTTTAAGATTCTCATTGAATATCATCAGAATCAAATTTAAATTCACGAATTTAGGAGATTCATACAAACACTTTCCGCTGATCAGTTCAGTGCCTGTCTCGAGACTTGGTGTTTTGTTGTTTAACTTAGGTATATAACTCATCATAAAGTTGACAGAAAGTAATAGCTACATTAGAAAACATATTGCGTACTGTAAATGTAATCCTGAAATTATTGAATTTAAAATTTCGGTAGAACTCTTGCTTGATAACTATATTTGTAATAATATAGATCTCCACTAACCACAATATTATACTGAAAGGTATATTTATTTATAGTGAGGTAATTTTGTCTTAATAAGCCTGAGTTAGACAAGGTAATAAAAGTGCTACAGCTGACAATTTTCTGAGTCGGAAACAAGATATTTTCCTTCGTTATAGAGGTAAAAAACTTAAATTTTTGGTAGTACCTATTTTGATGTAACTTTTAATTAGCTGAACTAAAATATTATTCGAAGTAATCCACGTAATTCTACGGTCCCGGAAGTGAAAGTCCGAGAACTGTTGTGGAAAATCAGGACCTTTGATCAGTCCTCGTAAATACGTTCATGCTATGTTGGATTATACCAACCCATTGCTACACTGCAGAGTGTGGGCGGCATTAATGGCAGATATCATATTTCTCTGATTATTTAACCCCTAAATGACCTGAATTCTTCGATAAAACTTTAAATGGTTATGAAAACTCTAATGATATACACGTTGTCATGTATACGTGTGTCATGACGCCCAAAATGATTTGTGCATGGGCTGAAGAAACAGAAGGAATACTGACGGAAGTTCAAACTGATAAATAGGCGTACTGTTGGGAACGTGGTGGAAGCGAAAGAGTAATTTTGCGGCGTTCCTCGAAGATTCTCAATTCCACTCAGAAGACGGTTTGCATATTTTCCCTGCATTTCATCGGTTAGTGCCCACAATCCTCTCAGGCCTTGGCATCCGAGAATACGTCGCTAGTCCTGCGTACCCCTTCACTATATCCCTACGTAATGAGAATCCTATCCTGTATTTTTTGGCATTCCCCGCACGCATAACACAGTTCCTAGCCAGGGGCGCACGGACCCTTGGGAATGAAAAAAGTGAAGTTAGAGGTATTACGCATTTGCAAAAACAAACGCATATTTGTCATGCCGTTTATAAGATTTGAATTAAAGTGAAATTCCTTCAAAATATATTCAGTCAAAAATAGGATTCTGCTTTGCAAAATTTAAGCTCTTCATACTGCTGCATCAATGTACAGATAGGATCAGACGTTGTAATGAATAAAAAATCCCTTAAGGAGAACGAGGAATTGTCAAAATATGATTAAAATAAATTTAAACGGAGAGTCCTTTATACTGTTTAATTTTGGAGCGGTTAATTTGAACTATTTAGATATTGATTGAAATATTCCAGAGCCGTTTAACCTGTAAAACAATTAAGATGTGATTAGCAATTTATCTATATATAAGAGACACTGGAAATGCATATTTAAAGTGAATTCTAATTTATCCCTCGTTCGTTAACATATATTTTTTGCAATTGTTTTATGAAGAATACGTAAAAAGCTACATAGTGCAATACAAATTCTGCAATATAATTACAACCTCTTCGTCTGTGTCATTGTATAACGTTAAAGGAAGATTTTCACCGTAGTGTAGTTGCGTAGGAAGAAATGAAGAATCACCCTTGAGGTACGAGATGTCTCCAATCTTTCCTCAAAATAACATTTTCTCCTTCGTCTGCCCTCACTTCCCGAACACCAGACTCCTCCTTATACACGTGCCCTCTCATACTGCCTACGCCAATCTCTTCCTCGTGAGGTTTTTGCTCAATAAATAAGTGACGGCAACATTCTCCTCCTTAATACTGCGAATGAATAATCTCTCCCAACCGCTTGCACGCAAGGAAATATTCCGGCCAAGATGTATGGATTCAATATTTCTAACTAATTTTCGCATTTAATGGCTCAACTGCGCAGTGGCATTATGCAAGAAATGTTAATAGGAACACAATTGTAATGAGTGGAATTTGAGCTAATGGGAATGGAATGAATGTATGCATGGTCATTTTGAACGGAGCTTGTGTTACGTTTTATGTTCGGCGACTTGAGATGATGGATTTGGGCAATCATGGAGAATATGCACAAGGAGATGAAGATCGCTTAATTGAAGTGAAATATTGATTGTGATTGTGAATGAGATACTGTGAAGAATAAACATAGCTATGAAATAGATAGCAGCAGATGAATCGAATGGAAGGGCAGCTTAGTATAGCGGAGTATAGAGACAATTGAGGACGATTTGGAGTAAGATAGTCTAAGATGACACGTGATTTACGTGTATGTATGGTATGCTAATTTTCATTAATTCTTAATACAATTAATTAAGGGCGTTTCTAAAATTAATTCGCGATTTGTCTTCAAATTCTCTTTGCCATTATTTTAAAACGATTAATTTATAGTTTTTAATTATTCTTTACCTATTATGCATAAAGATTCTCTCAAATTATAGATTCGTTTTAGCCAATCATTATCGAATTTAATTATTTTATGCTAAAATAATCTGCCTACATAAATTAGCATTTTTTTAATATAGAAAGATCTATGTATGTTGCTTGCTTTGAAATAATATGCCAGACACCAATGTTAATAGGGTGATTTTTTATATCTCCAGATAAAATTAATACAAACACTAGTGAAATTCGTCTATTGTATGTATTTTTTTCAAATTTTAATCTAAAGTCCTGCAACATAACTTATCGAAACTCACTTTATCACAATCTTTAAGAATAAGCGCTGTGAATTCCTTTTCAGGATCTTTACGTAAAAATAATACGAGTGTAGACTATAATTGATCCTGCAACTGCATGATATCGATTTTTATCTTCATTTCAGGGAAAAGGGACGTCGTATTCCTTTCTGTAATAACAATCTACTTCATCCTTCGCGGAGAATGTTTGATGCATTTCCTGGGACATTTTAAACTTCCGTTGTTTTTCCCAAAAGTGGAATCCCGGTCGTGTGAATACCAATGCTACACAATATTCGTTCCAAGGAAACATTTTCCTCTGAAAAGTTTTTAAGCGAGTTAGGAAATTCCTCGAAATCGTGTTTGCTCTTCGATATATCCGATTTTTCTCACGTTTTTTTCTTCCGTGAGTTCATAACTTAAAACTTTTAGTCGAATCGAACTCTTCTTTTGAAATATTATAATCTTTCCTAGCTGAATACTTCAGAGTAACTTTGAAGCGTCTCTTTTATTGCTGCATTTTATTTTACCTCTATCAATGCTACGCCGTAAATGTCCTCTTAATATTTATATTATTTTCCGGGTCACATCTTCGTGCATCCGTGATTTAGCGATGTAACTATCACTAAATTCTTCTATTTTGTAATTGACTTACTATTACTAAAATTTTAGCTATGCATATTAGTTTAATTTGAAAATTAATTATTTTAATTGACAGCGTGAAAAGAATGTTAAAAAATATATAAACCGAAATATCACAAGGTATATTCTTCGGAGATTACAATTCAAAAGCGGTAATAGCTACTTACTTGAGGGTATTAATCCAGATCGTGCTGTTAATAGTGCTTGTGTATGTTTATTCAATTCGAAAATTCCGATAAATATTAATTTTTATTTTCAGTTAATTATTATTGCGCTGGATAAATTTTCTAGAACCGTAATCGATATGTGCGTGAAAGCGAAGATGTCAATGAATCCTTGCTTCTCTCCTTCCACACGTCTCTCCTTTCCTCGTGACTTTTCCATGTATGAGACCGTGAAGAAGAATAATTTGCATTGTGAAAAACCACATGATAATAATACATTATGGAAGAGGTTTGCATTATTTCCCCTATAAAAATAAATAAACTTGAGTTGTGAGGAAGAGTTTACCAAACCGCTCCTCTTGCTGTTTCTTTCTATACGCAATCCATTCTATAATCGATTTGTAATTATAAAATACACCAATTATGATAAGTGGCTATTGTTAATCGCATGGAATTAAGTTTATTGATCCTGAAAGGGAAAAGGTCTGAGAAACTCTTGTTTGCATTTTCAAGAAGACCTGTCC
Organism: Sympetrum striolatum; assembly: GCA_947579665.1. Classification (NCBI taxonomy): domain Eukaryota; kingdom Metazoa; phylum Arthropoda; class Insecta; order Odonata; family Libellulidae; genus Sympetrum; species Sympetrum striolatum. The sequence goes on from OX388349.1 coordinate 76,537,751, forward strand.
CGGAAATTTCTCCTGCGGCTCACTGTTAATCATCAAGTAATCCTGAAATTTTAAACGGAAAGTTTCCTGCGGCTCTCTATCGCATTTAACTCAAAAGCAGGTCATGGCCTCCGTGTCAATGGGTTAAAACACCTGTGGATTCCAACAATGGCAATATATAAGGAAATAAAGACTGTAAAAGCCATCAACCCCCCCCCCCCCCCCCCCGATTTCCACAGAAATTGTAGCGAGGATTAAAACTCTCCTGTCGTTTACTTTATTCCTTTCCTCTCTTTCCGTAGGTCGTTAATTAAGCATTTTGAGGGAGGGTTTGGCAGTGAATGGAAGGGTTGTCGCAATAGACTGAAATTGCGGATATAATGTGGCCCTTTTTTCAATTTCCTCTTTCGAGTGTCCCAGGGGTCGGTGCGCGCTCCCTGTGAATGAGTGCGGATATTAGTAAGCAAGACTGGTTGTTGGGACCCATGAATAATTATCGTTGGAGGGTTGCGGAAGGACACCTGCAAATAATTAACAACCGGAAAGGTGAGGCGTTTTGTTTTATTTAACCGAATGCGATAGCGCGGAACGAACAAACGTCGCGTTTTAGGCGAACTCTCGTTTAATAATTTGTGACACGAATTCCTCAACGTTTGTTATTGATTAAAGCTATGAGGAGATTGGAAGACGGAAGCTCATTAAATACCTCCGCTGAGTTCATTAACACTGCAGAAAGAATGAAGTAGCTGTCGCTTTGGACGGAATGTGAAAGGAAAGGTATTTCTGACGACTTTTGCTCTTTATAACTTAGAATCTAATGTGTCGCTCCTATCTAAAAAAATATAAAACTATTTTAAGAATATTTATTATTTTCTCAGTATAGTAAACAATATTTGAAAATGAGTGACATTCTCTGAAATCCATTTCTTGATGATTTGAATTTAGTGGGTTGATGATCAAGTATTTAGAGAATAAGGGAAAAGTGGATCGATTTATGATTTTTGCGTAAATATTATTACTTTTGTGTTTTTGTCCCTCCATCACATTTTATTAAATCTATCTTTACTATATTTCAGTAGATATTTACTCAGATTTGAATGAGTCATCGTGGTATTCGTAGTGAATCTTTTGAACAACTGATCAAATCTTCTCCTTCCATCGGTGACAATTTATATACGTATGCGAATAAAATTGAGGTTACTTACCGCGAAAAACCTCCTTCTGGATTTGCTATCGGTCACCTTTTTGATAGAGTACACACCTGGAAGAAAAGAGGAAACATTAGTGGATGTCATTTGCTAATCAATAGTAGTCACAGAAAACATTTATCCTGCTTCAACACAGAGCCGATTTTTGTAAAGTGTCCTAGCTTATGTTTTTAATCTTGATATAAGTCTGTTTTAGTGATTGAGTTGACGTATAGTTAAAGTCTTGCTATCCATCGAAGTGCAAGTACATTTTACTGCAGTCAGTTTCTATATTCTCAAGAACTAAATCCTCATTTTCTGTAGTAATTCCATCAATAAAATCATCATTAACTATTTATAATAGGAGATTTTTAGAAAAACATTTTAGCAGAATTAATTTTATCGGATATTTTTCCCAATAAACATTATTCTCTGCAAGCCAAACTCTTAGAAAGGGATATTGGACGACCAAAAAATTATTTTTTATGGTGAGTCGAATTTTTCATGGGGGGTATCTTAAGATTATTCTTAGACGTTATCTTTCTTACTTCACAGTCATTGGCGGCTATCCCGTTATCACTCATATCTATTGCGTTTTAGCAAAGAAATACAGTAAGCTATGAATATTATCTTGGAGTCCTTTAAAAAATTCTAGAAAACTGCCTCATCAACAGAAACCGTGATTTGGAGATGCTCAGAATTTTCTTTAGATGGAGAATACTGCAAGAGGCGAGAGAAAAAGCAACTCTCTATTTGAAAGCATCAATAGGCCGTCGACACCTGCCTCTGGCTGCTTTTAAACAAGCTTCCCAGTGTGTGCACCGTCCGCTTCAATCGCAGAATACAAAGTCAAATCTCAGAGTTGTCCGAGGGCTGCCTCATTAAAAGAAAATGACTCATATTCATGACACTCTAATTGGACCATTCGAAAAACCTGCGGAGCTTGTTCAGTTGCTGCATACACATCTTTTGAAAAGCAGTCCAACTTTGAGGAAGAGGATTCTATCAATGTTACAGACAACACGTCCTACGTGTGTACTTGCGGTAGTGCCGAGCGTTTCTGCGTGGGATGATTCTAATCCTACAAAAATGGCTTTAAGATTATCTCTTTATCGGTGAAAATGAATACACAGGATTGAATTACAAAGCGTTAACCCTCCGCTCGTTTAGTGGGCATTTATATCTTCGTTAATGCTGCAGAGATTTTCGATCTACTCAAAGAAAATGTCACTTTTTCTTATATTAACCGATATATGTACGTATGTATCTTCAATGAAAAGAACTCCAATATTTTAAGCATATTCTGCTCAAAAAATACGTGTGTGTATACATAACTTAGAAAATGCGCCTAATGTGTGTTTAAAGTAAACTAAAGAAATCTTTACAGAGAACCAAAGCATACAGAAGGATCCTTTGAGTGTGTCCCTTATAACTGTTAGCGACTCAGAGTTAAGAACGCAATACAAATTTTCGACCGCTGAAACTCACGCAGGAAAACTGATTCTAGTCCATCCTGAAGTCCAGGATGAAAAGTGTTTCTACAGCTGATTATTCAATATCTTTTTTCTGTATGGGAACAATTGCATGATGGGATGAACCCGTGAAGAAGTAAAACAGCAGTATGTGTAAAATGTGCGCTTTCCTTGATAATTTAGACCAAATAAGAAGATTTTCATCGATATTCCTTAGAAGGCATTAATGTTTGGCCTTACTGACTGTAATTGTGGATTTACAGTCTAACTTTGCGTTTAATGTATGAGTTTAACTCTAAATGTCGATGGAATACCATCGAACAAATACCACATTATCTTTTCCTCGAATATCTTTGCTTATTTTATGGAGAATAGTTCAGAGAGTACTTAGTGTCTGCATATCCAGTATTTGTGTACTGAGGGTTCATGTCAGGCAAATGGAAGCTGCGCTACAGAGATGAGGCGCTATCAAATAGTCAATGCTGCCACGCAACGTAAGGCAGTTTGGATCTATAAACATTTTGGGAAATTCAATTAATCATCTATTTGAGAAAAATCTTATACTTCTCAATAATGCTTGCAAAACTATTCCTTCCTTTCGTATTTTTTTTTTCAAATTCCAAAGGAGAGTTTGGTCAAAATACTTTTTCATATGATGCATCGTTTCCGTCTCATCAGGTCTTTGGGTATTAATGCTGTGATTTTATCCATTTTATTACTAAATTGATATTTTACAGTATTTTACACCGAAGTTTATTAATTTGATATTGACAAATATAGAAAAATTTGATTAAATGAGCTAAAATATTAATTCAAATTTCTCTCGTTTTTATAATATTGAAGTTTTATTCTAAACTGAGTTAGTAAAGAGCAAACTTGAGTAAAAATTCTTCAAGAAGTTCAAAATCTTCGAATTACATTCAGGCACATGGGTATTTTAGTTCTTCCTATAGAATTTCTCTTAATTATTCCACTCGAATCTATATAAATATTCCTTTTCTACCGAACATTATTTTAAATTCACGTAAATCACTAATACAATTTCAGAGCAATGTACAATTTAAAACATGTTTATTTACGATTTTAAATTAAATTGTTGATAAAGTAATTATAATACTTTATCTTTAAGATATATAAATACTTAAAAAACCTATTCTAATAGAAACGTTGAGGAAAAAATGATATCTACTCGAAATAAGCCAAAAATAGACTAGTTACCATTGTTACTTCATCAAAGTAAATAATAATAAGAAAACAGAAATTTAGGCACAATAAGGGTTGAAAAATAGTCATGGTTTACTCATTAGATTTTCTGCTAAACATTTTGATTAAGCACACTTTTACACAGTAAAGTGATTTTTCTTAGTCGAATTTTAATCTGGATATATTTACTTTTAAGGTCCTTTGGTAAGGAACTTTGCGACTTTGCAGTTTTCTTCTCCCATAATTGTCGAATGGTTTTGGTGCATATAGCTCACCAGTGGCACTTAAAATGGCGAGAAGTATTCGTCCCTGTCCGTGACGCAGTCGATAAGACGCCGCTTCTCTTTTGTCCCTGCGCTCATCGATTCTTCGGCGGAGGCGCTGAATTCATTATGTCCCGCTAAATAAATAAACAGCTTCGCTCCGGGATATGTGTTACGCGGTCACGGAGTTCCCTCTTTCTTCGCCACGGAAAGTGAACGCTCGGAGATGTGTTGAGGTTTCACGTGATTCGTCTTTCTCAATGGACGTTTCTCACGTGAAGAGTGAATTTAAATAGAAATCGTTCTCTGGTTATTTCAGACGAAATGAGGTGCGCTGAGATTGGGCTGAGGAAGTTTATACTTTAAGGGAATTGCGTATTTTTCCGCAGAGCATTAGAACGGCTGAAAGATCTGTAAGGGAGATTGGAATGTTAAGACACCCACTGCTGCACGTCTACGAGGGAGGAGCTCGTACAGGAGCTAGAATACGCAAATGTAAATGATGGAAGCATTTTCTCTGAAGTTGAATTTTTATGTGTAATTCATATTCAGGAGAAATCGTGTGGAAATTCATCATACAAAATGAAGGAAAGAGAGATGGTACGGTTTTCTCAATACATTATTAGAATCACGACCGGTTTTGACGAGTAATCGTCATCTTCTGGTCTAGACTATTGCTCGTCAAAACCAATCGTGTCTCTAATACAATATTGTGGAAAAAGTATCTCCTCTCTTTCCTTCGTTTTGCATGAATTGTTGAAATTGACAAAACCTATTCCGAAGGGTATTGGTTAAATTTGAGCGAAGTAAACTCGATGGTGAAATAGTTTGACGAAATCATTCTTAATGCATATTTTTACGGTATCTTTATAGATATTGTATGGTCGGCATGAGCATATACATTGTGGTCGGCTGCCTTTCTCAGAAGTATGAATGCACTGAGGTGATGATCAACTTTTGAATTGAAAAAAACTTTGGGATATTTATTCATGTTCAATTTTTATTCATTCATTCATTTATCATAAAATCAGTGAACTATGTAAGCTTATATTGAGTATATTACGCCATTTCATAATTCTGAAGTTCAAAATTTATAGTCAAACTCTCACTAAATTATCAATGTACAACGTAATATAGCACTCAGTCATTCACAAGTACAATGGAAAGTGCTCTCCTTTTTCGATGTAGACAGTTAGCTCAATCCGATATTTAACCAATGAATTATTCGCCTTGAAGGGTTTTTCTGCATCGCCTACAGTCTGAAATAGGCTTTTGTGTTGAGGCACAACTGATCTTATTTACATGGTGAGCGACAGAATACTAAATAAGTCGTGCAGATAAAGGGAACCTGTCAGCATGTGTCAGATAACTGCGGGCAGAATCGATATCGCGAGAAAAACCAAATGTAATATTCTCATGTGCTCAGGAAATTAATAAATAAGAACTGGAAAATAGAAAAAAAAACGATCCATCTCGTTTTGACTTGAGTGGAAAAATGTTAAAAATTTAATGAAAAACTGTTAACCTTTAAGAAATACTCGAACGAAGAGAAGAAGGATACTGAGGAATAAAGTATCAAAAAGAGGGTCTGGGAGTGATTAAAGCTATTTTATGTTGAATAAATTATATATAGATGACAAATATAGGTGTGAGTATGAAGAAGTGCGTGTGACATGACTCGAAGGGTAAAAAATCACCTAGCTTGCTTCATTTGAGAGAAATCGAATGATTTTATCCTAGATACGTGAAATTCTATAAACAAGTACTCCCAGTTTACCTCCTTCGATCCAATTGTAACTAAAGTTATAAACATATTGTTACTTTTACGCAGTTGCAACTGTACGCAAAGCATAACTGCTAATAATTCCATTTGGCAATACATCCAATTTTTTATTTTTTTCTCACAGATTATATTATATTATACAATCCGTGACCTCATTCTATATTATTATATTCTAATATACGTACTCAGTAGCACCATTTCAACATCCGTATACACTCATTCATTGACGGAATATCTGAATATCCACCCATTATGATGAAATGAACTTCAGTACAAAAATCACTACCAATAGTAGTCCCTTCCTTTCAAGTTTCTTTTCTTTTTCTTTGGACTCAGTTTTATAATGCGGGAAGCTGGCGGGATTAAAGTTTTGTTTTATTTCAGAAACTTCTTTGAGATTATCAGTAATATTCTCTTAATTATACCACATATTATGTATTAGATTTCATTTTCTGTCCGCGAAAAGAGACTGCAAGATTTACGTGTTTGATGTAGATGATTCCAATATTAATTCAGATTAAAACAATTCGATTTACCAAGATTGAACCCCGAGTACGTTGCTTAATATTGTTAAAGCAGGTGTAGATGTGGCAAGTAATTTAACGTGGAGTTAAATGAAGATACATTTAAACTTCCAATACATATTTTTTAAGGGTTTCAATCATTCGACTGGTGAGATGGTTTATTTATTCACTAAATTATACGTCCCGCGTTTTATTAAATAGAATTTTACGGTGAGGGATAACGGTTTATTAAGTTAAGAAATATCGGATTTAGACTGTCAAAGTCATGGGTAATTGTTTGTGAAGTTCAAAAGAAATTCGAGGGGGATTTTTATTTCTGAGGAGAAGCTGCAAATGAAACTAAACCGTGAAAATGAATATCTTCCAGAGTAATTACGAGCAATTAGATTTAGCGTAAATTAATGCATAATCAGGTGCTGCCCTTGGAAACAGATCGGGAAAAATGATAATTTCAGAGCAGATCACGTGACAGAGAGTGTTACGCAAAGATAACTCAATTATTACGCATCATCGAGCTTCGTTATTAATTAACTCGAAATAAAATTACCTCGCTGTTACACATTCGGTCGATTAATTTAAAATTTAATTTATATTTCGTTCCAAAACGAGAGCATCCGTTTCGTCTGTTTTTATCAATAAAATATACCCAATTTTCCTATTTCATGCTCTCAATATTAGCGGAGGGAAATAGGAACTGAAAATTGATTTTATTAGTAGAGAAACGAAAAATAGATGTGGTCCCGCGTCAGAATTTTGAACATTTTTAATCAGAAATTAATTTAATTAGAAATTCGAATGAATACCGTACTAGAATTACTATCTCTTTTGTTTTGAGGTGTCTTTTGAGTCCCTGTGCAACATGAAATATCCATTGTTTCTTTCTGTTCTTGACTAGAGCTATTCATTTAGCTAACATGTTTCCATTAGTACTGCGCTGATGAGGTACGGTTTAACCCTCGAGTACTCGCGTCTGGGTTGAATCGACCCATGTGAATTTTAAAATTCCATATCTTTTTATTAGTGCTTTTTAACCTCTTCTTTCTCATATTAGCTGAGTTTTAGAATGTTCTGAACCAGGCACGAATTTTCGCCAAATCGGAAATGGAAGTTTAATTATTTAAACAAATTTTTCTTAGCGGTTGTGCCAGGTAGATGAAAGACTTTTACGTATAATATTGCATTTTTGACCTTGTTTCCGCCGTAATTTTTATAGATATTACATAAATTTCATATAATAAATAATTATCATTAGAATATTAAAAATTATTTTATTTTTAAATAGTTTACTTTTTATACGCAATATTCAAAATTCATCAGCCATATACGTGGAGTCAGGGATATCGAATTTTACTGAATATTAAAATTATTTGAAAATATTTATTTGATTTTATTTTAATAACCAGGTTAATAATTAATTAATATATTCATAATCACTAATGAATTAAAAATTTATTCACTACGTATTGAGACAATTTACCCCTTTGGGAGATGTCGGGTTGATTCCACCCATCGCGAGTACCTACGTGACAATTTGGGATGTGAGTACTCGAGGGTCTTACAGAAATATTGTCTTCAATAAAAATAATTAAAGGGAGAATGGAAACAGTGCATTTAAGCGGTATCTTAGTTAGGTTGTAATTAAGTTACTGGGTTGTTAAAAGTTTAACATTTTATTCCAACTGGTTTTAACGTATTCAAAGAATTTTAAGATAGATTTATCAAAATCATATACATTCTTCGATCAATTAAGGATTCCATTGATACAAGAAGGTATAAAAGTGTTCTTTATTTAGAAATACAATGCATATACAATCCGAAAACTGAAACTGTTCAGAATTTCTATCTTACATTTAAACATTGATTTGAATGTTATGCTATTTCAACACAACACGGGTCGTAAATTTTATTTCTGAATATATACTGTTAAAAGTCTCTTATAAGAAATACCACCAAGGGTAGGCTGGCGCTATCGAAATTCCATCGAATGTATTATTCTGCGTATGTATGTGTACACAAAAAGAGATGACATGAGACGGAAGACGAAATTTGTGTATTTCTGTGCATAAATATATATATATATATATATATATATATATATATATATATATATTTACCATCAGAATCTGTTACTTACCCATTGAAAAATTAAATAATATCGTCAAATGTCAATATACCCATCAATTCAAATTCTCAGCGACTACATCTGATCCCTAACAGAACTGAGGGACTTCTTATATGATATTCAAACGCACTGGAAGTTGTGCATTGATTGAAAAACAGTTTGAGCCACTGTGGTCCATGTCTGAGGAAGAGAGAGAAGCTGTAAAGGTGTTTCTAACGCACTCTCCCAGAAGGAGTGAAGCGTGTACTCTTGGCAACAAGTGAACGAAGATGTGTTGAAAGAGTGAACGGGTTCAGCCCAAGTGATTGATCGTCTACTTCGGATCGCCTTTGACCTCCAGTAAGCTCCCTCTCGATTTTTCGCCCTTCCTTATAAAGGGGAGGAGACGCCGGGTCAGCCGCGATGACCACTGAGGTCAACCGAGAAGTTAGGACGCCAACACCTCTGTCCAGATTAGGACCACAGCAAACTGACCTCTGCCCTCCTACTTCGTTTTTGGTGAAGGAGCGTGCCAATGTTAAACACATCCTCCTGTGCTATCCAGAGGGGAAAATGGGGAATTACCCAATATATTACATTGCCTGATAGTGAATTTTTCACTTACGTCGAATTAGCAGTTTTAGCAATGGCAACATACATTGTGATCACTGGGAAAGTAATCAGCCACGGTAAATATATGGATTTTCAACACAATGGAAAAGCAGCTGAGGATTTTGGATCTTTTAACGGTAACTTAAGATAGGGAATGAATTATACTGAGGCGGGGTGTTGTGGCAAGGAAAACTAATCTCAAAGCATAATGAATGAAACTGATTTTTCAATTAAATTCAAAATCCCAGTTAAACCTTAAACAGAGACGAAGTAAAATCTCAGAATATATAAAGAATAGATTTCCTATTCCTTACGATTACTATAAAATATGATTACAGAAAAGAATACATAATACGACATCGTAGAACAAGATTTGCACAAGCTCTCATCTCAATATGTAGGAGAAGAACTCCCGTCTTCCACTAATTGGTGCTCACTCTTTAATCAAAAGCATAATCACAATGACTTGTGTACCAAACAAAATAAAAGCATGAACTGTGAATAACGGTTACAGGACTATTGACGTTATTTGGGACATATATCAGTACACACATGGCGATAAAAATTAAATTATAAGAGAAGCTGCATAAATATAACAGTAAAGGGAAAATTTTCAAGAAATTTATATATTAAATACTGCGAAAGCATTAGTAGCTACGACTGAGTCAAATTCCGAAGTGTGAATAGAAGAGAAACCAAATATTAGCAGACCAAGAATGAGAAACATATGTACTCGCTTAGGTGGATTCATAATTATTGTGAAACCGCAAAATACATAGAAAGATGGAAAATAAAGCGTACTTATGTCATTCGGACTACCTAAGGAAGTAAGGAAGCAAGTATCGGGTAAGTTTCTTCGGCTCAAACGTGTAGATACATCTATGGTTTAAATATATCATATACATCAGTAATGCCTATCTATTTTCATCCATAAAGAGGCACATAAAAATGTCATACTATTCCGAAAACGCTCTATTCAATAAGGGATTCAACATCTCAGCGTTGGCGATAAACTTTCACTCTAATTGAAAATGATTGAAATGTGATTCCCTTTTTGGTGGAAGGCATCGAATTTATGCTAACTCACCTGTCAATGTAGAGTTGTTGACATATTTTCAGATTACGCACGATATAAATTAAATATTCCCATTGCTGTTGCTTCATTGAGTTTTAAGTATGAAACATGTTTAATTGCGCCATAAAAAGCCATAAATCACCAAATCTGAAATAATTTCCAAATTATATCTCAAAAATAGAAAATGTAAAACGATACGGCATTTGAAACTTGATTTGTGTGTAATGCTATTTGCGGGCTTTTTCATGAACCAAAATTCTCTATCAATAATAATGAAGGTGATATTTCAACCTACATTTCATTAAATCGTGAGGTAAACAGTTGTAAATATCCAACCAATCTGTTCCAGTGAGTAGGTTTCGTTATCATTATACAATAAATAATCTCTCTTTGGGCGATTACTTCGTGAAAGTTGTGCTTATTGTGCATTGAGTTGTCTCAATTCAATGAACTGCTACTTCTTCTGTAATAGATATAATAGCGGAAAAAAAGAATCGGAATGAATAGATTTTACGCATGCCCATGTATTTTGTTATTTATATAAGTTATTAAATTACGGGAAAATAGTAGCTAATTTCTCTGAAATTTAGTCAGGGCAATAAATCAGCGTTTTTCTGTCAAATTATTTCCTAGAAATGTTCTCCTCAAATATTAAAATACAAGAAATATTGCTGCAAAAGAGAAAAAATTCAATACATTTACTGAATAATGCTTTTTCAATAAAATGTGCTTTAACTTGGAACTAATTCCATGTGACAACAAGATTTTAAATTTAATAATTTGAATTTCATTTTTGACGGAGTGTAACTTCTTCCAAACAGGAAAAATAATGGAATGAAACGAACTATCTCATTCTAGAATATCACGGATGTTTCTAATTCTTTTATTAAAATTAAAATAGCTGTAAATGTTTCACTCATGATTTTATAACTTGTTTAATACCTAAAATATTAGAAAAGTAGTGGATTAAGGAAAATAACAGAACCCTCTCAATGCAAGAGCAAAAGTGATTTTGGTCACTACCACAGATGTTTTGGTTACTTTTCAATGGTGGGCGTTCCTTACGCATTATGCCTAAGGAGATACAGAAAATTGAATTCAATTTGAGTTCTCATATAGGAAACTCGTTATAATGGTGGAAGAGCTAATTGTATTTCTAAAGTAAATTTTTCTTCGCCCGGTTGTCTCTGATCTTCGTCTTTACTCCAACATTAACGATATCGGAGAATAGCGCAGTGATTAAATATTTTCCATTTCGTAAAAGTCAACAAAAACGACCCGTAGGCGTTGAATTCGCCGTAAATTCCTTGAGAAGCAAGAAATGACCAGAAGACGATCCCTCGAGAACCCGCTTTTCTTCGGAATGCCCCGTTAATATCGCTAAACATTTCCAGCGAAATGGAGCAAAGACTTTTGGTCCGTTCTTGAGGGCATCAAACCGGGATTGAGTTAACCCTTATCGAGTTTGGCGACGTTCAACTATTTAAGTAACTGCCTCCACCCGAGAAATTTATCGTCATAGCAGAGGGCCGGCCGATGAGGTAGTAAATCTCGATGCATTCGCCGATCGCCGCCTTCTTCGCCCCCGGGCGAACCCCTCTTCCCTTCCCGGGGAGAGCTCCGCTTCCGTCCCCTCAAGAGCCCATCTTTTATTCAGCCACGAGAGACGACTTTTTCTTGTTTGAGAAATGAATAAGTTATCAATTGAAGGCTTTTTGGGGGCAATACTTCAATTTAACCCTTATTTAACCGTCTGACGCTGCCATGCGAGGGAAATAGTTTTATAGGCGGAGAAAATGTAGGCCTTTAAATTCAATCGTAAATCCTGATTGCGTTCCTAGGTTGCTGCTGTATCGGAATCTTTATGATAAGCAAGATATACTCGGAGGGATTCCCGTAGAATGGATAAAATGCATTAAGCTGTCTACCAAATAATGAACTATCTGCCTACAAATAGAATGCCTTAAGTGCTCCAATTTTAAGGGTAGCTTAACAATTCATGCATCTCTAAGTAATAGCTCACGACTGAGGTCAAATGCACGTCAGCATTGATGGAAAGTTATTTTTCGATTTAGCTGCCACACAAAGATACGTCTTTCTCAAGAAAAAGAAGAATGACTTCGGAGAAGTTACATATTATCTGGCGAATAGTTTCAAATATGACGAATGTATGTAACTCTAAGGGGTGGAGAAGGATAAAATCAGCGACATTTTTGTTGGTGTACAGGTGGGTACCAGAAAGTTCAATGTATTTATCGTTGGTTAAAAAGACAAGTGCCATCACATCAAGAATAGCTCATGAGCCATCAGGAGCACTTTCATAATATTGATGAAAAAGGTTATTTTTACCAATTATTTTCTTTTAGTTATTAAACGTCTTTGGGTGATTTATTTTATTTAAAGTTTTTTTTTATCGAATCCATCGTCAATAAAATAGATCCATCCAGTAAATATTAATGAAAGATACTTTAAATTGACATATAATAGGAGAAAAATAGTTTTGGATTAACATAAATATCCGGATCTTATTAAAAGGTATCCACAAATGGAAAACGCACTCAAAGAAGGGGTGATTGCAATACAACTGAGAGGATAAATAAAAGATACGCATACTTAGCATGAGCAGAAATGCATCGCAAAAATAAAAACCAGTCAAGAAATATAAATTAAAAATAGTATACACTTCCAATAAAATGCAAACGAAATATAATACAGCCCCCAATAAAGTACCTGGTGAAACTCCTTAACATGATAAGTAAACACAAGGATATCTAAGCAACTCTTGCGGTTGATTCAAATAATAGTTTATGGGCTCCTTCTGTGTACTCGAAAGTCTCTGAAATTTGAAGTGAAAACCATAGCTTTCAACCACCTCAAAAATGGTTAAGAGCCTTTTATAAAATATATATAAATGATTTATAACTTGCTAAAGTTAGTGTGGGATTTATCATCAAATTCCATTGTTTTTCTCTTCGTAACGGGTAATTTTCCGTTATAGTTTCGTCCTCCAGATATTTACGGATTTGAGTGAAGAGCAATTGACCTTCACTGGAGCCGCTGAATGGTCAATCTTTCCGTTGATGTCTTTCGAAATTCCTCTCGCAGAAGCGGTAACCATCCGTAACTTACAGAAGGTCAAACATTCGAGGAATTTACGGAGAGGTCCCTCGATGGACGTGAATATTTTGCCCTTTTTACCACGCCCCTCATCCACACACGCCCCTCATCCACACACGCCCCTCATCCAGACAAGCCCCCCGACCAGTAATAATTTCATTTACGAGAGAGGCCGTTACCTTGGTTACATTCCACGCCAATTTCTCGTTTATACTCTCATTGCGTCGCTTTTGAAAGTGAAAAATTTTCGCGTTCTTATTATCGCCGTGTCGTAAACAAAGGATCCCGGTTCGAAACCGGTCGTAAATAGAGCCCCTTTGAGCAGCGAATAAACCTATAGCGCGTGCGGTGGGAAGCACTTTCACTTTTCGGGAAATAAACATCTCCAACCATAACGGCAGAGGCTGCAATTACTAAAAAGGACGACACGGGTGATGCGGCCGCACTCAGTCTCAAACGTCGGAACGCAAAAAACACGCGTTGGGTTAAACGGGTCCATCGCCTTTCTTCATAGGCGGATGACGTGGATGTCTGGTGATGGGGAGCATTTGAATAATTCCTTAGAATATATTATTCTTGCATATAACTGCTGCCGGGGAATATTATCCCCTAGCCAAAGGGGAAAATTATCGGTGGCGGAAGTTTTGTCGTGGGTAATTCCTTGCCATGAATATTTTAGAAGTACCTTTTTGGGTTATCTCGAGTAATAGGACGGAGAGGAATTTGAAACTGTTGTGAAGAACAGGGAGGCAGTGATGTCCTCACTTACTTCACGTATATATACTATATGAGTTTTTGATGCTCGTAAATAACACACTAACTTCATTACATAAACCCATAAGTAACGAACTAAAGTTGTTTATAAATATTTATAGCATTGAAGTATGGTATCATAATATCGATATTCAATCCCTCGAAATTGAGATTGCAAGACTTCTAAATTACGCACAGGTAATGTTTTTAGATTAAATTAGAAATAATTTTATATTCTTTTAATGTTATTTTCCTTGTCGGAGTAGAATGAGAGAAAAATATACTCTGATGAAATATTGGAGATAACGCAGTATCATCTTTGATTGTGGAAAAATCTTATTTTCTGTTTCTAATCCCGAGTTACTTACAAATATTATTTAATGGAAAATTTCCCTAATGGATATTATATTGTTGCTAGTTGGCGTAGAATCTTAATAAAATATCTAGTCTTTCTATGTTCGAGAAACTTTAATTTTATCTCTTCGCAAAAGATACCATTAAAAATGTAATCCAATAATGATGTCTTTATCTTAGATCGATTTGTTTTATTTAATAAGTTTATCTACAGCAATGAGCGTTGGACTGGTATCCAAGGGAAGTAATGACAAATAGGAGGAAATGTTTAAAGTGGTGTGAATAGAGAGAGGAAAGGGATTGTCCATGATTGGACGGAGGACACAAACAACTTCGCGTGAGTAAAAGCTCATCGTCCCCCTATTAGTCTACCGCCCTCTTTCTCTTAAGGCTATTGCGGGGGAAGTCTCAATGACCGCTCATTATCCCTTTCTTCTCTTCCTTCCATTCCGAAGCATTTACTCCCTCGGAATCCGTGCCATTTTCTCTTTATCTATTTACCTTCATATTTGCTTTAGCTTAATGCTCTCACACGCCCACGGTATTTCAAGAATGAAAGAGGAACTGTTTGATGCGAATCCATTGTTTCCCTTGACTCTTCTGCGATCTTCACAAGGATATCCTACGTGCTATTTGCTTTTACTGCATCAATAGTCAATATTAAGGTGAACGGAGAAAAAAATTATGCATTATTATTCAGAAAAAGGAACGATGGAAAATGCTGATAATAGTCATTAAGCAGATGATTTAATGTTGCGAAAAATGTCAGGAATGTACGCAATATTTAGCATATTTAGAATATTTCCGTAAAAATATTTTTGTAATATAAAAGATCAAACAATAAAAATAGATTTTAATTTCCGCAAAATAATATTTTATTTTAAATGTTTCTATTATTAAAATATATTTAACTGAGGAAATTAAATATCAAAATTAGAAGTACTTAAAAGAAGGACTGACTACCGAAATCAGTAATATCTGGTTGAATTTTTTATTATTATCTCTATCTGGCTGAGCTGGATGATGTAAAATTCCAGCGTTTGGTATATATTATATATATATATATATATAATATATATATATATATATATATATATATATATATATATATATATATATAAATATATATATATATATATATATATATATATATATAAATATATATATATATATTATATCAGTTGATGTTTCCAAAGGTGGACTTTTGAGATAGAAGGGCTCTAACTTGCACTTTGTGTATTCCATACCATTTGAAGCTAAAGATAAGAACAGAAGAGAGATTAAAAGGAATGACGGAATTTTGATACTAGATATCACAGCTGCATTTTCCAGAAATATTTATCATAATGCTGCAAAGAGGATGATAATTTTCCTGATGACCGAAGCTCTGTATTCATAACGTCGATTTTGGTGCAGTCCTCTGCATCTTAAGAATGCTCCTCTTTTTTCTGAATTCAGAAACGATTTGTCTTTTTGATATTTCGATACGTATTATATTATGAATCAAAATTAGATTTTAAGGAATTTAAAAGCACTAGTTCGATTTGAATGGAAGTGACCATTTTCAGGTCTCTCGTCTCCATTACCTTTGTTTTTCTTCCTTCGCATATCTTCAAATTATAAGATAAAATCAATCGGCTTTAATACCAGGGATATTGTTAGATATGATATTATCCGAGATATTGTCCAAAACCTTGGATGAACCTACTTTTATTTCCATTGGAGACCTTTATCGATCTAATAAATTTGATTTGATATTTGGAAGCGTAAAACTAAGTTACATTTCCAAAATGATATAAAACATGGTAAATAATTGCCGAAACTCAACCAACGAGTGTGTAGCTTCTTACTTTATCTCGAATAAGTTTTAAAACTCCGCGGTCATTTTAGCATTCATCTTCCCTTCTGCTCTCTCTGACTTCCCCTTTCCCTCAAAGAATCATTTTCTTTCGTTACTACGCGATCACCGGGGCAACTGTTTCCCCTTTCGAGTGAGTGAAGGAAGAAGCCCATCCAATAGCCCTCTTCGCTGTAATAGCTTTCTCCCTTTTCTTCCAAAGTGCTTCTTTCCCAAGGTCCTCTTTGGCCTGCCCCCTGCTAAACGGACCTCGGGAAGAATTCAGGGTTCACGATGGATGGAGGAAATTATGTGAAGACCTCAGGATCAAAGGGAAACATAATGATATCAACGAAGCTTGACTCTTTGATAAACGGAGCAAAGGAAGGAAATAATCGTATCCGTTGAAATTAATGCCTATTGAATCCAATTTGTTTGAAGATTTTGAGATGATTTGAATTATGACATTCGTTGCTAACGCCAGCTGAAGACAAATGTGCACTTTTATTTTATCTGTGGAATCATAACTCGACGCACTCCAAAAATAATGTTCATTAATGGCGATTTTCATTTGCATCATTCACTCTCTTTCAGTTTGTTCATGAGACTCACTATCACAAACAGCTTAAAAGGGAGGTAATGGAGTGAAGTCTCCATTAAAACCGACTTGAAGGAAATATTTGTACTGTTCAGTAAACAAAGAACTAAACAAACAAAATTATAACATGAATCTACTTGCAAAATGGAGAAACATAAATCAAGAAAGTAATAATTACCAATTACTGCATCCTTACATAGTTGTGTATCATTTATGTATAGTGGAGGCAAAGTTGAATTGAATTTTTTCACCTAATATAATTCGCTGAATACAAACTTTTACGAATGCTTCTATACTGTTATTCAAACATCTGCAGGTGGGTGTTTCGTGAAAGAATGCATTTGTGTATGAAGTTAGAAAGATGACTGAGAGAATTATCTCGTCGATTCTGATAACGTCTTAACATTGATATCAAATTTGTTAACCATGCATACAATAATAACATTTCTCTAATTTAGTTATGATAACATTCTATTTTCCCTTAATGATGACACGAAGATGCACTGAACGAATGACGCATTTTGTAACAAAATAGGTCGTTATAGTTCCATGGATTCCCCTATTCATAGTTGAAATTCTCATATTACATCCTTTTATGACTGCTTTACTTGGACCGCATGCCTCTCAAAATTCTTTCAGCTCCGCTGTTATTGATACGCTTTTCATTTTTCTCTGTTTCTTTTCATGTTTTGCAATTCCCGTTGCAATTAGTGAAGAACACCTGTGTTTTTTTTCCATACAGGCATAAAAGGCCTCTGCATCATTTTCTCAATTTTCCTTTTCATAATGATCTCAGTGAAGGCATCATATCAATAACGGATAGGTTTTACGTCAAACATTCTGAAAATGTCGGATGCGTGTTATACAAACACAGCTTTTACACTAAAAAAATGTATCTACGAGGAGTTTGTTCCCTCTTTAGTAGTCCATAGCGCTCTAAATAAGGTATAACAAAATAGACAACAAATGGAAAGAAATAGTACTTCTTCCATAAGTGATTTATTGAAAAGTTACCATTTATTTTAATCTGTTGTCAAGATGGACGACATTAAGGCCGCATTTATTGAATTTATAGCTGAAAGGTTTTATACTCGTAAATAAATGAACAGTATAGGGAATTCGGTACAGGGGTGTTTGGCACTCCTACATTTATGAATGTTCGTTTATATATATGAGATATGTTATACGTGAGTTGTCATTCCTACGTCGGATTTAGGCCTCCTGAGTATCTTTGATGGTACTGGTTGTGGGATTCTCGATACAGAGTTATCCTTTGGTATCTCATCTTGTCTATTGATCTCTTCAGATCTCACAGTATCAAGAAACGACTCTGTTCAACGGATGTCATCTCACTTGCTGGCACTCATTTTTGCAATTGTATTTCACCCCTTTTATAAAACTTACTTTTAGAAATATTTAAACTTTTCTGTTTTAGGGTCTGTTATATTCAATGAACAATTTGACTAACTGATAAGTCTTTTATGCACATTTATTTCGTCTTATTAAGGAAAAGATGAATTTAGATTTAAGGAGTTTCCAATGACTCTACCTTTAGTACTACATAAGCTAAACAGCATTTAGGGTTTGGATAGTGATTGTGATCAAATAAGCTAGACACCGTACGAAGTTCCTGGATTCGTTTCTTTCCTAATCAATACACTTCCATTTGCGTTTGGCAACGTCGAATGTGTATTTTGAAATCCAAATTTCGGTGGAGTTAGTCGCATCTGCGAAAGGGACGTCTTCCGATCAAACTGGCGGGGAAATGCGTCTGATTTTCCGATGGAATTGGGAAAAAGAGATCAAACGGGACCGATGCATGTCATGCATTCAAATTCCAAAGGTCCCTTTTCGTGCGGCTTCACTTTAATCAATTCTCTTTCTCTTCTACATCTCCTAATACGCTTCTTGCATCGCTCTTCTTTTTTCGCTAGAAATTTTCTTTGAATCTTAACTTGGAATTTTCATTTTTGCAAAATGAAAAGTATTATATGGTCAAATTTAAAATTCTAATCTCATAAGAGTTGATTCAGAATATTTATATGTATACAAATCTACGAGAATAATTCATAATTGGCAATATAAACATTAGACATAAATCGATCCATTTAATTATCATTTAGAGTGCTTATCCATAGTCCAATGAGACAAGTTCCCCAGACATCTTCACAGGTATGGCTGATATGATATTAAAGCAACTGAAAGTGTTTGCTGCTTTGATCACTCCTCTCCGAAGCTAATTTAAAATGTAACTCATAGGTTCGTTGCACTGTACACGACGAATTCATTGGTTTCTGGCTCCGTAAACAAAACAACGGCAATCTATTTCATTTCACATCTTACCGAACCGTTTTATTCCCTCCCAAAAGTTACAGGCAGTTTCTTTTAGAGGGATTAATAAACAATTATCCTCTGGATACGACAACTTTACGGATATTTTGTCCACAGTTTCACTTTGACTTACTATTATTGTTGTTTAAGTATTTTCTTTACATCTAAAAACTAATAATTTCTTATTATATTACTACGTAGATGTCTTTATTCCAAGAATAGATATATGTTATTTATCCTGAATAAATATATCGGATGACATAGCAACGTATTCGGAATGAATCATATTCCAGGAACTATCTTTGCTGTGTATTCTCCAACAAAAATGTGAAGATCCGCTCATAATCCGTTCCAACTGTTCCTTATTCTGTGATCTTTGACCCATTTTATTTTTTTCCGATGAAAATGTTTTCTGTTTGTTCAGTTCTGAGTGCGTGTGAGAGGAAAGAGAGTTGAACTTTGCGATAAGCTGCGTATTTAGATCTGACCTACTTCTGGCGAGTGTTTGCCGAGCAAAACCATGAAAACGAACATTCGTTTTCTTTCCTCGCTTCTTCGAATAGAAAAGTTTCTCCAGTCCCTCTCCTCTCTAACTTTATCGCCACTTCTCACGAATCGCCAACGCGTCTATCTTTATTAAGAGGAAAAGGGATTATATCCAACGGCAAAATGCTGCAATTCTAGAGGAATGAAATTCAACTCTATATCAATGTAATTTATGGAGGGGTCAAAAATGGGATCTTGGCACTTTTTACCTCTCCTGATGGTTTTCTTAGGTTTATTCAACAACTTTGGATTATTGCAGAATTTAGCCGTAGAATAAGACAGTTCCGGCTCGTGATGATCGTTAAATAGGCGAAAAATATATTACATTCTCTCAAATGTACTTTTATTCCTTAACCTTAGTAAAAACTGAGATAATAATTCCTATTAATATTAAAAATTGGCTTAATGCAAATTTATATTCCATTTGTCGAAATATACTGTGCAAAATATGCAAATCTTCAATTCTGTGGGAAAAATGCGGTTGATGACCATCGTTAAAGATACATTCAAATATCTTCGTATCTCTATTACTTCAACTTCGCATTGTTTGGCATATTTTCAAGTCAGAAATAAAACCGCTTCTTTCAACGAACACCTTCCGAGTTCCTAGTTTGATATTCTGCATTTCGTCAGTTTATAAAATGACCGAGAGAAGAAAAAACTTCATCAGTTATTTTTCTGCCTTAACTTTGCTATTCGGTGATGTTTCGAAGCTACTTTTCGCAGCGTTACAAAAAATTGGGCCACTTTTATTTTTATACGAATCCGTCCTCTCATCGAGGCTACGTAAAAATATTGCAAAATGTGGAGTATTTTCTCTCTCCTCGAAAAGTCGGAAATACGTACTCAGAGACGGAAGGCTCAGTAATAACCATGGAGATTCACTTCTCTGCAATTCTCGTGTACTTCATAAGTAAGTCGCGGAAGTAAACAAATCTTTGTTTTCCCATCGAATCCTATTACCTAATCCTATGACCGAACTCTATTCAGATATGAGACCAAACATGAAATAGCCTCAGATAATCCGACCTCAAAGAATCGGGCGTATTCTCTCATCATGACCACAATTCGCGATCAAGGAATTACTGGAGCGGACGGAAACACCAAATTTCTGTCTTTCCTCTTTGTTCTGTTTTAACGCTATTCACAGCAGCAAATTATTGCTTGCTCACTACGCCTAACTAATGTTGCTTTCTGAGCAGACTATCACTGGTCAATATATTTTTATGGTTAATGCACGCTATTTAAACGGATAATCTATCAGTTCCCTCTGAATTTTCGTGGAATGCAGTATTAAACGATTTTCTTCTAAAGACTTGAATGCTTAGTCACTGAGTGGTAATGCGACTCTTCGGTTTTTGTATTGCATTTGTAATGGAGTTTTGCCAATGATCCGGTGAATAGGAAGAACAAGCATTGACTTCGGATCGTTCCTACGTAATTGGATGCGCTTCATTTAACTTATTTTACAGCTCATTGATGCCGTTGTATGTTACAGAGATCATATAAGTTAATTTTGCATAACCTCCATTGATATTAATGAGAAAAATAGAGTTAGACCTGGGCATGTGTAAATATCAAATGCTATTACTGCAAATGAATGGACTCGGATTAATTAACTTAGCTGCGGCAACCAATGAGTGGAAACTACTGTAGCGAACAATATTAAACACATTAGTAATTATGGGTTTTAATTCTCTTCGGCTCAATAAGCTGATAACTAATTTTAGTTTTTACACCTTCAATAAAATCACTTGGAATTTCGACCACATTTTTTAAATTCTCTTCAACTTGAAGAATTTTTAAAAAGATATTAATTTGATTTTCTTTATTTGAATCATTCAAACCATACGTAACGTTAAATTCAATAGTTTTTGTCATAGCCTGAGAGCTTTTAAAAAAATAACCTAAATTTATTAGTGGATTTATTAAGCTGGTACTCATTTGCTAACTTTCCTGTCAAATATCCCGTACATTCATCCCCTTTGAACTCCTTTCGTAAAAAAATATTATAATCGGATGGAAAACGACAGTAAAACGAAACTGATAGTAGCACTAGCAATAAGTCAGAATGAATAAAATAAGATGGAATACCGCTGAATAGGGATAAATTCTCATTGAAAAATATGCTTTTCACTGTCATTCTCCTCCTCTCCCCTCTTTGCCATTCCCAACCTCTCGCTACAAAACCCAAACGTTTGATGACGTCACTTGTTTACTTTAATTCCCTCTTCCACCGCAATGCGCGAGTGTCAGCAAAATTCGGAATCATGTTTTCTTTTTGAAATCAGGTACGCTGTACCTGGTGGCGTTGACGGTCCTCCGACGAAAAATGGGAGCTGCGGAGGACGTAATGTAACGGAAAAAGGGTTTTCGGGCATTCGAGTTGACTGTGCTCGATTCGCTTCTTTTGTTTTCCGTTCTCGAAATGAAACTACGGAATCGCAATTCATGGGGAGGCATGCTGGTGGCTGCACATAATGACGAACCATATTAATTGTTTGAGTTCATCTTTCATAAAACTGTATTCAAACGACTAGCTGGTGTTTCATTGCTACTTATTTATCGATCTAAATTAATAAGCATGGAGAACGTATATAAAACAGGATGTATGTGAATGTTCGGTACTGAACAATTATGGCGTTATTAGGTTGAAGATACCATATATTTATTTTACTTAGCTAAATACCTTTTGCTGCATGTGAAATTCGTCGTAGGGTACATGGATCCTTACATTTGCTCAACTAGGAGACATGGGCTTACATCAAGCTTAGCAGCTGCTTAAGAAACCCAATAAGATGAAAATGTTAAAGATATATTAGTTAAAATGATAAACGACGACTGAGAAGGTACCATTGGTAGGAGTAATGGAACCAAATGTAAACCTTGTGATTCTACATATTTTATCCTTCCTGCCACACTTAGGCGATTATTCATTATAAATGCCGATACGAAATACCTCTGCAGTATTCTAGTATGCTGATAATTTTAAAATAATCGCTAGTTAGTAAGGAAATTTGAAAGCGAATACTGGGACTTCTGAGACCTCTGACATTACGGCAGAAATACCTTTTAATAAAACGATTCGTCTAATGATTTTCCTGCCATTTGGCATAACAGAGGTATTTTATTTTGCTAGTAATTCCGAGCTAATGAATTGTTGCATCGCATTAGACTTTGTGGGATAATTCTGCGAAGGTAAGAGCAGCGTTGGAGCGTCTGTCTGCAGCGACGTTCTCATTCGTTTTTCCCGCGGGCGTTTTGCTGCTCTAAAGACACGCATCCGCTGGCCGTAGCTGCGTGTGTCGTATCGGCGTTCCGCCCCCATTCGGAGGAAGAGAAAGGCTTTGAGAGAATGTGCGACCATCCCTTAGGCGATACCAATTGTGACGCGCTCCCACGCGGAAAAACGAGGAAGCGGAAAGGAATTGGTCCACACCGAGGATGCACTGTAGTAAATTATCCGTTGCCGTAACAACCTCTGCCTGGCGACGGCGTTATGACTTACGATCTATATTTAATTTGTGTTGCGATAGCAGTGTAACCAGCAGGTAATTCACTCGTTTCAGAATATACATTTAGAGATGAATGCCACGTTCGAGGTAAATTAATTAGCAGCTCCCGGAACAAGCGAGGGAACAGAATAGGACAGATATTCATTCATTTACAGGAGTAATAAATAACCATTTGTTTTCAGATGCACCTGAACAAGAAATTTCGAAAGAAATGTTGTGAAAATATGAACCGCGAAACATCATTAGATTCTTGCTCCTCCACTGGGCAATTTATGTTTCGCAGAGGAATCGATTAGGTTTTCTTTTAATCAAGTTTATCTCAGGAGTATGTAAGACAAAGTTGAATATGATATATTTAATTAAGAAAATAAATACTTCTTGACGAGTCGGATAACAAAGCGTTCCAATCGCATTTTGAGTTTAAAAGCTTTTCATGAATACTAAAATTAACGCTTTTCGAGGTGTTTCGACGACTCATGTGTATGGTCCTCGTCAGTTCATCACTCTAACACTTAAGGATTGCGATTTTGGTATGATAACGTGGATTTGGGTTTTCCGCAAATCTGTTCCGAATCAAATCCGCTCTCCTCGTCAAAACAAATTTGCATAAACTTTCCCGATTAGCATACGTTTTTCATCGTCCTAAACCACTGATTTCTCCTGTATTATATTTATACGACATGCCATTAATCCATTTTTCCTTCATCTTTCGATGTTCCATCTAAATTAAAGATTACGTTCATAACGAATCCTTTGTTTAGTAATATATTATTCTGTCCGGTTTTTTTGTCTTGAATTCAATGAATACGCCAAAATTCACGAAAATATACCTTTTAAAGACTCTCTACCTCGATATCTTATAATATTAGATAATTTAACGTTCTTTAGTGGGAATCAGTATTAACTATAAACTATAATAACTAACTGAAACAATCGTTCAAAACTAGGAAGTTCTCTTAACTACGAAAGTGTCGATGAAACCTTTCCCTTATGTGTGCATTTTCTGCGTTAGTGGTTACATTAGACTATCTTCCAAAATAATTCGGTGAATGTGTTTTTTCGCAAAACATTACTGCAGGATAACAAACATTAGCTTTTAATTCTCAGCTGTAACCAATTCGAGGTTTAGTACTGAGTAGAAGTCTTTTTTTATGTTAAATGTCTAACAAATAACAAAAAACCGGTCCAATTCGAGGTTCTAGGACTGAGTAGAAGTCTTTTTTTATGTTAAATTTCCAACAAATAACAAAAAAACGGTAACTAAGCATAAATTTTATCTCAAATTTGAGGCTCATTTTCGTGAATCTAATTGTTAATAATGATCATTTCATTTTTTGTATGATTAAAATGAGTTAATAGAAGATTATTAATTCAACATGCAATTGATATTAAGTGATGGAATATGATGACTGTATATTCTCTAAAATTGCCAACACTATGTTCCGGTCCAAAAGGATAAATACTGTCTTTACTGTCCTCTTATCTAATTATGAGGTATATAAGGTAATGCTGTATAATTCACTTTCCATTCTACAATAAATTAATAACTAGATCTCCTGCTTTAGAGGTTTAAATCTCCAAAATCCGCCTTTGTCTATACCGTATATGACCGTAAGGACGGTAGCATTGCTATTGAAAAGTATTTTGGGTACAATTATAGAGCGACATTTCTTTCTTGCTTTATCCGACTACCGAGAAGTTAGAGGAGGAACGCCGACAAAGATGGCTTTTGGAGATTTTAAACCTCTAATTCAATGAAAAAACTCTAATTCAATGAAAAAACTGTAATTCATTAACAGCCGTGTTCCAATATTTCTTTCTTCATAAATCTCCTGCATTCATTTTGTTGTATCACATAAAAAAAACACTTGTACTTTTTAGTGGCCTGTATTCCTCGGAATACCAATTGAAAGTAACCTCATTACATTCCTCTTACACTCAAGCGCGTTATGAAAATTTCCCTTCGTAATTACGGTGTCTGGAGGTGTGCAATATCAGCTCCGTAAATTTTTCTTCCTTTCCCCGAATCCCTTCTAATCTTTCCCTTTTTTATTCCCACCGGACGCCTCATGTTTTATGACCCCTCTCGTTTTTACCCTCTCATTCCTTTTATTAAAACTTTAAGGAAATTTTTTAGTAATTTATTTTACGGGGCTTTGGTGGCGCAATGGATGGTATGTCTATCCCGTTGATAAAAAAGGAGATAGCGAACCCTTTTGCGGGCGATATTGTTAGGGATCTCCCATTGGGTAAGTGGACCATAAAATGCGGAGGCAGAAATTATCCCTTCGACCGATATTCTACGCTTATTTCCTGCGATTCGAAAGCCGATACTATGGAACGTCCACAATGAGTATGGCGCCCGTTTGGGGCTTCAGACTCAATCCTCTCTTATCTTTTTATTCCCTTCAATTCCACTTATCGCATCCAATCAACACAGAATCCTTAGTGATGCTTTTTTTCTGTATCATCGGTAACAATAGAAGTCAGTGTCTCAAGCTATACGTGTGCTTATTACACGATAATACTTCTTGTATAACATATTTATCAAATAAAGCGAAAATAGCTTTAAAATTTGGAAAGTTAAAGATTTTGCTCAGCTATCGAAGGGTGTTTTTTGCTTTTTAAATTTTAGTGTGCGCTGCATCTAGATATTTGAAAAACAAAGAGGGAATGTGGTCTCAAAATTGACCGAATAATTGGAGAAAGAG
Organism: Sympetrum striolatum; assembly: GCA_947579665.1. Classification (NCBI taxonomy): domain Eukaryota; kingdom Metazoa; phylum Arthropoda; class Insecta; order Odonata; family Libellulidae; genus Sympetrum; species Sympetrum striolatum. The sequence continues at coordinate 76,563,712 of OX388349.1, forward strand.
TTCCGTCTTTGCATTCTGAGAAGTTTTACATGCTGGCTTGTGTAAAATATATGCTATACTTTAATTAGTTTCGATTTAAGTAGAAATTCAGGATAACTAATTGGCTTGGAAAACTTGTTCTGTTTGATTGGTCAGAGAAACTTGTACTTAATTAATATTTAGAAGGCACAATTCAACAGGAACTAATTAAAAATGAATAAAATGTAAGAAAAAAGTGCAAAGGAAGATAGCAGGAACGTTGGATAGTCCCCACAGTGATTTTTCTTCGAAATTATTGATCCAATAATAAAAGGCTTAAAATGTTTCAATTTTTAACATTTTTCTCATTTGTTTCCTTGAATCTGGCTCAAACTCATGATTTGTTATTTTAAATTTTGTGGAATAATGAATAAGTTGCCGTTTATCGTATTTATATCTCTCCCAGTCAAGAATCGTATCAATTTAGTCGAGATCTATTTTATGGCAAACAATGTTTTGCGTTATTCTTAATTGATTTACAGAATTATGCCATTTCGCAGATTAAGGAATGAATAAAAATGTAAGATAAGCCAACAAATGTAGTTGTTCCCGCTTAACTTTACGGTGAATTACTTTCTTTGTTTAGATCAAAATAAATTAATATTTTTCATCGGTACTTATATTGTGAATTCATGCCTTCATTTTTACTATTTTTAGCCTTCTTGAAAATAGGTATTCACATGGGAAAGCATTAAGCCGCAATACCTCTAAAGAAGACTTAACTGGATTTCGTCACTTCCGTATCTCTTTCCCTCCATTTCGTCCTTTTCTTTCCGACAACACAACCAACTTCCTGATTTTTATGGTGTCCGTGAAATCGAGCCATTCTCTCTCTCCCGTCAATGGACAGGTATTGCGGTGAACTGAAGTGGAGATAGCCCAATGCCCACTTCCCATGGGAACCCTCCCTTCTGCGTTTATACGCCAAGATTCTGAACGAAGATGAGGATGGCCTTTGTTGCCCATAGCACGTAAAATTGTCCTTTTTTACGCCACCCCCGGAAGTGCCTTCGTCCAAGATTTATAAGTGAGCGGGGACTGTCCTCTCCGATCGATGCTGCGAGATTAAATTTATGATAATTGCCTCGGGCCAATTTGGCCAACGTGAGGTTGTAAATAAAAACAGACTCTTTCTCCGGAGAAACTATTTTCGCTGGGCCGGGATTGATTTTGAGGGCATGGAAATTATTTATGGCGCAGTGCAGGGCTATGTGGGGTCTAACTTTTATCTATTTCGCCGTCTGAATAAAGAGATGGAGGTCGGCGGGTCAAATATCGGGAATGAGGTTCAGCGGTCGTCCATTTTGATGAAGTGGGTTTACCGAACGAGAGAATTAACTCCGCTGGAGGCTGGTGGACCTCGCCGTGGTTACCATATCTTGATTAATTGAACATTTTTTATTTTAGTGCAGTGTAAAGGTAAACTTATCTCTTATTTATCTTTCATTTTTATTTATTTTCCTCGTTCCTGTTCATTAGTCAGTTGATATTGAGGCTACTGACGCATTAGTAATGCTGAATGATGATGTTAAGCACTGCCTCTCCTTATCGAATGTAACGAAAATTGTAACTCGTTAAGTCATTGTGATTACATGGAAATGCTCAGATTATATCATTTTGCCTAGGACAGGAAAGAAATTGCAAACTACCTCAAGACTCTTCTTCCTTGGTAAGCCACTTTCCTAGCTCTCGATTGCTAATGGTTGAGAGGATTTGGTTACAGCAGGCTTTTAACCCAAGTATTTCACAGAAACGTTCCTTGATGCATATAAAACACAGAGGGTCAATAATGCAGACGTCGTGACAGAGACTGTATAAAAAAAGTTTTATTGTAATATTAATTAATATGCAGTTGTGATTGTTTAGGGGAAGGTTGATATATACAGTGATAGGGATAGAATTGCAAAATTGGCGAATAATTCTGGTGATCATTTTCTGAGACTTGCAAGAAATTGAAAAGGCTTTCATCCAATAATTACCTTACTGCTCATCTACATCAAGAGATTGCATTATACCATCGTAATCTCTTTAAGACTTTGCCAAGCTATTTTGTTTTATGTTCACACAGTTCTCTCTTGTGTACAACACTTCCATCCCTTTCGAAGATATCGATAGTTCTCTCAATTTTTCGTATTTTACTAGCCCTGGCTTTTAATCCTCTTAACATACTGTCCATGTTTTACTTCTTACAGAAGGCTGCTGTGAAAAAAGGTTTTATGACAGCTTAGATAAATTTACAAGCGGTATAAACGGATTTAAATGTTTTTTTTTACATGGAGAAGAAGAACAAATAAGTTAGAGAAGGAATTGAGTTTGGAGGGTCTTTTCTGTGTTTCGATGAAATTGTGATGTAACTACGACATCTGGAGAGTTCTATTGCATTTCTGAATCAGACTAATCCCGCATTCTCCCTTTCTTTTGGGATAATCCATGTTTTTCCTTATTGATCAAAAAACTCACTGTACTGTGGCGAAATTAGCTCGTTCGGTGTTAATTGCTGCAGATGAGCATGATTCGGACATGTGAAATGATTCAGGACAATTGAAATTTAATGTCGCATCAAATGTTTTAACCACTGAAAGAAATGAATGCTTCCGGGCAATCTGATCATTTACTCTGTTGCAATTGATATTTCATCCCTAATATAATTATGCATGAGAATTGATTGACAATTGGTAACCATCAGACACATCATTTTTACAAATATAGTATCTACTGTTGGTCAAAATATTATACAAACTTACGGTAAACAGTTTCATTAAAAATTTTGTGGAATTCGTACAAGTGTGTTTGTGTTTTTATTTTTGGTGTTTAAAAATGAAGTTCCACCAAGTAACACTCGAGTTGATTTCTTTACTGTTGATGACTGAAAATGATATTTTCTATTAAATATAAACAATTTTGAATAAATTCAATCCTGCAATCCATTCTAATACATACACAATATTTGCAATTTATGTTATTAGACTATGAAATTTAGGAAAATATTTTATATCACATTTTATATAAATACTTCATAAGGTTAAATAAAATTTCGACATTTAACTCATAAACCGTTCCTTTGCCTCTTAAAATTTGTCGCAGAATGTGGGTCAAACATGAATGGCTGAGGAGGATGACAAATTTCCAATTTTGTTAAAGAGGACTCTTCGTAAATTCACCGCTATTGATTGATACTGAATGTTATTAACTTAATTTTGATTGATATTTAATATAAGTGAAGGTTTTTTATGTCTTCAAAATGAATGTCATCTGAATGCTTTGCGGTATTTCATGGATTCTTTACCAGGTTCTATTCATTTCGTGCAATTTGCTCGCACGATGATGCAATTCTGCGCTGATCTGGCAATTAATGGTGTAATTATGGAGTACAACCAGAACTTGGGATCAATTTATCAAGCAGAACAATACTTCCACATCTTCTTAATTGCCTCCAACAAATGCAACTGCGACGATTAGATGGAGTTGCAAATTCGCGAAGTAAGAGAGAGTGCTAATTGGATGCAATTCGCGACCTTTCAAGTTCATGCGTCCGGAGTGACGTCGCCCTTGCAAAGCACTTCTATCTCATGTTATTTTCAAAGCGGCGTTTTTTGCATAAGAAGTAGGTAATGAGCTATTTCTTCGACGCTGCCCCCCTTTCCCTTTCAAGGAAACGACATCGCGATTGTTCGAGAACTGTAGCTATTCTTCGGTGTATACTTCATTATACGCCGGTAAAACGAGAAACTAAACTCTACCCATAGTTCATTAGAAGGAATTTAAGTTTCGTTTCTTCCTGGCGTTCTATGAAATTTGTTTTGTATCAAAGGATATAATTTATATTAATACCCCGCTAAGTTGGCCGTGTAGGCCCATCAGGAAACTTGAAAAATCTTATATTATTAAGAGATATTGGCTTGCCTTGAACACACTATTTCAGGTTAATAGTAATAATAATTAACTCTCGTAAGTTAAAACTATTTCACAGCGATATTTATAAGTTATTTTAGTTAATTATAAATAGTATAGGATTATAAATGGCATATTAGTATTGATATTCTGTATTTTTGTACGTAAGTTTGTCTTGATAATTGTTTGATTGTGAATTTGTTTAACGTGCACGCTGGAGATTAAAATGTAAATTAAAGCAACAATTTTTTGTTGTTAGCCAGAATATTTGTATATGTAGAACTTTAAAATATCCGATTCAGATTCAGATATAATAATGCGGTACTTATTAAGGTGAAAAAATCCATAGCAAACAAAACTTTTACTAGACCACTTTATTATTTGGATGACCCGGGTATAGTACCGTTGCTACATCTTCAGGTCATGTTTTCCTCCTTCACCTTACCTGCTGCGTACCCTCTCCCTTCCTGTTTACCGATTTACTTAGCGTTCATGTACCTTAATAAGATTTCCCGTTTTGCCGCCTGAAGTTTCGGCGATGCTACGAAACCTAGGTCGTGTCATCCTTAAAATAATGTGGCTTACTAAAAGTTTGGTTTAATATGGATTCCTTAGAACATTGTTTGAGTAGTTGAATGTTGCATAACTTGTCCTCCTGACTCCTACGTCTTGCTGTGGATGGGATTATCGATGAACCAATGCTTGAGGTCGTTTGCCGTTGCTGATCGGTGGATATCTCCAAATTTTAGAATTTCAGAAATTCCAATGACAGGGACTAGTGCACAATTGATGGTGAGTTAGTGATATAGAACGGTATAAAAGAGCATAAGCATTGAAAGAGTGCACAAATAAAGTGAGTGAGCACATAAACATAACCATACGGTCGATGATTAACCTGCAGTCTGAACGTGCAATCGGCAATTCTGTAACTATGCGTTAGACAGGATAGAATATTCAAACTGTCATATAGTTTACAGATAAATGAATCACAAATGTATCCAATAATTCCGTTTCTCTTATAACTGAAATATATTTGTTTCATTTTAAATGTATTTAATATATTATCAATTGCATTATTAATAAGTCAAGTCCCTAAAACGGCTTGATAAAATGTTCTGGCCAAGTAGCTTAGATAATTAAAGCAGCCTCCCGCATAGAGGAAGATCACGAGTTCGATTCCCGACCCCGTCAGACTTTTTTCAAGTCCGTTTTTCGTTGGGAATTTTCCTGGCTGAACGCCTTTATGTGTTAAGTCACCTCAACCATTTCCTTGCATTAATTGTACTTTGAAATTGGATATGCTTCAGAACTGTGCTTCAAAAATAGGAATAGGATTGAACTCTGCCTTAATAATATTTCGTAGAAAAATAATGCAGTCAGATTTTAAAAAAGTAATCTTATTATATAAATGTGCATATCATGTGTGAAATGAAAGTGAAGGGATGTTCTTTTCGTAGTTTGGCGCACCTCTCAATGGCAGGTGTTACCGCAATGTACGCTTCCCATTGGGATAAAGAGAACTTCGTTATTATGTTGACGTGAGTTAACCGTTTCGGCAGCTTCGATAAATGTTTGTGGCCGAGTGACAGGCGAAAGGGTCGCAGCTGAAGGAAAAGTATGAGACTAACATTGTTTACCGGTTTAGCATCGCATTTTAGAGGCAAAACAATTGACTTTGGCAGCTGTAGAGAATGTATACGTCGCAACAGTATGTTGCTGGTCTTCCAAAGCGGCGTTTAAAGGTTAACATCAAATGCTTAAAACAAATGCACTTTTTGAAATGTAAAAAAAGAAGTGCTGAAGCTAGTTTATGCGAGGTTCATAAGAGAATAGAAAAAAACTTACACTATTGAGTTTTCGAATCATGGAATTATATCATATTTATTGGTATGAAACAGACACCATTTACCAACCCGACGTATTCCGTGGATAGAAACAAATTCTATAACAAGATTTACAATTATTGGGATAAAATCTCAAAAGGTAGGAATATTCAAATTTGTAGCATAGTTATGCCTTAAATCCATACTCGCGTATGTTCTCCAGAATTCTCATGCCCATAAATATGAACTCATAATATTATTTAAACTTGTGAATTGCAGTTATTTAAATTATCAGAATAAATGTTCCCAGCAAGGAAAACTTTAAAATTCGATTCATAACAAAGGAGGAAAAAATATCCATTTGCAATATTACAGTAAAGCATTATATCATCCGTTTGTCGATTTAATTTTACAAATCTGAAAATGAAGTTCCAATACCATTTTGGTATAGCTAGTTTAAAGTTTTTTAAGCATTTTATGCAAACCGTAGGGAGTAGCTTCTAAAAGAAGTCCTCGAGTATTTGCTGCATGATACTTTCATCACTTTCTCTCGAGCGAGTTCCTCTAACTAAGCATTTACTTTCATCATCAAATGAACGTCATTCACTGAGTTACCCGAAATCGTATTAGGAATTGAAATCTGTAAATAAGTAAATCTAGATGTTCATACTTTCTTAGTTAAGTAGAGTAATTTATCCACGATGTTATTATAAAAATGATTATTATGTTAAGATTGGAATCCATTCTACCTCTTTTATCCCTAAAGAATGTATTACGAAGTTTCATCGTATTGTACTTGTGATAAATTTAAAAAACAAGGATTATTTTATTGGGATTCAGTTCTGTTTTTTATGATGGTATTTTTTGCACTTTAAAAGCGCCTCTGCCTCTACCTTTGCACGGTTTGGACTGTGTTCCAATGAGTGCTTCTGGACTGAATTAGTCTCAGAAAATAACTGAGTGGAATCAAAGAGCGAACGGATTTTCATTTGCTCTTTGGACCAGATAATCGTGTTTCCCGAAAAGAACGAAAAAAATATGAGCGATGCTGCCGCTGGCAAAAGGGTTGACTGGAGCTTCTTTTAAATGTTATAAATGTTTTTTCTTTAAAAAAATTAATTTTTATGCACAATGCAGATGCAGATAGACACTAAGTGTAATCAACTTTTCTTGAAATTCGGAGCTTATATTACAAAGTTAGAATACTATGGACTTAGTTTTAACAGAAAGAATTTTTGATTTCAAGAAAGGCTCCAAATTGTTAGTTAGTTAGTTAGTTAGTTTGACCCTTTATTGGCGAGGTTAGGCCCAGGTGGGCCTCTCTTCCACCTAACCTCGTATGTCGATTGCATTTAAACTTATTAAAAACTCAACTTATTAAAAAATGCAAAAAAAAAGAGTAGGGTGTGGGAAAAATCTTTGAAAATTGTTGTTGTTTTGTTGAATTGTTGGCACTCTTAAGTGTATTATTTATATACATTAAAACAAATTACAAAGTTAAATGTCATATGTAATCAATATGTCCTAGCCGTACTTCGTGGAATGACATCTTAAGTTGAAAGAAAAGACTTCTTAATTTCCACAATAAATTTTAATTTATTCGACCGGTTTCGGCATTGACAGCCATCCTCACCTGAGGATGGCTGTCAACTATTTATTGCTATAAATATATATAAAGAACTATAAATTAACTTATTTATCTAAAGGCACATACGTAATTTTTTATAGGTTGAATCAATTGTATCCGAATTAGAATATGCTGTGAAAATATAAATAAATTGGGGGAAATATTACCCCAATCATTTTGTACGCATTTAAATGCTCAAAAATCTTCCAAAACATTCGATTCACATCTCATTATTTGGAAGATCGAAAATCAACAAGGAGAATTATTTTTCGCCAAAAACTTCGTTAGCGAAATCGCTTGCTCGCCGCACGGTACAGAATCCTCCTAACTTATTGGACAATCATAATGCTTTATCCACCACCTTACCAAAATTAGCATAATTAGTGGCGCCAATCTTTACTATGTACACAAGTAAGAAAATTTCACAAGCATGAATAACGACATATTAATATTCATTCAATGGTTGAAGAACATAAAATTGAAGCTATATTTTTAAATTAGGAAGTTTTATTTGCAAAACTTATCCGAAATTTGTCGGAAAACAATTCTGTGCGTATTTTTCCAACCTTCGACCTCAGTGTTATTCGTCTGCAGTCGTGGAGCAGTGAGTTTTATGTTTCGATAAGCTAGCCAAGTCTATTATTGTTTTTTCCTGTAAGCTCCTCGCTAAACATCGTGGGCAACATGTTTTCACAGCTGTAAATGTGAATGTCGAAGACGTGTTGTACAATATTTTATTTCCTTATGCAGTGAATCCTGAAAACATGAACTAGTTCCCTATCTTTTTAGCCATTTCTGCACCAGTTCGATTCTGCATATTCTTTCATCGTAGATAATTATTTGGCGTGAATTCAATCAGCTTGCTTTATGCCTCATGTAAAATAGATCACGTATAAATATTATTTAAAGGTAAGAAATTTTCTTAACTTATCCCAATCTCACACTCGTACATAAATTTTTGGAGCTGGTTCCTAAAGAATACTGATAACACTTATGATAAGTAAATTTCAGTTTCCTTAAGAGTTTCTTAAAAATTATAAGTTAGTTAATACAATTCTTAAAATTTATGATAACGGATGAAATTTTACGCGCTCAAAATTGATATTAATATCATTGGAAAAGATTACAAGGTCCACTGACAAATGCAATGAAAAAAGATTATCCTAGGGTTTGCCCTTTCATATAAAATATTTGTACACTATTGATCAATATTTTTCATCTTCTCAGTAATGCACCATCACTATCTGTATTACTTAATCTTCAAAACGGTGGCATTGATTTGCCTTATGTTTAGGAATCGATCTTGAACAAGATACACTGTACCTAACAGAGAGTCACTTCTTAGAAGAAACCTACCCAAGTCACGTTTCTTTTCTTTCCAGCTTTTATTTAACTTTTTTTTCATTTTTTCCTGCAATGTTTTTCAATTTCGTATTTTATCTTCACCATGGGGATGGCTATTTATTATTATCAATTGACAAAGTAACGACTGAAAATTTACGATGCATTTTGTAAATATATTTCTATGTAATTAACCTCCATTTTGATATTAACATATATTGACCACTGACCAATAATAATAATCATTCGCCTTTATTGTTGGGTGTATGATCAATCTTCCAATGATGACTATTCTTACAATTAATCCCCCTTTTTTAACACATGCATACAACCTTGCGCTAACCAGGATTAGAACCCGGGAACTTAGCGTTACATTACTAGAGTGCTAACCTCTACGCCATCGAAGCTATTGATATTACCTGACTCGCTTTACTAAAGGCTGACCGAAGAGCTCCTAGCTCCCTCTGACTGCTTCATAAATTTAAAATACATCTCAATATAAGGCTGAAATTTATTTCTGCCGATACAGCAGACAATAGACTCCATACCGTCGGTGCCGAGTGCATTCTCCATACGACAATTCGATTGAAACACCGTCGCCTTCTTTTGCAATATTATTTTCTATCAGTCGGTACACTCCGTCCAATTGATCTTTCGTCGGATTACTCCTTCCGTGAGTGGGAATTTTTATTCCGCCAAACCCAGTTGACTGCACTGACCCTTTCGATGACAGCCTCCGGGGCCCAAACCAATGACCTCGTGATTTACGTTTCAATTCACATCCATCCCCCTCCCCTCAAACGCCATCTTCCAACAATCGAATGAATCCGGAAATCATCCGACGAAGTTGGCGCTGCGAACGGTGGCCGGAAAATTAACAAAAAGGAAACGAAAGTCAATGAGCGAAAAAAGCAGAGTGCATTACATATTCGAGAAAGAGCGATACATGTCGAACGACGCAGAAGATACAATGGAAAACTCACGTCCGTGCCGCAAGAGAAAAAACGATTAAAGCGTTGATTGAGATTCAGAGGAAATGAAAGAGAGGAAGGGTAGAGCGAAGATGGAATTGAGGGAAGAGAAGATAAATGGAGGAAAAGGGTAAATGGCTACTCGAAGTTTCAGTTCCAATGGTTCCACCCATATAGAAATATCTCCCTAAATATAGCATTTATTATCATTCCTAATTGTACTTACTATTTGATTTCAATAGAGAAAAAGATAAAATTCTTTTTCTTTGAGTGTATGAATAACTAAAACCTATGATTCATCATGAATTAAGATCTTTCAGAACTACGACATTCATAGTGCAAAATACGTTCATGATAGTGAACATGAATTCAAGTTATATATTTTAAATTTAAGTGAGCGATATTATTGAGTTGCAATTCCTGAAATTCGCATGCTGAAATATTCTTCCAACGACCACACTTCCACACTTTTGTGTGTAAATTTTATAAATTAGGTTAAATTTATGCCCTTTTAAATAATTTGTTCCATAAGATATTCAGTCACAAGAATCAGAATTCGTGTGAAAAAATCCACATGAGCTGGAATCTAATTGTACAGCAAAAATCGAAAATATAGAGTGAGAATAGAATGGAAGAATGTAGAGAATGGTGTATATTTAAGGGAGAGGTAGTTTTTCATCGAATTATATAAAATGTAACATTCAGCCGGAATAGAAAAAATACATTAAGATAAATGAAAGTTAAATAGACTGATGTGTAAAGCTTTAACGAGATTGAGATTGAAGTTTGGAGTTGATGGAATGTCTTTTCGAGGAAATATTTACAATTTGACGTCCTGCCGAATCAACGAAATCAAACGAACTCCACTTCAGTTTTGGTTAGCGATGTGGAACTCACGGTTGCTGGTTCTTCCAGTGCATTAGAAATAGAGGACAGTTTGAATTCCCTCACATTTTGGTCAAGTGAGGAAGTCAGCGTTGTGGACGGCCCAGAAGATTCTGATGGTTCAATGCCCTTCTGACTGAAACGCTTGGTGCTCGATAGCTATCGTGTTTCATTTTTTCCAGAAATACGAGGAAGAATAGCAGAAGTGAATAAAAATTGGATGATATTTAGCAGCAGGTAGGTTCGTTTCCCTGACATTTTGCACGGCTATCCCACACGAATCTCTCTGTTCCGTCTGACAGATGTCATGCGCTAATCCTGGATAGATTAGCCTCGAGATACGGGCTTAACATTTAATCTTCGCTCTGCAAATTCATAGAAGCAAGCCGCGGACGATTAAATTTCCAAGTTTTCATTGACATAGAAGCAAATTAAGCGTTTTTGATAGATCTAAAGACTTACCCCATCTGTTAGCGACCGCTTGTTTCGGAGACTTATTGCACCTCGTGGAAAATATTCCGTTTGGGCGACCATTCTATAGGCAACGAGTGGAACATTCAAGGCTAAGAGTAGCCTTGAATGTTTCACTCGTTCTAAAACTTATATATCATTGCATGCTGTTGATTGAAGACTTAATGTTCATTTCACACATTTATTTTATTTTTTATACTTATATTCTCTTTAAAGAGGCATTTGGTGTGAAAAGGGAATACAACCCAACTTTTGCTCTATACAAAAGACAAATCTTCCGCGAACTCTTCAGTCTTTACGACCGTCGGCGATTCCTTTACCTTCTCAAACTCTCCCCTGCCATTCAAACTGGCTTAATATAAACCACTCTCCTCTCTCTTTCCACTCGTATTTCTATGTATAAAAGCGTTTCAATCTTATTTACATATGATAAGGCCGCCAACAAGTACCGCTTTTTTAAAGTGCTGATAACAAATTTATGGAAAACTCTATTCTCCAATATCGATTAAAACTTGAATTCCTCTCCCTCAGCGTGGAGAGATACCACAAGGCCAAAGGACATAAATTATGGATTTGAAATTTGAGCTATTTTATCTTACTATTATTATTATCTACGTTTTAGTTTCTTATTTTTTCAAGCTTAGTGTCTTTTTAGCTACTTTTGAGGATACAACACTCTAAATAAATTATTCTCGGAATATCTGCTAGAAGAGCCAATTATATTCGAAACGTGATGCTTTTCTCTTCAACTCGTCTCTGGTTGCCCATCCTTGATCGTTAGGTACTTCAGTATCGTTAAATCGATAGTGGAAAACTCGATCCGAATCGATACAGGACGATATGCAACAATACTCCGGTTACAATCGACTTGCTGGGATCCCGGAAATATAATACGACACCCATCTGTTGTGGCGCTGGACCAGAAATCGCGCCTCCTATCGAATTCGGGCTGCATCGGATGTCAACGGAATACTCTCGCGTATAATTCGAACCGCTTTCATCAATTCGAGATTAGAGGCGTCCCCAGGGGAGGAACAAACGGAGCGACCAACGGGCACAAAGAAGGCGCACTTGATAATAGCGGGAAATGAGTACACCTTCCCAGCGGCCACTGCGGACGACGCTCGAAAAACAAAGCCTGAGCCTTCTTTGGGTAGACCCTGTAACCCTTTTTCCGTACCCTGAAGGGGTTTCCGTGTTTGCAGAGAAGAGGGTGGGGAAGGTCAGTGAGAAAGAGACAATGAATGAGTGTTAAAGGAGAGCGGACATCGCTTGGGAGAAGTGAAAGGAGGCCGTCCCTTGATGTCTTGATTAGATGAGACATTACTCTTACCATTTGATGCCCCTTAAATGGAGATGATTGATGGTGCTTTTTTATGCGGTAACGAATGGGAAAGGTACTTACTCTCCCTTTCTCCTTTATTAACAAGGACTAAAAAAGAGAATTTAACTCTGGTAAACGTGCAGAATTAGTTTCTCACAGAGAGTAAACAGGAATAAAGATGCCATTTCCAATTTTCGATGAATTTTTCATTATAAATACGGCGGTATTCATTGGAACATTAAAAATTTTGCCTCATCGTGCCTCGGCCCATCTCGTTCTAATAAAAGATTCAATGGAATTTCGCATATCGTTCTTTATTTACAACATTTAAATCCCCAAAATAACTAGTTCTTCGGTCAATCACTCATAGATATCATCTTCTGTTTGAAAGCAAGTCCCGTACCATACAAAGTACAGCTTTGTTTAATTCTATCCCAAATTAAATATAATATAATGAAAATTTTGTTAATTCTCATGTGGTAGTTTTTACATCAAGTTATACCTAGAAGGACGGCAGGGGTCATTTTAACCCCCTACTTTTAAAATTCGTAATTAAATACTTTAATAAGTCTCAAAGACCTGAATTTTGCAGAACTTCAAAATGTGACTCTTGTGCAAGTGCTGATATAATGATAATAAATTTGCAGAATATACAATTCTGCAGATTTAGGACATTGGTCCGTGTTTTTTTAATTAATTAAAATTTAAACAAAATACGAGGTAAAACATCTTATCAGTACTTGCACAAAAGTCATATTTTGAAGCTCTGCAAAATTCAGGACTCTAAGACTTAAAAAAGTATTTAATTACGAATTTTGAAAGTAGGGGGTCAAAATCATCCCTAGCCGTCCTTCTAGTGTTAAAGTTCAGCGAACTATATAAGGTTTAGAATTATAGTTTTTTGCACATAGCTGTACAATACTGTCAATGAAAATTATGCTATGTATTAAGTACTAGTATTTTACATTCCTTACTACTGAAAAATCAAAATAACTCAGTTTACGAAGGTGTATTAGATCTCTGCTATTGTTATGAAACATGTTAAACGACGTTTGAAAGTTACTTAAATAGTGCGTTTTTAGCAAAGTCAAATTTATGCGAATGAGGAAAGCGAGAGAGTTGAAGGAAATGAGAAGAGGATTGAATTGGGAAGAGAGGAAGACGAACGGAGGAAATGAGGACTGAAATTAGAAGGCAATTGAAACGGAAAAGCGAAAGGTAAATAACCTGTGGGTTGAGTGAATCCTCAAAGAGAACATGAGGAAGTTTTTTTCTTCAATTACCTTACTTTACTTAAAAGAAAATTTCCTTTCTTTGAATACGCTGGCATTTTAAGATTGTTTTAAATAAAATCTCAAAAAATACCTGGTAAAGAATGAAAGAGCTGAATAACTTCAGGGACGTGCCATGTTTTAGGCGAACAAGGACGGTTATGTTTCCTAGTAATTGGTGAATGGTTGGAATTAAGAGGGTGTTAATAAGGGATAGGATTGACGGATATGCTCGTGATATGTGTGTGTAGGTTTGAAATTGATTAAATAGGTGAAAATTGCAATGCGAGAGACTACTTGCACCAAAACAGTATGTAAGGTAAAATTGGTTTACTTCATCAGAAATAACAAAATAAATCATTTGGCATTAGGCTGGTTAAGGCAATGATATAGTGTTTGCAATAGCACCGTCTTTAACAAGAAGCGTACATAGCTACCGAAAAATTAAAAGTATCTCCGATGATACCACACGTCGAAAGAAGTTTCCCCTACTCAGTAAACAGTTTCTGAAACAGGTCGCGACAATTTAAAGCAAACACTACATCGTAATGAAATCTATTCTCTCTTTAAAATCAACGGAATAAAGATAAAAGGAGAGGTGAATGAAGAGAGGGTGGGGGGTTCGGGTCGAGGAAGGGTCGGTAGATGGTGAGACAGATAAGAAATCCAGGGATGAATCAAGGGTTTATGGAGAAAGGGATTAGAAAAAATGGGGATGAAGAGCAGGATGAAAGGGTTGGCAAAGGAAAGCAAAGGTACTTTGATGGACGTTGGATAGGGAGATGGAAGAGATAGGGCTCGAATTTGGTTACGTCTTAATGTAGACGAGGTTCTGTTGATACTAATCTCTCGCTTTCTCCGAAAACGTACACTAATTTGACTCTCACACGAGATAGGGTGCGTTGTATATGGACTATTTGAAAGAGAAGCTCTCGCACTTCATGACCTAGGTAATTAAGTGGCTTCAAATATAACATCGTCAGGGCTTACATCAAGTTCTATGAAAGATTAATCGCTTGAATTCGCCTATTCAGGTTGAAGCTTTTTTTAATACCATAATAGGCTTTTCTAACAGATCTTTTATGAGGAGATATGTAGAGCATCGGAGCAAATTAAGCTTATAGCTAAGTTCCTTTTCTATTATTTGGTAAATTTTAGAGATGTTTTATCTTACATATTTCCAAATAAGTACCGAAATGTTAGTAAAGTCTTACTTCAAGGAGAATAAAAGCTTTTTTCTGGGAGATAGTCATACCACTGAGTACAGCCATCATACTATTATTAGTTGTAACGGTTTTTATGGTTCGTGGAAGGTAAAGTAGATGGCCTCGTAATCCTTGAAAAGACATCCAAAAAGTGACTATAGATATTTGTACTCGTGCTGAGATAATGAGAAAGAGGAAAGGGATCTCATTAAAGAAAGGCTTAGGCAATACGTAAGTAAACGCGCTAATCTTGAATACTAATCGTAACGCCGTTTCCCTCGATTCGAGACGTATTATGGCTGTTTCATCACATTTAATGCGATTATCGTGTGGAGCATATCGCTTGACTATTTAGGTGCTAATGGCGCTAGAAAATCTGTAAAGACCAATCCTCGGAGCATAGAATGCCAGCCTCGTTTCCTTGATCCAAGCTCCTTTGCCATTAGAAGACAACCTAGTTTTCCTAGTATGATTAACGTCACTCTACCCTTTATTTTGGGGGGAATATCTCTCGAAATGTATTTCATCGCGTGAAATTAAGTTTGGAGACGCTGAGCGGTTTCCGTCGTTGGATACATTCTGCGTAATCTCATTTCCCGCGGACGCCATTTTGTCGATAACGTCGTAAGCGGCGGATAATGGATAAAAGATGGCGCTGATATTTGCATGAGATGGGGAGAAAACACTCGGAGAGGCAATCCGAGAGATGAGGAGAGACCTTATAACGAACGCTTTGGAGATGGAAAGGAAGAGCGGAGTGATGGAGAATATTCTTTATGTCTGCCTCTGTATTGTTCACGTATGACGACTTAAGATCTCGGGTTCGCATCCAGATTAGGGTACACTCTTTTGAAGATTCTCGCTCTTATTAAAATCGTCTATTTTTCGCTCAAAGGGAATATTACAATTCGCCTCAGTTACGGTTTTTCCATAGTCAAGTCGGCTGATACTGTTACTAATGCCCTTGTACTACAACCGTTCTAAAATATTTCTACAATGGATTACTTCCCAATAATATTGAGTTCTAGGATAGAGCTTTCAATGTTACAGGACTACTTTGTTTTCAGCTATTTTGGAGTAAAAGAAAATGAAAGGTAAAACTGGTGGGCATCCTAGTCTATAGAAAAGTAAAAAAATAAAGTGATAGTAATTTCTTACTTAAATCCTTATTTTATATTGAAAGACCGTAGCGGATTATAAATCACAAGTGGAATCTTCACTTAACCATAATTTTCGTATTTTCTGAAGTAGATTTTAATTATAATAAGAGAGATTCTCAATTAAACTTGTATAGTATGGTCACTTTTGTCTCCCGGGCAATTTTGGATCACAGCAAGTAGGATTTTTGTCTCTGAAGCAGGAATTTAATTTCAAAGCAAGATGGAAACAGAGAAAGGAATGATTAAAGAGAACGGATAATGGAAGAAAAGGATTATGTAGAAGAGGAAAATACTATAATTAGTGTTATTGGGTCTTGTAGAGAGGAATAAGGTTGAAAGAAAAGTTTAAATTTCGCACTCTGGGTCAGAGGATGAGTGCGACGTAAATGGAGAAATAAAAAGGAGTGACATTGGAGAGCGAAAGAGGAGATGGCACTCTGCGGCGATCTCAAATACAGCATCGCACACACACATTGTTCCGTCGTTGCCAAGGGATATATTTTTTCTGCCCGGCTGTGGTTCGGCCTTAATCCAAATCCACTCGATAAACCTCTCTTCCGACGATAACATAAAAAAGTGCGGATTTAATTAAACTTTTGAAATGAGCTCGGAACTGATTACGTCCGATGCATATACAGCGCTTCCTCAGAGGGAAAAGAATTAATTCAATTCTGCATCGACATTTTTGGGCGTGATCAACCGCTGTAAAAAATGCATGCATAAAAGTTCAACCGTTTTCATCATACTCGAAAAAAAAAGAAATAATATTAAGAAATCATTTGTAAACTTATTTTTTTAATTTAAAGTAAGTTGCGAGTGTCAGAGAATATTTAGCATTTTGTTTTTTTTTCCATTTTGTAATGTCTAATTTAAATTACATTTTTTTGGATATTCGTTAACAAAGCGATTTCAGGGACTACGTCTGACTTCAGGATAAATTAATCGTATCGTCTGCATTTATTTTCCATAAATCAGCCCAATCTTTCTTTAATCTTTTGAAGAAGGTGAATATCAATTCGCTCCTATCACCATAAAATTTTCCGCGAACGTCTTATCTTCTCTCCCTCATTACTCAAAAAGTTATACTCTATTCACTTTGGTAGTATCTCGAAGTGAATCTTCTGGATTTATTTTTAGATTAAATTTCTTTGTGTGATTCTAAATGTAGTTTCACTTTTTCGAACACTAGAACTTCCACTGTGCATGACACTTTTTCAAACAATTGATCTCACTTTTTAATTTCTCCAGATTTAAGTTAAACAAAGACTTTGTCAGAAAAAAATTCAAAGAAAACAGTGAAAAATAGAAAAAGATGGGTTAATTGGTAAGTTGACTAAAAGGCCAGCACATCTGCCCAAAAAGTTGACTGCACAGGCATTTTCATGTTCATTATTCCTTGGGAATTATAGAGAATGCTTTGTGTAAGAATATGCATCCTGACGGAAAGAAGTCAAGTGCAGGTCTATTATGTATAGTGGACAGTACCAGTACAATGGATATTTTTTTCCTGATAAAACTCTCAAATTTCGAAACATTATTCTATCTCTACTAATAACGATGGAGTCCTACTTTTTCCACATAACCGATCAGCTACTTTTGAATCAGGACCGGAGATGCCTGTATTTATAGAAACTACTCTTTTATGGATTATTTCTTTGTATAAACTACGCTTACATTTTATGTACGTTATCTGATATATCTTCATATTAAAGTGATCCTTTTTTGAGAAACAATAGTCAGTGATTTAATGTCTCTCTCAATCAATACATTTCTACTGTGTACCCTTTTTTAAGAGGATGGAAAACTCTCTCCAAATGAGGAAATCTTTTGCATAAGCAAGCAAGGGATGTTTGAAAGCGACAAACTACAAGCAGGAAATTATTCTATACGGCGATTTCAGTGTTCACGAAAATGGAATTTTATTGTATTCTTGGCTTAGGTTTGAGGAAAAATGGTTCATAAATTTTGAGAGTCGTCTTCGCCATTTTTCTCTTTTCACGAAAGAGAGATCGAGTGGAAGGCGTAAACAAAGGAGCGTCGACATAGCGCAAACAAAGGCGTCCTCAAGAATTGGAGGGAAAGGTGGCGAAGAATTGAGCCCAAATAATGGCGCCAAGTGAGGCATTTATCTGCGAGGATGAGAGGGGGCTTAAGGCAAACACTTGAGCGGATATGCGAGGCGAGATTGGAGAGAAAGAGCACACAGTTGCACTTTGGAATAGTATGGTTAAGGAATATAAGGAGAGGGTGAAGGAAAACGCGAATATTCGATCAAGCAGCGAGTCAGACATTTTTAAATAATTAATTCCAATTTTGGAAAAAAGTAAAGACAAAAATAAGGTGATGAATTCTTAATCCTAGATATTGTAATGTAATTTTAAAAAGGTTGGGAAATAATTTCAAGCTATTTATGTACATCATTTCTTTAAATTCAATGATACAGCATCATTAAATTAGTCAATAAGATTATACATTAGATGTGTAGATAGAATATATACTATTTTAATTAGATTATTGGGGAGAAACGTTGTAGTACGAAGTCAAAGCCTCTAATTCCTATTCCTAGAGGAATGATTTCATTGCATGTAATACGTCAAACACTATCCAGATGCAAGTTAAATTAACTTAATATTTTTTCGAATTATTACCATCAAAAGATACCGTTGAAAAAATACGACAATGTTTTACATTCTTGAGCACTGTATGTTTTTATAATTGCAACTATATTTTCAATATGGCGCAGAGTTTCCTCATTCAGCAGGAAAAGTGTCCCGAATATCACCAAAAGGAATATTTCAGCCCTTTCCCGTCGTTGGGAAAATATTTCATATAACGAGGCATTTAATTTGTTATCGTACGGACGTATAATGGATATTTAGGACACTGGAATTTCAAAATTAATGACGATCCTCGAATAACTGAACCGTGTTTAATAACGGGTTTCGAGAAAAATAACATATTTGGCAAATTCCTTTGTTGTATGCGTATCTGTACCTCAATTTGGAAGATCACTGTTGAAATAGTTGGGAGATAAAAGATGGCGCTTATTCTTTGGCGCCAGAGAGAGAATGTTATGAGCCGAATGATGTAGAGAGATACGGGAGAATGAAAGAGACATCTGTAGGAAGACGAGGGAGGGAAGGTATTTGCTCCCCTCGGATACGCCGCGTGGAAAATGTAAACAAAGGCGAATTATTCGTGCAGTGGCTGCTGATTATCTCGCGGATAATCTTTACGAGTATCTTTCGTCCGTTGGTTGAGGCGTCAATTGAGAGCTGGGGGCGATAATTGACGGCACGGAGTTGATACTCGGCCGAATTCATATCGGCGAAAACAGTTGACGGCGCTTAATCGATTCCACTCTCTGTCAATAATTCATTTTATAGCGATAATTCTAAGCCTCTCGCTGCTGGAAATGCCATTAATTCCCCAACGGGATCGGTTTTAACTGGAAACGGTTTGGCGTTTTCTCTCGGAAACAATAAAGATTCGCAGGTGAAACAAATAGGAATCGCACGGTTTACCTGTTGAACTGAAAACATGAGAAATTTAATCATACTTTTTCTTGTTACTTTTACGTGATAAGGAAAAAATACCCAGTTTTCTTACCATGAATGCAATATCTATATAACGCAACAATAAAACAAAAATACTGAAATAATGTGTTATTAAGTGAGGGAATCTAGCATTTTTGTAATAAATGGCTAGCATAACGCTTTTTCTAATTGAATTTGAAAAGCGTCCTCGTGCCGAAAGAAGAAAGTTATGAATTTAAAATCAAAACCAACTCTCGTTCCGTGTTCAGTACACAATGTTAACGGTTTAATGGCGGTTACATTTGCAACTTGCGTCTAAATGTGAATTACCTATCATTGCTCGACATAATACTAACAATAAGTAAACATTTATATTTTCATGAATAATGAGCTTAAGTATCCAATATTACAAATTATAATATAAAATTAAATGTAATATTGTTGAAAACTCATGTCGAATCAAATCTTCTTGGAGGATTATAATTCCTAATGAGCGAAAAACCGTTAGAATCGATTCAATGTTTGTCAGCGCAGAACCAGAGCTGACCATGTTCTAACTACAGTACTAAGTATAGTAATCTCTGTTAATATTTCTTTCCATTCATAACCATTTTCAATTTCATTAAAATTAATTCCTTTGCAGAATAGAATACTAAATTGCAGGAAAATCACTTTGGTATTTTTTCACTCTATAGCCTGCTTCGCACAATCTCAAGCTTGCACTTTCTAAATTTATAGAAGAGTTGTTTTTTTTTTCTAAAGAACTTTAAACCCTGTAAATCTTGGTAGCGATGATTGTTCACTATCTTCAATTATACTTATGTACTTGGGTATAGATAAGGAGTCGGGTTACTGAGATATTTTTCATTGACATTTCTCTCTGCCATTCGGATGCGATTTCGGCCTATTATCTTATCCATCCCATGAGCCTAACTGAGTCTCGGTGATTAAATTCAGAGATGTAATCAGCTGTGAGAACTACACGTGTAATGGGCCGTCATTGACGGGAAAGGACCACTGGATGAATATATACATACATGCGAATATGCATATGCATACAAGTCTACGCATGAACTAGCGATAGCGACAAGCATATGCTGTTTCGCATAAATACCTGCAAATTAGTCCACCAGATTTCAATCTTTAAGAATTTTAGATTTATAGCTGTGTCAATTTATTATAATAAATTTATAAACCTGTCTTTTAATTAATAATAATATATGAATCCGATACTTTTGCTAATATATAAAATTGTCGAATCAACTGTCGTTATGATATTTCAGAAACTCGATAACAGAGGGTTTATGGATATTTGCTGCCCTAAAGATTTCTCCTTGAATTAATCAAAATCAATATGTACCATTTTCTGACACCCTTTAAAATTGGGGAAGTATTAAGGAAATTCCTTACAATCAATTGTTCTTACATCGATTACCGAAGCACGAATTGACCTTCACTCGGAAAAGTCGCGGTTATCGAATTCTCCTCGTAATGAATTATACATAGCCTAATTATCAGAATTATCTTTCGGATGACTATCCTGATTAATTATCCGCGACATTCCTTATTTGAAATTCTTATGCGCGATCGGTCGTCGAAGAAGGCATTTCTGCGACGGAACCATTCCCTCGGAATATATTTATTCTGATCATTTCGATATACAATACGAGGCTGCCGAAAAAATCCCCTCATTCGCGAACCCATTAATTAAGTAACTTTTCGAGCTTCGGCCCCAATTAAGTTCCCTTTTGATCTCATTCATAATACATTTCAATTTTCGAAGGGAAAGTCGAGGAAATTTGCGATCGGATTCCGCCAGAAAAAGGGAGAATAAGTTTCTTTTATGTGTGTGCCCTTTGGAATCACCTCATACCCTAATAAGAAAGGACTTTCAGCTTCCTTTCTGATCCGTGTCCTTTTTCTCCGAAAAATGTCAAATAATTGAATGTCGCAAATTGAATGCGATGCCCTTCCGATTCTCACGTGACCTCGTAAACTTATTTTCCTCCCTAATCCGGAAGACATTTTCTTTGTGGTGGAAGGCCTCCAAGTGGCCATAATGGGAAATACTTTAGTGAGGTTTCTTAACCCATCGGCTGGAGATGAATATGGCGGAAGGATGGAAAGGAAACATTCGACATCATTTGGGAATGATACGGGCAATCCAGAATGGGAGGAAAAGAAGGGGAAGAATGGATGGAAAAAGAGGGGTACTCAGGAAATTATTAGGAGCTGAAGAGCAGACCGCAGGGCATGCTGGGAAAATGGCCTATAACCTCAAAGATGGCTGCAACCCCGAGGGGATTAATGGGGAAAATCGTAAGAAGAGAATTTCGGTGGATGAATCAGACGATGAAATTTCATGGGACATTTTTTGGAGAAATGAAGATTAATTCGTGAGAAATGAACATTTCCGAGTTTAATTCAACTACTACTTCGTAGCATACAGATTCCAGATTTAAATTTATGAATAATTAAATTATTGGTAGTGATTATATAGAAAGAAGTACTAGAAATGGAACTGTGTGATTTAAAATGAGAGACCCCTCGTCATATACCAAAAGTGGTCCTCTGAGATGCTTTTAGTGAAGGTAGCCCTTTAATACGGTCATTGCATGGCTTCCTTTAATGACATTACTCTTTCTTCTTTTGTAGATACCCCTCGCTTGCTTTTATTCCATGTTATTGCCGCCAGTTACCTTTCCTTCTGTCCATATTCCGCTTTCCTACTTCATACTTTATTCGTGATCTTGTGCTAGCAATGGTTTTATCCGCGTTCCTTCTATTTTGATTGTGACTCATCTTGAAGAACTTAACGATGAGTGAACTACAAAGAACAATTCACAGTAAAAGATAAAATTCGATTTAAAAAATAGTTTATAACCTGATATATGTGGAATATTTTAGATTAAATTTAAAATTGACGATTAATAATTAATTTTATCATTAATTAATTATTTTTAAAAATTATCCTTTATTCAGTTTCTATTCACACGTAGAAAAAAGTGACAATCCTTTGTCTCCCATTAATTGCGTCGAGATTTGGAATTACTAGTCCCCCAACATAAACCATCATGTCTTCGAATGTCCCTGGATGAGCCAAATACCAATTATGAATCCACTTGTGATAATCACGGAAGGTCATGTCATGAATCTGCTTCAAAATGCGCTCATCGACCGCCTTTGACGAGGACATCTCTATTCTTTAGCGAAGGTTAACGTTCGCGAGACTAAGTGGGAGAAAATATAAGCTCTCCGTCAGGCGGACAGGATGTCGTTGGGTCCTCAGTGTGTTATTTACGGTGCGTAGTTAGAGACTGAGCTTCGTTATTACCTCCGCCTGTAATGGATAGCTGCCATCGAGTGGTAAGGTAAGGCCATATTGCAGTCGGTGGCACGGCTAATAGGATATCGCGAAATAAGGGGAGAGTCTCCGAATAAATCGAGGGCCTTCCCCTCTATTGGCAAGCTCCAATAGTCAGGCCTCCCTGGTTAATCGAAGGGCAGGCATTACAATTGATGGCAGCCATCACAACATTGAAGCTTGAGATCAAATTATCGCCAAAAACACTGGGAAATGCGTTTATGAAGTATGTAACTAGTCGATTAAAATTTGTGATCCCGAATGAAAACATGAGCCGAAAGAAATCATGCAGGAAAAGAATATTTTAATCCGATGACTATACTATTTCTTTGACTCATTATTTAACAGAGTGAAATTTGAATAAAAAAGAGTGAATCTTTGGAAATTTTACTCGCGTTAAATTAGGAATAAGTCCAATAAAAAAACTAAGCCTTAAAACAGAGAATGACAATACATTATTTGAGACCCAATGAATTTTTTCATGATTCAATCCCTGAGAATTTATATTTTATTTTAATTCACTGTAACTTAATTTAAATTATCCTGAAAACTTCTGTTTATCCTAATAGAAAATGAACGGAATTTTATTAGTTGTTTCTTTTCTTCCAGGATGGATATCATTAACCGTAATCAAAGAGTGGAGATTTTAACGGATTCCATAAGCAATCAATGGGTAAGTAGAGCCTAATGCTTATTTAAACATATTATTAAATACCTAGGTTTGATAAAATATTTCTTGCACTTCTCCGTGTAACTAAATAAAACATACCTATAGATAATACGTCAAGCTTTGCATTTGCTAATACATAATAATATATTATATGATATAGAATTTAAAAATTAAGTTAAAGGGTTATCGCATACTACTTTTAATAGTACAGATAATTCTGTGGAATCAGTCATAATTAAAGATTCGTCCACCATTTTTTGGTGGAATTATGCTATACCAGGGCAAAATAGTTGGGTTTGGAGCTCAGATTATTGATTTATCAAATTAATATGCGGCCTCGATTAAAATATCAATCATGGAGAATTTGTTGCTGAATTGGGATAGTTTATCGTGCATTTGCTTTTAGAATTGACCTTGAAACTTCCGACGTCTGGTGACAGAGTGGAGAATTAAATTAGCATCAAAAGTAGAAAATTAAATCAAGTATACGGTAAATTGAGGATGGCGTTAAATACCTGTATCTTAAAATGCAATAAGAACTTGGCAAACATGGTGATGCTTGTTAACATCCTTAGAAATGGAGAAAGTATTTAATATCCATGTATGTGTTTAATTATGCCGCTAAAGTAATATTGAAATGACAGTTTTTATGTCTCTCAAGTCGGAGAATAAAAGTTTTGAGTGAACGATATGCCATACGAGGAAGAAAATCGTTCGTAATAATGTTTTGCAACAACTTCTTCCGAGGAAATTTCATGCCCACGGAAATGTTGACTACGTTTATTTGCGCATAAAAAGGAAACATTCCTTCCTAAAGAGCCCGCCCGCTCGCCTATGAATACATCCCAGGAATTAATACACCCGCTCTCTCTCCCGGGGCCAGAGTACAGCTTTAAAGAAATCTCCGGAGCTGTTCCTTCCAAGGCGCCCAAATCGAGGGCTTAATTAAATTCCCAATTGTTTTCGCTGCTGACTTACGCCCCCTCAAGCAAACGCCCCTTGGAAGTTCCATTCTTTTTACTCGGCAACTATCTGAAGGCCTGCGCTGCAAATAAATTCGCGTGCCTCTGTCGCTCTTAATTTCCGAATAAAGTCTCACCGTTTGGACCTCACTCTCCCCTCTGCTCTTTGAATTTTTCTTTCGCAAAGCTTACAGAAGAAGGCATTTATGTTAAATAATCGTCTCTCAAAGAAAGAGGTAATAGGTATCTATCCAACCCGCAACACTTGCAGTTCTTTTGTCCGTTCTTGGATATCCTTAAAACATCTTAATGATAGGCGTTCATTGGCTGATTAGTTCAATCATAAATTAGGTTTTAATTTGAAACATGTTTAGTTACTCATAGAAATTACCAAAGGAATAGTAATGTGTACCTTAATCTTCAAATAATTATATATAAAACAACTGAGTTATTATGCAAACCTATGGAATGTGGAATGTAATCAATTTTTTCCAGCCTATGATCATTGAAGCATAAGAAATACAAATTAAGATTCATTGGGAATGATTCAAATGAGGAAGCATTTAGGGTTTAATTAAATCCGAGTGTAAAACGCAGTTCTTATCTTTAAGCGGTGAAAAGGCAGCTTCGAGGGTGTTGAGATCAAATCCCAGTTCATCTGTTTCCTGCACATTGTTTCTCGCTTTCCTTGCCTTTCATTCGCTTTCATTACTGCCTCTTTTCACTTCCCTAATTAGATTCCTCTTTAATCATCTTGTGCTTTCCTCGCTTCACTTGTAGCTACGCACTCCAAAGAGAGGTTATACAACGCCTTCTTTTCTACTCTTTTCGATAAAAAGTACGAGCAATTTTTCCCTGAAATGAACGTCTCAAGGATCTCTCCTTCTTTATTTTGTCCCTATTGTACTTCTCTCTGACTCTCTTTGATCGAAGGAAAAATGTCTCTGATTTGTCGCAGCTGCGCGATGAAGGGAGTGATGTAGGAATGAAAATTGAGTCAAAGGCAATGAAATGTAGAAAGATACAATAGCTAAATCTGGGTAAAGGAAGCAGTTCCGTAGATCAAAGCGAAAGTTATATCCAAGGTATAAACGAGGACAAAAAAATCAGATATATACATGTATGTAACTAGGATGCAAAGCTACAACTCCTTAAATGAATCATTTAACAAACCACGTGGAGAAGGCACATTCGTTTGTTTTTTTGGTAAGTTCAAATTGCTACTAAATCTTGGTTTGTGTTCCAGTCACTTATATCTCTTCAGTTTTTTGTTTATTCGTTATGTTTTATTCAGGCGCGTGCTTTTTCTTGCAAAAACCCCTTTCTTTGATATTATAGTTGTATTTTAGAAAAACTTTGAAAAGGGGTTATCCAAAATTTATCTACAGAGGAGTTATGCTACGTGAAGTGAATTATTTAATATCGTAGATTTTTACTAAAATATTACTATTAAAATGAATAAACGTCAACATAATAGGATTCAATTCAACAATTGCATATTAAAAACAACATAATAGGAGCAATTCAAAGATTTGTTTGCTCTGCACTCTGCTTCGTTAACTCACAATTCTTGATATTACCTGACTCTAATTCTCCAACCTAAATCTTACTCTATATTTCCTCCGTTTCACTCACTCCTTAATTCAGCTGTCTATAAATCCTCAAAGAGTGCTTGATAAATTGAAGAGAATCTCTCAACGGATTTCTTTTAGAATTTGCCAAGTCTGAGAGCAACTACCTTCCCATTCTAGAATCAAATTCTCAGACTTTGACGTAGCATTTATGTAAAAATAGTCGAAAAATGTTTGTGCTACTGACTACTGAAGACGGTGCAGAATAAATTTTATAGTATCAAATGTTACTTCCTGTACTTCGGCAAACACTTCATGTAGTTTAATATACATTTACATAAACGTGAAATAGTTTTTAGAAATAAACTACATAATAAGGGATAATAAGCATAAGGTTTTTTGTATGATTATCATGTTTTTAGAATGGACATTGAGACAGAAATGGTTTGAATGACCTGGACATAACGTAATACCTCCTGAGAATGTAAAATGATAACACTTTTCGAGAATTCTCTTACAATTCGTACTTGGAATTATTATTATAGAAATTGGCAAATGATGATAAATCAATTTTACAAATTCATCATTCATTTCTTAGTGCATTAAATGTGAAAATGCATGCATGTTTTTTTATGAATTTTCTACAATGATCTTCAGCAAATCGATCATTTGCTTTGGTTAAGAAAGTGAGATGATGGTAGCATAGTGAAAACACACTTTACTCCCATACCATTTGTGATATTGACTGGATATAGCAAGTACTTTGGATTTCGCATAGCCTTAGGGTATTTTTCCTCCGACTCGTTGCTGCCTTATTTACCTGAGAAAGCAAAAGAAACGTAGAGTATCGTCAAATGAAAACGGGACTTGTTCCCTTCGATTTCTCTTGCCAAGAAGCGTCTTGCTGCACAATGTGGACTTTGCTCTTCAAATCGCTGGACCCTCTCTTCCTTTGAAACCCTTGAATGTCCTCTCTCTCCTTTTAATCTCGAAAGATTTCGAGTCCGAAACTTGTCCATCAATGAATTTCTAATTTTTTTCCCAAATTCTATTCCCTTCCTCAGCTGGAGCTATTCAGAAAACGATCTGTTATTTGCGGATTTTCCTAAATGTTCACATCGTTTAATATTCGTGACTGGATTGACATCCGATTTCAAACATATTGTAGAAATATAACCACAATATTTTCACACGAGAAATGCTATTTATCGTATTTAACAAACACATAATGGCGTAGAAAAGATATATTTAAAAGAAAGATGCTTTTCACTTTGATAGACCTCATTCACCTTCCGACCACTTAGGAAACCATTGAGCCGAGCTTGAGTAGTATTAATCTATGACTGAAAAAAAAAACTTAAGCTACGGAATTGTGCGATGGAATTTCATCGCCATTAAATTTAAATTGAACATTTACCGCTTTAGTTCCTCTTAAAGTGATTCGGGAGTTTGTGAAACAATATTTTGAATGTATATTCAAGAATTCCACAAGAAACACATACATTTAGCCGTCTATGGGCTAAAGACATGAGTCAGCACCTCATGCTTGGGTAATATTTGACCAATGTAAACGCAATATTTTTGCGTTTACTCCTTGATATTGGGGGTAATTTTGGTTGATATTTACTGCCTTTATCACTCTATTGTTTACCAATTCAATAAACTCATTTTGGATCTTTTCTGTCAGAGAAAGAATCAACGCAAGGGCTAGCTGGATTTCTTAGCTCCATCACACTGTGATTAGCATGCTAGTCCGCGATCGAATCCTGGTTAGGGAATTGCTTTTTAATTGCATCTGTGGGATTCATCGTTATAATATTTTCCTTTGGATTAAATTTGTCTTGTAAAGACCATTTTGTTATTATAAGAACAAATAACTTTGAAGAGGGTAAGAGGATACAAGGGAGTAATTTCAATAGGATGAGGAGTGAGGTTAGTTAGCCAATATTTTCCTTTCCGAAACTAAATGCTATAAGAAGAAGTGTTTCACGTGACTTAAATGGTCCATTGAATGGACTTCGTTGATTTCAGTGGAGGCTAAACAAAATCGGTAAATATTTCATAACAAAGTGGGATTCAGATTGTCATAACCATGGACGAGATGGACAAAAGTGAATTAAAACACTTTTCCACTCTTCTGCTCCGAAATTTAAATTAAATTAAAATAAATGCTATTCAATGAGAATCGGCGGCTGTGAAGCTGAAGGCTTCGACTGGGGTGGAAATCAACATCGCTATTACTGACTTTAACCCTTTCTATTCACATTTCGTTTCCCTCTTCGCATAATTAAACCTTCTTTAGCAGTCATCCATCCCTTTACTCCAATCCATTTCCTCAGCACTCGTTGTATGGTTTCGTACCTTTTCCTTCAGCATTCTTCTCGAGCGTTCGCCGCACAATTTCACGCCAATTAAACTCTGCGCACGCCCACACTGCTTATTAGAACGTTAATATCATTCATCGGAAGAAAGGGATTTAAGGGTCTCGAACGGTTCATTGAAATATGTCAGCGGAAGTGGACAGAACGAGTGCATTCTCAAAGCGATTTCTCCTCTCTCTATTTCCCGAAGAACCCTTTAAATATTCCCACTTCACCTTTTCATTTCGCGTCCGGGTGGTACGAGTGAACGATTCAAGTCGTAACGGTGAAAACTTTTACATTCGCCTTTAAAGGGAAAAGGAAATGCGCTCGCGAGACTCTCTTTACCTTCGGCTGTTCCTTTTTCTTATGCTTCTGGGAGGGCCAATAATATGCAAAAGGAGGCCTTTGGGAGTCCAACCCTTTCTAATTCTCCCCCACTTTTGAGTCGGAAGTACTCCAAACACACCCGAGGGAGCTTGCGGCTCAAATTGATAGTTGTGCAAAATAGAGAGCAGCTATTGCTTAAAAATGTCTATGGTATAAAAAGAAGGTCGTGCTCTATTAGGTTAATTCATACCTAAATATTAATAGATTATGAAATATTTAAGAGTATTTACTGTAAAGCTCTTTCTGTATTTCGAGCCTTCCGATAGATATAGTGTTCAGACCAACTCAGTTTTCTGTGTATGTGTAATCAAATATCATTTTAAGTTGATAATCTTATAATATTTAATATTCTTACGTCCTTTCCATTTTATAAATGAGATGAATTCATAAACTGATTTCACGAATGAATGTGCTATTTTCCTGTTGAAGGGGTAGTTAGTTAAAAAAATCATTATATCTATTATATATAGACGATTCTCTGGATATACCTATACACACATTCATAGGGGATCAAAATTCTAACCATGTTCCACAAGTGTTGCTGACTTGAAATTTTTACGACGTACTGGCCATAACGTGTAGTAACCAGATAGAAAGTGACTTCGATCCTCAGTGTCATGGGTTCGATGCCAGAAGGCCCAGAAGTCCCGATTTTTCCAATAGGATACGTTGAGGGGATTTTCGAAAATTTTTTGAGCCACTTTCCGGCAAATTAAAGTTGAAATTTTAGGGATCGCTGGAAGTCGTGCATTAACGATGAAACTTATGAAGACATCTTCGAGGATAACCTTGGTTCGACGCTAGATCAGGGCAAATATTCTCCCATTTAAAATGCATTTTTTAAATATTTTTTTAAATCCCTTCCGCATAAGATGGAAACTTGAAACTCGGGATAAATATAAAGATCATGAATTTATTTTAAGTACGCTGCTTAACGTTGCGCTGACGGTCCTTGGTTCGATCCCAGAGAGCCATTTAGATTACTCTATGCATTTCAAATGGGGATAGGGAAGTCTAATTTTAGGATCTTCCCGGTACGATATAGGATTCAAAATTGGAATTAAATATGTTTTACTTCTATTATGGCGTTATATGTATTCACATTTTGCAACAGGTCCTGCGTTTGACACTAGGCAGCCCCACTATTTTTTTCATTCCATAAACCCCACAAACATCCATTTTCTGAACCTTAACAGTGGTAGGTATTAACAACAACAATCCGAGCAGCCAAATCCGGGATTAAAACCCGGGACCGTGGGGTTGGAGCGATAACGTGCGAGCACGCTAAGCACTCGGCCGCTACCGTCGAAGAAGATGAAAATTCTACGGCCTAATTCTAATTATGTGAACAGAAGTAATAAATGGTAATTATTTTAAAATTTTCATTAAGTCGTTGCAAAGTATAGTACTTTAAACATATGCTTGCAGTACGCAAGCAACTTTTACTCATGAATATAATGTTATAATAAAGAATTTTAATTGTAGGGAGAGTGTTCATAGAACGAATACGCTCATAGCTGTAGGAAATGGAGGCATGAACGGCAGTTTTCAGTTCTTGTCTTGTATTTTCACTGAATTGGCTCACTTTCTATATAATTGCCATTCAAACCTTTCCAAATTAAATTCATAGTGCCAATGGTAGCAGAGAACTTTTACACTCTCCAAGATGCACAAAAGCTTATAGTAAAACATATTCTACTTATCTACACTGCACGCATCTCCATATTTTCTTCCGTAAAAGAACCTAGGTTTTCTTTCTCTGTGATAGGAAGATGATATTCTTAAAAAAATTTTATTTTCATCCCGTGTTTCTTTTAATGATATTAGGTAAAGAACTATTTCCCATGTTTCGTCATATATTACTTTGCAGAGAGATTCTGAGTTGTTACATATACTCAGTACTTTTAATTAAAGAGCTGCACGTGTTCATATACAGCATCTGCACTATGCAATCCTCCGAGTAATTTCGTTCCAGATCGGGTCTGATTGAACATTACGCGCTCCGTAGAATTCCCCTTAAAGAAGGAGGCGCTTCGAGGAAGCAATCCTCCCTCGTAGGAAGCGATAATCCATCACGCTTTGATCCCGCACGTGCACTGAGGTCACGAAGGAATCAATGAATCATTGGAGATGCGAATGGGTCAGTCGCCAATCCAAATGTGCGTCACAAAAAGTGCATTCTGTCGAAGGTCTTGAGGCGGCATAGAAGAGTTTTGCATACGACCCTGAAAACCGTTAGCCATATTTCCTCTCATTTTCCCTCTTTCGCAAACAGCTTTTTTTCGTATCCTTGATTCTTGTTTGGTTACTGATCTTGCGTCGGAATCCAATGCATGAATTATACATTTATTCTGACTGCGAAGGGAAATGTCTATGGCCTTCGTCTTTCCAGCTTAAGCTAAGGTTCCGAATGGAAATGGGCGATCTCATTCGATCAAATAGCTCCGACGTGCGGGAATTGGTTAATTTCGGTTCACTACGTAATCGGCGTTTCGAATTCTAAGATGCTGCCATACGATTTGAGAGATTTACTGTCTTATGCGCTATTTCCAACTGTCTAAAAGCTTTCAGTTGCGATACTCTGGCATTTGCTCAACTTATTAAAGGCAAAAGAGAGGATGCTTTAATCTAGGCGTCAAGTAGCTCGCCTGGCAACCCGTTGGCAAACGGAATGAGAATTTCGGCTTGGTTGGGACTCAAACGGAGGTCGTCCGCTATCCAGGCGGCGGCTGCTCTAACAAACTGAGCTACCCTACCTGTATCCAGAATTCAGTTAGCCTGACTCGGCACTTGATATAAAACGAGGAGTAATGTTTGATCACGCTTGATTATCCAACGCACTGGGAATTCCTCACGAACTACTTTTACTTTTACCTTTAAGACAAATTTACTGCAGCAACACATCCTTTCTTTTTCTTTTCAAATGTTTCCTCAAAATTAAAACAATATAGAGCTTGTACATTACCTACAAACGGTCCAATATAAGTTTACGGCATTCTAATAATGAAAAAATACAGGTTTCTCCGAGATTTTGATAGCGCCTCTTAAAGAACAGAAAGCTTCGAATAAAACGATACAAGCGGCAGAGATGAACGAAAAGATGTGACGTTTCTTGGAATAAAAGTTAGGCAACTACTCTCAAATGGTCATTTTATTACCACCAACCATATACTGTAGAATATTGAGGGACCCTCCGTTCTTTAATGTTCTTGAAATGCTTGGAGTATCCACAGAAGTTGGGATACGTATAGGTTATGGTATTTGATGATCTGCACTTTGAAACCATTCTTCGCATTTTTGTGGTGGCATAAAACTGGTAAGACTTTAATATGATGTAACATACGGTTCTATGAGTACATACGGAAAATGAAATATAACATTTATAGAGTAATGCAGATGGTCATGAATTATCTAACATTAGCTCCTTAAATAATATTCTAATTATTTTTTAATAAGTTACAGAATTCAACAGGTCTGTAGTAATATAGATTAGGATTATTTTTTTGTCATAATTTCCTAATGTGAACGAATTACCTCTTTTCCCATTGAAATTCTTGATGAATTCCATCTGAAATTGCGTGAGTACGTTCTACCAGTATTGATTGCAAAAATTTACTTGCTATTTCAGATCATAATTATTTAGGAAATATCCTTTTCAAATGAAAAAAGATTAAAGATTATGTAAATAATTGAGCTTCATTACTCAAATATGGTATTACTGAGTTAGCCAATTTTTGAACTATGTAATTATTGATCTAAAAATTCAGATGAATCTTCGAATTTAAAGTCATGTAATCTATATGACCTGATGCAAAGTAAAGATAAATTGCTTTCTAATTAAAGGCAACACTGTAAAAGTGAAAAATGAAGCCATGTTGTTTTGAATATAAATTATCGAGGCAGTACAGTTGTAGTTTTGTGAAAAGTGCTCCAGCAGTTGAGATCATTTTGCCTATTTCAAATTTTGATAAAATTTCTGGCCTAGGATCGCTTTCATCAAAGGCAATTACGATACTCGCCTAGCTTTCCGGGAACTTCGCTGGTAATTTCACATTTGAAAATACACCTTACATAGCTACAAAACATGGCTTTTAGCCGATTTAGAATATACAGAAAATTATCTTTT
The DNA here is from genome assembly GCA_947579665.1 of Sympetrum striolatum. Classification (NCBI taxonomy): domain Eukaryota; kingdom Metazoa; phylum Arthropoda; class Insecta; order Odonata; family Libellulidae; genus Sympetrum; species Sympetrum striolatum. The sequence goes on from OX388349.1 coordinate 76,596,678, forward strand.
TTCTGGTCAAAATTTAAGATATTACTATTTATAACATCCAAGTAATTTAATAATGTAGATAGAATAAATAAAACTTATTCGTCTACATTGTTTATTTTCTGATAAATATATACATATCGTCATCCATTTACCATCTGTATTTTGATGAAGAATCTATAAGTTCATTACTATGTTACTCTAAAACCCATCCTACCGTGTTTTGTCGTCAGATAGGTACCTTGGACCGGAAATGCTTCTGCTCTTACCTGGAAAGAAGGAATTTTTTATAAATAACTATTAGAAATTGGAATGTTTCAAACATCCGAATATAAGAAATTTTTCGATAATAATGAATCATCGTAAATGTACGATGATACATTATTATCGATTCATTATTATGATGATGATTCATTATTATAACAACCAATAGTGAGCTATGCTAAAATGTTGCAGAAAAGCTCGTTAATAGTTATAGTCTTGAAATGCCAGAGTGAAATAAAAAAATACAATTAAAGATTTGTGGATTCAATGCAAGAATTATTAAAAAAATATTTTACCTTCAAAATTCACTTGCGAGTTTTGAATTTACTCAGTGCTTGAGATTCTCCGTCGAGAGGAATGCCAAAAATTATTTCTGACTTTATTTTTAAAATATGCCAAAATTGCGTATGTCTCCCGTTGGTTTATATTATAGACGGAATCAATTTTTGGCTAAATTCATAAGAATTATTCTTCAATATCTATGACATTTTTCATAAAGGATTGTACGTTGAACGAGCAAAAGAGCATAAAGTATCTCAGGAAAGAATTATTCTTCTTGTCCTGGCGATTTTTGACCGGCGCAAATGTAATGAACCCGCTCTCCGCGGACATTTATCGTTTTCGTTTTTAATTCGTTCTCTGTTGGACTCATTCTTCTGGATTATCTTTCGCAGAACGATGGCAGTAAAGCCTCAGAAAACACGGGTGGACGTTATCACCGCACACAATACTGTTTTGGTGTTTTTTTCTTATTCACCAAACCCACGTACGTAGCATATATATTACTATTGTTCGCCACGAGAACTTGAAAAGCTCTCTTTTCTCCAGTGATTGCCTCCTATTCCACCAGAGCTCGCGGATGAAGATTAATAAAAGAGTTTCACAATGGCTCAAGGATGCATCATCTCTTACGCTTTAATTGTGCCATGAAGTCATCCAGACTCCAAAAAATGGGAAGATAGCGTTGTAATAAACTGTTATCATAGGTGTGTTGGCGCTGGTTATCCATTTGAGTTTTGAGTGAGCGAAGCATTATTCATGAGATTTTTTCATTTGTTCATTAAGGAGAAGAAATTTAACTGCTTGTAAACGAAGAACGAGCAAAATTTAGACTTAGTTGTGTTACTGGTTTACAAGGAAGCCTATGCACTAGCGTGAAATACTGCTATATTTTATAAACATCATAAGTTTTTTCCGCATTATACATCACATTTTGGCATACATGTAAAATATGAGGAAATTGATTAATTTAATCAAATAATCAACAAGAAATCGAGAATTCAAATTTCTATGAATATAGTTTATAAGTGGCTTCAAGACTGTGATACCGAAAGATTTCTTAAGTTTAGAAAAATATGGCGTTGCCTGCAAAATTGACTCAGCCCTTCCTTTCATTTAGTTTCAATCATGCCTTCAACAAAAAGGAAAGTTCTCCCCCTAGTATTCATCCCTCAAACTAGCCAAATATTGCTATAAATTTGGAATTACTTATAAGACTTGCTCACAGGCATCCCTCGCAATTTCCCAAAAACAATAATACTGATATTCTGTAGCTGGTGATGTTTGGCATCGACCCATTTACCTTCCCCGATATCTTTCGGATATATCTTTCCACACAATTGCTTGGCGCAAACTCATCTCTATTCAACCCCTTTCCGCCATCTATGCTCCCCATCTGACTCCCTCATAAAATTTCTCATCCGACAATTCCCCTTCCGCCATCGTCATAACCTATTCAATGCTTTGTCACAAACCATTTCCCGTCTCCTTCCATCTTACGCCCAAAACTTTTCTCTCACGCTTTCCGCGGCCATTTGCATTCATTAACGCCGGTGATTTCCCAAATACTTTATTGGAATACCTTTTCCAACGGCTTCGGTGCGAGTTTATGCCCGCACTTGAAATCGTCGAATGGAACGAACGGTTTCAATAAACACTTTAGAACGAATTTTTATTTTCATTAAGCGCGTACTTTGAAAGAGCGTGTTTTCTCTTAATCACGCCCCACGGATTTATGTCATTCGACATCATGGCGAAGTGCGTAACTTTCTAGCCTAGACAAGCCTAGAATATAAAAGGACAATTTTGTGGGTTTAGTAGCGATTTATCCTGAATTCCTGCAGCGTGAAAACATTTTTAGAGGCAAAGGATATGTTCTACTATTGAGGACTCAATATTTCTTTAAATTTCATCGAAAAGGATATAAAAGGCTCTTACTTTCTCGACTGGGACTGTGGGAAATTCAGATTTTTGAGGATTAGGGTTATTGCTTTCCATTCGATCAATGGTTATATCCCCTATCTTTGAATTTGTTTTCCCTTAATCGGATTTAACTCTTATAGCGGATTCATTCCATGTTTAATCTCTCTTTCTTGCAAAACTTCCTCTTCTTCGAGTTCCCTTTAAAAGATGCTTAGAAAATGCTACGTCAACCAAAATTCAGTCGATGCTTCTTTTCATAATATCAAAGTAGATTTTTCTATTTAAAATCCTTTTCATTCGCCGAGTCTTCGTTTTGAAATCTCCATTCCTTTTGCGTTTGTTTTTATATCACTTGTTCTTCATCTTTGACGGAACTTCCAATCTCTTTTCTCATCTTTTAGACTGTTTTCTCTATCTGACTTCTAACTTTGGTGACATGATCCTTGGTGGATGAATCAAATGAGCGATGAGAAGTATTCAAGCAAGACATACATTAGAGTTAAAAAAGCTCCCAATAGCTGTTGTTTGCAAGCTACTCGTCAAATTTTACTTTTGTAGTTTGCTTTCCATTGCGATTATCTTTGAGTAAGTTTTCTAGTTATTCCCACGGTTACGTCTTCATTCATTCCCGGCAAGTTGCTATTTATCGTCTGGCAGGAGATATTTTTCTTATAGGAATTGGATTAGCTCCATTAAATCGGTATTAAACTAGTTATGAAAAATCTATATATCCATGGTTTTCCATAATTTTATTTTCTTTACCATGTTTAAAAACTAGAGGTTTAGTATGTTTACTATTAAGTAAAAACATGTTTTGAAGAAATATTATATGTCAATGGGAATATCATTTGTGGATTTCTTAATATTTAGCGAATGTTTGCTAGTTTTTGAGCATTTAAAGTCATTTAGAACTGTAACAAAATTTGATCCCAAGTCGCGAAAATCAGAGAATTCACGAAGAATTTCGTTCGTACATGATTGGATAATTACATTGGTTACTTAAATAAAATGTCATTTGCTTTCTAGCGTCAAGGTATGAAGGTTTTAGGTATTTGTTATATTTTGGTTTTCATTGTTTACGCGTCAGCCATGAAGTCTTGAATAAAGTAAATACTTATTTGGTGGAATTGGAAATAAAGTCCATTAGCATTTTGAGGGCCAGTTAGAGAAAGGAAAGCAGTGTTTTCTTTGCGGATCATTATTTACTCCAGCAAAATAATTTATTCCTTGTTCGTCCTCTTATTCTCACATTCGTAACTTCCTCTCCAATTTTCTCTCCATGTCCCTTTCTAAGAAGCCCTACACGTCCCCCTCTTATTTCTCCGGAAGTTTACCGTCTCTCCGATGGTCCCTCACGGAGTCGTATCGCCGCCATTCGCACTCTCGGAATCCCCAAAAGGGACCAACAATATTTGTCCGTCTCTTTCCAAACAATAGGAAGTTACAAAATTGTGAATGTGGATACTCAAACTCATAGACTATTTCTTTATGTATCTCAACGCTAGAATCCATTTCCAGATGTATATATTTATATTACTGTAAATTTTGAATTATTGCGGGGCTAAACAAGTAGTAAACCACGATACAAGGTAAAGATTTTGTAAAAGAAAAAGAGTAAAATCTCAGAATGTCGAATGTAAATTGAGTCAAACAACATATTATTAAGGAATATGTGTATGCACAGAGGAAAGTAACATTCGAAAAATTTCTCCAACAATGTATTAATTGATATGTATAATTGAGGAATATTTTGACTGTATTTATCTTCGACAGTCTTACACAGTGTGGACTTTGTTCCTTTTAAATATTTTAAATATTATACTATTCCAAAAAATCCAATAAGTTTATAAAATATAGGTTTATCATTAAGGATAAATTTAATATTCAGGTTGGCCAGATTAATGCGCTTATACCAAAACACTATTATAGGCCAATGAAAAACTCTTTAAAGAATTTTACTCGATTAGAGTTGAAGAGAATTGGAAAAAGTGATTATCTAGATCTGATATTAAAATTTAAATTGAAATGTTCATAACTAGCGTTTTATTTATTCTTTTAACTTTCAGAAAATCAAAAATATATGAAGAATAATTTACTGGAACTCCTGGTTATGTAGACTTATTTTGAGATTTCCTTTTCCCTTCATCATATTATTTTTTGTAGGTGCAAATCATAATTAAATTGGGCACATGGTCTATGACATCCAATAGTATAAATGTAACGAATGAAGAAACTTCAATTTCAACGTTATATTTTATCCTTTAGTGCTGAATTCCAATTTAAAGATTATCTTTAATATTACCTCGACTCGAGATATGATGCTTAATCTACTACAGTTATCGTCGCAAGTAATTTTTCGGAATAAATCGTTAAAAATTTTGTTTCCTATGGGAATGATTAAAAAAGTTTTCGCAGAAATCCTGCGGAAAATAGCCGGAGAGGAAATTTGGCTTCGTTGGGAATGGCACTCATGGGAGACCATAAAATTGATGAGCCGAAAAACGGTAATTCGGAAAATTTTAAGTACTAAATCTGTTTCAATTGGTAAATGTTACAATGCATCATTTACAACGCTATTTTTTGGAATACCTTTACACCATGCCTTGTTCATTCGCACATTCAAAGCAATAAATTTCGGAGAACGTTTTTGTAAAATAATAAAAAACTTTCGCTCAATAACTCCGCTAATTGGATTGTCAGTCACTTGCAAAATAAAATTTTATTTTTAATTATATCTGCCGTGATTTCATAGAACTGGTGATCTTTCTTTAAAACTTATAATCGATATAAAAATAACTACTTTTTACCTCAAAAGCATCTGCTGGATGTACTAGATGTTTATGTACTTATTCTACTTATTTATTGATATTATGTATAATATTATTTTCATTCTGGAGTTAATCTAGTTAGTTCGTACTAAAACGTTCTGACGTCAAACCACAGTCATTAGATTAATGCTTGTATTCGTTCATGATGACAATAGTCGTGCATAACATTATGGCGTACAAAATAGCAGTTAATTATCTTAGTACGACACCCACAGAAAGTATCAATCTCATTTAAAGTGATAATATCACGCAATAACATGATTTTATCGGATTCTGTGGTCTATTACACTTGAAGATAAACGATTTTAAATCATTTTACGTTTAGATAGCGTTATGCCATTTATTTCCATTGTATTCTTGCTTTTAACTACTGATTTTATAATTTTCTGTCAAAAAAAAATCCGATGTGGCCAGCACATGACTTTCTCCATATATATAAGATGTAAATATTTATCTACGACAGTAATTTCGAACTCTATATTCCATCTAAACTTGGAAGATGAGTGATTTATTTATATATTATTATCTTTTGCGTCACAAAAATTATAAATAATGTTTTTCAGGAGATGCTCGATGAATTTGGCCTATCGCCCATAGAGCCCAGAGCGCCCGCAAAGTACATAATCAGCAACTTCCAGTTTATCAGTATTTCATGAATAACTCCTAAAAAATCAATTATACAAAAATATGTTTCATACAAAAGTTATAGTAAAAAACATTTTCTAAAACATTTATAAATAATAGTATATACCTAAATATCATATTAATGGAGATATTTTGAAAACCGGAAATGAGCTTTGAAGAATGAAGCTCAACTTCCGGTAAACCGATTCATCCAAAAAACTAATCAACTCTAATGACTGTAATAAAAGTACTAAATATGAAATTTGGTGTTGATCCGACAAATGTTTTTCATGTTAGAGCGCCCACAAAGTACATAATCATCTTCTTCCGGTTTATCAGTATTTCACGAATAACTCCTAATCAACCGGTGATACAAAAATATTTTAAATACAAAAGTTATAGTAAAACAGATTATCTAAAACTTTTATAAGGTATACACTATACCTATATATCATATTTATGGAGATATTTTGAAAACCGGAAATGAGCTTTAATGAATAAAGCTCGACTTCCGGTTGACCAATTTACTCCAAAAACTAATCAACTCTGACAGCACACACCACAGTACTATATATGAAGTTTAGTATTGATACGGCTAATAGTTTTCACGTTAGAGCGCCCACTGTCACACACACACACACACACATACACACAGACATCATACCGAAAATGGTCAAAACGTGTTCTAGGGACCCCAAAACATGTATTTCCGTTGAAATCTCGAAGTCGAATTTTTTCATGAAAACAATACTTTCTCTATACTTCGTATATGGAGAAAGTAACAAGGAAAACATATTATGATCCGGTGAAAATATTTTAAGGAATACAATATTGCCCTTAACTAAAAATTCGATATCGAGACTAGTGTAAATGTATCAAATAAGAGCTATACGGCTAGACTGATGGCTTCATTGCGTGAGCGGAATACGGAATCTTTAATCTGGACTCATCTCGAAAGCGTCCAATCTTGAACTCAGATCTTCCGGAATGGCCTTCTCATACGGTCTCTGCTACAATGCGGTGAAATATTCCGGGAAGGAAGAGTTTTCGCTAAAATGGAAGAGGATGATTCCAGAGGAGAAGAGGTTGGTACACGAGCCTAGATGACGGCCAAAGAGTAGAAGTTCTCGGTTTTCCCTCGTGTTTGTGAGAGGGAACGGAATGAGAAGTCTGTTTGTGCTGAGAGAGGGACGTTTTAAAAGACTCGGGGATTGTGTTTATTTGGACACTTTTGCTGCACAGCCAAGATCACGTATCCAAGTTTTGGTGTGTAAACACTCCTTTTAGAGGGAGCGCTTTTTGCATCTTGTGGTGACCGTTATCTTTTTTTCCCACACGTTGTTTCCATAATACACAGGTACTTCTTCTTCTTTTATCCGCCGCTTAATAGTTTCGTGTGAGAGTATGCCTCCCGGCACCTACTCTTTCTTGCAGTCTCTTTTTGTTTCATGTTTTCCTTTCAAAGAGAGAAAACCTTCATCGCAGGGGTTGTTTGACTGCACGCTTGTATCTCGGACTTCTTTTGCGGACCCAAATTGTGATTCATGGAGATGAGTGTGTGCAGAAGACGGAGGCAAAGATAACTCGAAGCAGGGATGAGATTTTTAAATGCTGTGCCGTTTCAAAAGTTTTCTTTTTAGAGGGTGTATAAGGTGTTCTTCCTTGATTGCTCAAGAAGCGACTAAATGGGACCTTCTGCGGTCGAAAGATAAATATACTTATGCCAAGTTATCATAGGGAATCAATATAATCAAAATAATATTTAAGGAAATTTATCAGAAATCTCATCAGACGATTTTATAAGCAGACTAATTGATATTTAAGCATTGGCGATTCTATTACAAATGATTCCTACTTAAGAAGTTAAATAAAGATCACCGTAAAAATTTAAGAAATTGCAATGTTATTGAGTCCATAAAGAAGACCTGTAACTTCATAATCGTATTCTTAGTTTGCCCTTTGCCCTCTGATATACTAATTGTTCCACTTTACTACTATAATTTCACTAACGGAAAGAAAATTTCATCAAGAAATCATTTTACTAGTTATTTCAGATCGTAGAAATAGACGTACATAATCTAATTCATCCCCTTGTAAATAAAATGATTTTTGAAGATTTGAAATTGAAACTTATTTACATAAGTTTATTAAAAATCGTCAGGAGATAATGAAACAAAATTGGTAATTGAAAAACGTGGAAGTGCTTAGAATGATTCAAAGGCTGACCGACACTAATTCTATCCGAGACATCTTCATCTTCAATTATTTCCATCTCAGTATATTATGCCATCCTGCTCTTTATAGCAGGAAAGAAAACGCTGTTGACAGAAGTACTTAGCATACTTATCTATTGAGTCAACAACTTGGATACTTATAACTAAATTCGTAGAGAAAATTTGGCAACTAACGCGTAAGCCTTATTGGCTTTAACTTGGGAGATTTTTAGTTTCCGTTTCCTTTTTTTATAAAGCTTCGGTGGGAAGGATATTTTCCCTTCCTCTGAAAGGACTCTGCCTAAAGACTCCTTTTAAAGGTGCATTAGAAGAAGTCATTTAAGGGAAAACTTCTTCCTTTTTCACTTCTCAAAAAACTCTTGATTAGATGGGAAGTCCTCAGGAGCCCAGTTTTTTCCATTTTCAGGGAAAATAAGCATCGGCATTTCCCTCCGACTTTTTATGGAGTTTCCGAAAGGTGAGAGGGGAATGAGGGCAAAAAAGATGATGTCCACCGACAACGGAAGTTTTCTCCTCCTGCACGATAAGGAGGCTGTTATCCCTCCTTTTGGTATTTGTGAGTCCATCTGAGCCAGCGGAGAGTTTATAAATCGGAGCATTAAAATTAAAGAGAGGCACGGTAAAGTAGAAAGCCGGTAGAAAACTCTCTGTATGCCCTCAATCGATAAAGAGAAGATGCTCTCGAGATTTCGCTGAGAATTGATATCCTAAAGGATAGGCAGCTCTACATATACAGGCGTGTAGTGCGAGTTGCCAGTGTGTACAACGTACAGGGGCAATAGAGGTGAATTCAATCATGCCGTTCTCCTCGGTTACCTCTGAACGTAATCTGAAATGGGGAATTAGGATTAGCAGGTATCATACAAAGGGAATATTCGCTTTCACGTAATGGTAATCATTCGTCCCTTATTTCACTTTTAGGAAATGCAAGATAATAAGCCGTCCATATATCCATATTTGACGAATTCGACTCTAATTTTTTCCCTCATTTTTATCGACTGTGACATGTTCTTATCACTTTTTGCAGATTTGCGTTTTGATAGTTTTTTCTAACAGAGGGCCAATTTCAGTATTTATAAAAAATAATCTTGTAAACCTTTCTCATAAGGAGAAGCATCTTGTGTACAAAGGGGATCGTATCAGGTGTTTTCCTTCATAAGGCATTCTACCTTTGATGTTTTAATACACTTATGCACCAATTTGATAGAGATTCCTTCATTTTCCCAGATTTCTTAACGCTTGGTAAAATGAGCTCCCATTATATTGTGACCAGTAGTCTTTTGGCAACTCTTTCAAATTATTTCAATGACCATATGAAAAATAAGAGGAGAGGAAGACGGAATATAGAAGGAAATTATGGGAGTATATGGTATATATCAGAATCCTTAATTTTAAATGCTTTAGTAATAACTTTAATAAGTAATGTTTTATTCAAAAATATATTTTTCAGACATAAATTCAATTTTTCCTTCACCCTTATGAGTTGTCAAACTGTAGGGATATGGAAGGATTCGTGAAATTATTTATAATTAAATATACATTTTTAAACTTAGCCAAAGAAGCATAGCATTTAATATACTATATTAGAGTATTTAGTGTTTCATATGTAGTATTTTTGTTAATATTAAATTAAAAAAAGATTAAACAAATTGTTCGAATACTTACACATAAGCCTCTACTCTATTTTTTTGCTAATCTAATCAATCTAAGGCTAATGAAGGACGCTAAAAGCTCAACGAGAAACTGATTTAAGGACAAAAATAAATCGGTGTACAGTATGTGAGTTAAATTTTGTTCGATCTCAACGTCATAAAAAAGACAAACCACTGCTCTAACTTCTCAAAAATACTGTCCCTTGTTTCTCGCTTCAGGTTAAATTAATGGTTGACTTTCCTGCATAAAGGTTGTCATAAGGTAACGAGGAGCTTAAGTGGCAAGTTAGCAAAGGGGCGCCATCTTAATACTGACGGTGATGTGACCTCGCGGTGAAAGGAAAACTTTTTCGCTGATGAAGAAGGACTTGTCAAGGACAAAGGGGGACCACTCTCCTCTCCCATTGCCTCTTTATAGACTGCCTTAAGTCCAACCAACTTCCAACTAATTTTCAACCGTTAACTTCCCAGCTCCCCCTTCCTACTGACAATTCAATTCAGGAAGGAGAGCCTGCTCAAAATGGGATAAAGTCACCCCATCTCCTGATCTAGATATGTATTTTGCAGGTTACAGCGAACATTTTAATACCCTTTTCTAATATTATACTTCAGTTACTACGTTTAGTGAATGTGATGATAATGTTAAGCAATGGATTGACATTTTAGCGGCCGCGGTGGCTGAGTGGTTAGCGTACACCCTATTGCCAAGGTCCCGGACTCGAATCCCGGCTAGTCTGATTTTTCTGGCTAGGGAATGGTTGTGTCTTTAAAAAAAATAACGATTATTGAAATGGATGTAGTTGGGATCTTCCTGTTTCTCTCAGAGAATTTATTATTATTATTGTTTAATTTAAATGTTAATTAGTGAAAAATATAAGTTATGGAAGTAATTTGTAGAAATAAAACTGAGACTTGTTTATGCTGAATGAAAATACGCTTCTCTACTGCTTGAGTAATCTTCCCTTAATAGACAATCGTCGGGCACATTTGACCTAATTAATCCTGCTCTAAATTGATGTTATGAATTCCCTCAAAAATTTATAAAATGTCATTGTAATCTTACAACTAAATTATAAGTGGTACTATTGTTATATATTCGCTTCTATAACTTGCTAAGAATTACTAATACAAATCTCAAAATGTATTAATTGTTACTCGTAAACTTTTATTTACATAAACATATCTGTGGAAGATAATTTGATCGTGTCCTTATCGTGGAAGACCACTCTAGACGAAATATGAGAGGTATCCATATTAATCAACTATGTTCATATTTGATCTTCCAATAAACTCATAACTAGTTCATTTGAAGAGCTGTACATGATTATTTTTGCCTCCATTTCTCTTTCATATCCCACTCACGCTTGGTCGACTTATTTATAACATCTTCCTATCTATGTCTAATCCTTCCTTTTAAATTTTTATCTGAAGATTTTGAGTCGTTATACCATCAAGATTTAAACGAAATGTCATATATTATTCACTTGTTTGGGATGTACCCAACGATGAGAATCAAATTTAAGAAATTTCATTTCGTAGAAAGCTGCTCCTTTTCCTTGTCTTAATTTCGCTTTTCCGATTGACAATTTATTTCCCGTTGTGAAGTGGCATTCATTTCCTCTCCACTTCCTTCGGGAATTTCCCTCTTCAGTTGTTTTATCATTTCGCCGGCGCGCAGGTGCGAAACGGAGACTCTGTCATCCGTCAAACGACGAGGATCTCACTTAACACTTCTTCGTGAAGAACGGGTGAGGCGGAACAGAGTTTGACGATTGTATCGATAGATTTGCCAATTTTAATTAGCTGCCAACCGTTAGTTCTAAAAGTTAGTGGTTACCTGCCTGGTCAGGCTTTTTCAAGTCCGTTTTTCCTTGGGAATCAAAGTTTGACACAAACTTTACATAATCGAAGAAATTGAATACTTTACCATAAATTTATAAGTATCCTGTTTCCATTCATTGCTGAGTGTTTTCTACAAAATAAGTAGCATTACTATTTTACATTAAACATTAGATGCAAAATTCTATATTGTGAGAGCGTTGGAAGTAAAATTTTCATCCAAGTTAGTTTGACGTCAGCTATAGTAAATGGATCTAGATAGACAAGAAACGAAACTTAACGAGAGAGTTTTAATTGTCCTTTTGAAGTAGCTAACTACCGCTTAAATCCGTCCTAATAGGTTGTCCCTCCTACTGATGGCACAAGACATACTCGATAATAGGATTTAGGACATCTTATTGACTTTTCCCTGACACACGTCGCCCTTACATAGGCGTATACATACAAGGTAATATAAAAATGGTTTTTATATATTAGTGTAAACATTTCTAATTGCCCGGTTATTGAAATGCATTGCTCTTCTTCAATTTCTATCGATGATTTCATTTTGGTTTTTATTGACGAACTATCTAATATAATCGTCTAAATTACGTAAGAAATGCGTTCGAGTTAAAGCGCGATGGACGAACGGAAAGTGAAAGAAGAGAAGGAGAGAAGAGGAAGGGGGGAGGAAAAGATGGAAAGTGAGAGAATGAAGTGTGACCGTAGTGATTAAGGGCGATGTGAGCGACGTCGTCAAGGCGTGGGAGAAAATATAACTAGCGGATGAGTTGTTTCGGGGGAAGGAAACAAAAGAAGGGTGCAGTGCGTGGAGATGACGCTCCATCTAGGAGACACCGGCATAAAATACCTCTTCTGAAAAATCGCATCAGTGCTTTAGAATACTTATTTTTTCCTCTTCATCGAGATTTTCGCCCCCATCCACACGAGAGCAAAAATTTTTAATCTGAGGAGATTTTCTCGGCGCATACAAAATGTGGATAAATTTCTCGAAATGCTTACCTTACGATGTTTCATTTCCTTGCTCAAGAGCACCAGATTAAACGGTAATTTTCTCGGAAGCCGTAGAAAATCTCTGCACAAAAGAATTTTGCAGTTTTATTCTACAGCTTAGTATTCCTCTCGACTAACAGACTAGCATCTTGAAGGCATTTTACCTAATCCTTTGCTCAATTAAGGAGCAAGAGCCACTTCTCCTAGAATTCAGCAGGATTTCAAATATTGCAGCCCATCGTGGCCTCGAAATCACTTCAGAGATCTACGCAAAGCGTAAAACTATTCATTTCTTATCACAGTTACCAAAAAATAGTTAATTTTTCAGTAAAAATAGAAATAATTTATTAGACTAATAGATATGGATTTATAAATGTACACCATGGTGTGCCCCAATTTATTTAAACAATTTATATAAAATTATTATTTATGTTTTGATTAGATGACTACTTATGGATTTTGTTGGACCAATTAATTTTTAGATCTCTCTATCATCTCTCTCGTTTATATGAGCTTCATTAATAATAGTTGGCTTCCACCATTTTCCAATTGGGAAGGAAATTATTTTATGAATTACGGCCAACGTTTTCATGAATTATAAATTTAGATTTATTTAACTTGAATTTTCTTCGTTTCTTAATCTTTTTACTTTCTCCATATACGAAGTATAGAGAAAGTATTGTTTTCATGAAAAAAATCGACTTCGAGATTTCCTCGGAAATACATGTTTTGGGGTCCATAGAACACGTTTTGACTATTTTCGGAATGATGTCTGTGTGTATGTGTGTGTGTGTGTGTGTGTGTGTGTGTGTGCGTGTGCTTGTGTGCGCTCTAACGTAGAAACTATTAGTCTTATCGATACCAAACTTCATATATAGTATTATGGTGTGTGCTGTCAGAGTTGATTAGGTTTTGGAGTAAATCTGGTATCCGGAAGTCGAGCTTCTTTCATCAAAGCTCATTTCCGGTTTTCAAAATATCTCCGTAAATATGATATATAGGCATATTGTATATTTTATAAAAGTTTTAGATAATGTGATTTACTATAACTTTTGATATTAACATATTTTTGTATCACCGGTTGATTAGGAGTTATTCGTGAAATACCGATAAACCGGAAGTAGCTGTTATGTACTTTGTGGGCGCTCTAACATTGAAAACATTCGTTGTATCAACACCAAATTTCATATATAGTACTTCAGTTGATGTCGTTAGAGTTGATTAGTTTTTGGAGTAAATCGGTTAAACAAAAGTTGAGCTTCATTCTTCAAAGCTCATTTCCGGTTTTCAAAATATCTCCATAAATATGATATTAAGGTATATACTATTATTTATACAAGTTTTAGAAAATATTATTTACTATAACTTTTGTATGAAACATATTTTTGTATCACTGATTTGTTAGGAGTAATTCATGAAATAATGATAAACCGGAAGTTGCTGATTATGTACTTTGTGGGCGCTCTGGGCTCTATGGGCGAAAGGCAATTTTCATCGTTTTTCATCGAACATGTCCCGAAAAACATTATTTATAATGTTTGTGACGTCGAAGATAATAATATATAAATTAGTCACTCATCTTCCAAGTTTAGATGGAATATAGAGTTCGAAATTACTGTCGTAGATAAATATTTACATCTTATATATGGAGAAAGTAATGTGCTGGCCACATCAGATTTTTACTATTAACGTCTTTCAAAGCTTTAAACATATTTATTTTTCTATAATATTAGCACTGGTCATGCATTACCACCTTCGGCTTTCACTCAAACCTGATATAAGGATTTAAGAATGATGAAATAATGTTAACATTTGACCCTCATTCGTTTAATTATAATCTAACAAAGCAGTCCTCCTATATGCGTCAAAGTAGTATTTATTAATTCGATGTCTTTTTAATTATTTTTTAGCTTTAATTATAAAAGCGCTATTTTTGATTTCGTTTATTAAATGTTTAGATAAGCTTCCATATATATATATATATATATTGGTCGCACTAAGCTAGTGGTAATTATCACTAAGGGTCAGCAATTTTTCTTCCATAAATCACTTTTCTTCTCTGCTGTGCATATACTAAAAACATGCCACGTTTCATTCTTCTACCGAGGACGTGCGCTGGAGAAGAACATCGGTTTACAGAAAAAAGTACTCCGCGTTACATGATTTATAAGAACCATATATTAATGTCATCACTGAGCTACAAGGCGAAAAAATATCGTTTTCTTGCCGACTAATATCGCCGTCCTGACATTAATGGTCTCTTGTCGACAGGAGCACTCTTTGGATGCAAATCCCTCGAGGGTCGGCCGCTGTCATACAGGTGCTCCAGTGGCCTCTGTTTGCACAGCATCGCCCCTAGCGAGTTAAATCGCCGAAGATTTCAGAATAAGCATCTGTGAATCGCTTGCATATTTATAGAGCGAAAGAATGTTCGGTGAAGAGCATGAAAAACATTCGACGGAGGACCGCTTTATTATTTCAAAGTAAAGGCCATGAGGTTGCGGAAAAAAATAAACATCTGTTACCTTTATTTGGCTATTTCGACGTTTACGCTGTTCGTTTCCGTGGCAGCAGTTGCTATGGGGATTGCACTGCGAACGGGGATATTAAGCATAGGAGGCAGTAAATATCGAGAAGAACTCCATGCCTCTCGTATAGTTACTGGAGCGAAAAAATCCCAAGGGATGGAAACGCGATGAAAATATCTTTATGGAAGCTTATCGCAGTGCATTATGGGAAATGCTCATAAAAATCGCGATGGCTTAGATTCTCTTTGTACACCATGTTATTTTTTTAACGAAAATAATCGCTTCGGAAGCAACGTTACAGCTTTATTGGGGAAATTTAACTATGAAAATTTGAATTTCTCCGAAGAGAAGGACAGCGTTATTAATAGAAGAATGCTTATATAAAGGAAACAGACTCGGTTTTCACTTCGCGGTGTTCATAAATACAAAACGGCTTCATGATAAAATATTTTTACAACACCACAATAAAATCACAACACGACCAGGTTTCGTAGCCAAGCTACACCTTTGTAATTTTATTGTGGTGTAGTAAAAGTATTTTATTATGAAGCCGTTCTGAATGCTTGTATGTTTAACTTGCCGGCTTCGCTGGAATCTTACAGATTGAAAAATATATTCATTTCAAAAGTTATCTGCAGATGTGTTTCTTCTTATTTCATCCTCTCCGTAGTTTTACAGCATTATCATGTACAAACCTTTTCTGAATACAAAGCGTATTTACGGTTTGCAAAAACAACTGCTCAAGCAACACAGCATTAAATCAATCGCGATTTTAATTCCATTTCGCGAACGTTTTTGCATAAGTATAAATATTAAATGGTGATAGCATTAGTTAAAATATGTTTATAAAACTTCAAACCTTTTTATTTGAACACTGGCGAAAACTTTCGAATGTTCTCCTCTCAAACTCTCAGACACTCGTCAATTACTAGCTATTACTTGTAAGTCTTACCTGCAGTTATCGATGCAAGTGCCAATCCCTACCATTATACCCTCAAATTTAAATTTTTCCTCCTGAGGGCTCCATGTTTTTCTAACTTGGGAAACCCTCCAAAGCCTTAAAAGTCTGCGAAACAAGAAAAATCCCTGAGCGTAAATCCCTTGAAAGTTTCATTGTGAGCGATCGAAGATCAGCTGGTCGGCATCAAGAGGAATGCTCTCAAAGGCGAAGAGGAAATGTACAAGAGAACAAAAGAGAAGGAGGAAATGGAGGGAGCGGAATTGTTGTGTCGCTCAGAGGTAGATGAAGAAGATGGCAAATGGAAGATGAAAAGAGAAACTGCGACACAGGAACATCTGAAAGGGTGTTATGAAACGAAGGAGTTTGCTGAAGGGGAAAAGCAAACAAGGGATAGCCCAAAAAGATTAAAAATATGCTCACTTAAAAAATATAGTATATGAAAAATCCCTTATATAATTGAATACGAGAAGACATTAAGGACATCTATGCGAGTAAACAACTCCAATTCATAGAAGCGATACGAATGTGAAGTTAAGCGTTCGTAATGTTATGTATGTTATGACTGCCACCGTGTTCAATTATACAAATAAAAAGTATATAATCTGTATATTAAAAACAATAGAAGGTTTAAAGAGCATATAGAAGGTTGGATTTGATTATCCCGTATAATTGTGCGCGGAGATTTTATTTTAAATGTTTTTATGCTAAAATAGGTGGAGTTAATACGAACTATAAAGATTTTGTTTGATAAATTATTAACTTCTCTTATAAAATTAGCGGGATTTTATTTGAATTATGTAAATAAATGTTTTTATTTAATTTTATATATGAACCTACTGAATCTATCCAGAATGTGTGAATTGTTAATCTATAAAAATCTAAACGTCAAAGATGTGCTGAACGAACCCTAAATGGGTGGAGAGAATGCGCAGTTATTGTGATTGTGCAGTAATTCATAATAAGAGGTACGAAAACAGAATATAATTATTAAAAATCATCTACTTTAGAAATATCAACATTACTAAAAATAATACAACGTTTGGCTACCAGATTGCCAAGTTGCGTAAATTTCTACCACTACCATATCCTCTGAAGAGTTATATTTTTCTTTTGAGTAATGTTTTGGTTTCCACCTGGTTTAGTTAGTCTTCTTGGATATAAATAAAGTAACAATTATATTTCAGATTTTTCCGGGACGTCGACACCAAATTTATATAATGCATACTCATATCTGAATGGAAGTTATGATTCCTATCAGAGAATCCAATTTCTTGAGGCACTTAAGGCTGCACTTGTAAGCTTACTACGTCTTACGTTGTATTTTTAGGAGATAAAGTTCTCTATTTGCGCATCACTACAAGTAAAAGAAAAGGTATTACATGAATTCGAAATTTATAATTGATGTGTAAAATAATATAAAATATAATTCATGTGTGGAAACCAACGCATACGACATAGTACTTCGTCTACCTTACGATTGAGACATTCTTCCTAAATTTACCTGCTTGAAAACCGTTCTATAAATATTTCTCACTTATCTTTCGCTATCACCTCTCATCTTCTGCCTTAGTTTTCTATGTATATTTTATTGCGTACTAACTTCAATAACTTTCCCTTCTCTTCCAAATGCTGCCCTATAATCCTTTGCCGTTACCCTGTTACTTCAATTAAAACCCATTCCTCTACCACCATCTCCAGCACACTTTTTTTTGTTTTTCTATCGACCATACTTACGTTTACCATTAACACACACCATATTATTTAAGTACATATAAGTAAAATGTGAAACAATGAGCTAAAATTGAAGTAATCGAAAAAATGAAGTATTTCCGATGATGATGAGAGTGACGAAGCTGAAAATTGTAAATTAAAATGGGCATAATGAAGGGTTGCGTCCCCTCCACAGTGGGAAACGCAATAAGGGACTGAAGAGCTAAGGCTAGATTGCACGATGTTTGTTTTGTGTGGGGGAACGCAGGATGGTGAGTTTTAAGAGGGAAAACCTCTTTCGCTCCCTTCCTACTTATTTCCTGTCTCCACTGCCGAAAATCCCCTATGGACCCACAAGAACCATCCCTCCCCCGCAAAGGTCGTAATTTCCCAAGTTGGCGGTTGAGTAGGAGAAGACCTGCCCCTGACGGTTTCCCACTCTTTCTGCGGATATCTAAAAAGAGAGTTTAGGAGAGAGCAGAAGAGAAAATTAAACGGGGGAAGAGAGGGAAAAATTAGAAGAGAGAGAGGTAAAGCGGAGGGGATGTTGAAAGGACGCTAGTAATTGGAATGAGGTCTGAATGAGGTGCTAGCGTCGATTTGATTTTTTTCTGTTAGGAGATCGTGTTCAACACGTTTCCTATAAAATCGATGCCCTTTGACACGACCGAGGGTTCCACACCAAAAGGACACCGTGTACTAAGATTCCGCTGTTATTCATTACCATATAACAGCGTCATGTTCCTGCTTCCACACCTTTATGAATAGAGAATTACTCATTCGTATTGTGGTCCAGGATAAAGGAAATGAATCTTCTATTCATTCTTGTATGGCATTGTTCGCAGCTGTGATTATATTAAATCCACTGCGATATGAGCAGGATAAAGGCATACACCGTAGTCATTGAATGTTAAATGTTAATTAAAGGGCCAGTGTGCTTCAGTTCGGTGAAGGGTTTTTCACTGATATAATTCCGACCCAAAAAGCCAGGGAATAATAACTCAACTCTTCATCTTTTCTAGTTAGCCTTATTCCCTTTCCAAAGAGTTTTTAGCTAATTCTGGAGGTGAGAATCAAACCAGTCGAGCTGTTCAATTTATTCATCAGCTTCATTCATAACCTGAGTTTTTCTCTAATTTCGTTGTAACTCTACGATCATAATATTAAATTTCATATTGCTGATGACAATAGTCACACAAATACAGATGAAAAGTATATATCTAAAAATTCAATTGAAATAAAATGCTCTTTTAATCCGCTTTTGTTATTTTATTAATGCCAACAAATTGCGGACTCGATAATCCAAAATATTTCTATGAAATTTAATGCTAGTAAAAGATTAATATCACATGGTTTGTAAAGCAAAAAACATTTCTTAAGAAATCTAATGCCTTGTAATTGTAGTAGCTGAAAATTTATAGATATGTTAGTCAGATTCAATTAGGGGTTATTATACCCATTCCACACGTATTCATCCTCAAGTTCTTACTGATTGTAAGATAAAGGAGCGATATTCTTCCGAAAAATTATTACAATTACCTTCAAGGATTGATTGATTATGCTTACCAAAAATATTGTATTTCCAAAAAAAGACGTTTTAGTAAAAACATCGATTCGTTTAAAATAAATGATGAAATTACTAAGATCGGTTAGCGATTGCTTCTTTACGAGTATTTGATATTTTTAAGGCAACACCACGGATGAGAATGAAAGTAGTAAAGGCAAAGTTTTGTTGGAAGAAATGAATGAGACGAAAGAAGGGATTGAGATATGAGCGTAGATATAGATAAAGAAGAAGCAAAAAAGCCGTTTCGTAAACAAAGAGTAAAGCAAGATCAAGGTAAAGATGCGAATAGTGGTAATAATTGATAAAGTGACATACTTTTTACTCTCTTCGTATTTTAGAAAGGGGAGCAAGTGAAACACTCATCGCACGAGAATATAAATCGCATTGATAGTAGTAACTTTATATGTGCATTTAAAACACGAGCAAAATAATTATTACAAGAATAATATTCTGCAGAGTTAGTCGACACAAAATCGTGCACAGTTAAGTTTTTAAACATAAATTAAGTATTCAAGTTTTCACATGCGACCAAGAACTGTTTCCGTCCTATCAAATGTGTGGTATATGAGATTTATCATCGTAATTACAACAAAATTAATGTTATTAATCGTGCGTTTATTAATGAAGGGATTCCCGATAGTTATAAATTTCATCGATTCTTATCTAGGTCTCAGAAATCAGGTGCCATTCACATAGACTATCAAATAAATAGATAACTATGGACAATAAATGAACTTTGTCGTTAGTAAAACTGGTTAAGTTCAGTTCGGAACGATATATTCTTCAGATTAAGCATCTGGGCTAAATTATCTTGGTTAACCTCCGAGCATACCGTGGTTAACTTCCGTGGAAATAACTTACGCACATTTTACTGGTAATTAAGCAAATTTTATCTCTTGGCCTATAGCAATTATTACTTAAATTACGGTATTAATGGAATATAGAGATTCGTTTTTGAAGTGGATTTATTTGAAACCATTTCCAGTTTGCAGGCAATCGGCATGATCGAAAGATATTTTTCCGCCCAAATTATGAATTTCGTAAATCAAAGAAACCTTATCCTACCCTTTGTATTTCGCTGAAATATTGCTTAGACGGATCGTTTTCCTGAAATTGAGGAAAAAGAAGAAAGTAAAGAATGCGGACTAGAAGTTCGCTCGTGCCTTGTAATCGGATAGGAAGCATTATGGAAGGGAAAGAGGGGAGTGGACCCTTCTGGGAAAGGGTTAATGTATTCGTAGGAGAGGGGTATGAAGAGTAGTCACTAATTATAGTCTGATTCCGATAACGGTTTCCCGTTGTGCTTCGACAACGAGAGTCACTCATTCGTTTAACTGACATATATGTGCTTAATTGGGACCTGTAGACGCATCGTGAATACATCATATTAATAATTCATACTTGAGTAATTAGAACATAAAGTACTGAGAAAGGAATTAACCCAAATAAAGTTTAATTGGATATTTGGGCATGAAATAGATGTAAAGAAAGAGGATATGAGGAAAAAATTAAAAAACTTGGAGATGTGACACATACATTTTCTGACTATAAAAGGAGTTATGAAATACTCGTAGATACAGGAATACTGAGAAATTATATATTCGGTTCCACACACAAGTAAATATTTCATATGTCAAGGTGAATTGATATACAGAGCAAAATCTCCAAATATAATGATTTTCATTTTTTAACTGATGTATGTTACTTTATACGTTATGATCTATAATTTTTGCCCACAGCGTCATTGCGCAAAATTCAATATGAATCACTTATTTTCAAAAGAATACCCTAGTACTCCTATTGTAAATGTAGTACAAATACAAATTTCCTCTCGATGTATTTTTCCTGAAGTAGATTTTCTAAAACAATCAATGTCGTCTCTGATAAGAAAAATTCAACTGCGAAAAAAATTTCAATCGCAGTACCTGATAAATTAACGGTGCCAAATTTTCTCTGCATGTTAATTTAAAATAATTCCTTTTATAACTAATCGTGGAAGAAATTGAGCCAGAAGACGTTTAACATCTCAAATCATTGCACAAAAAGTAGAATAAATAACAGAACAGTTCCATGTAATATTGAAGCAGTACTTTTCCTTCCTCTATCCGGGTCTCCGACAATTTCACCTGTACCTCCTCAAATGAAATCCTGGATATTTAAGCAGCGCCTCTTTCCCCGAAATGTGCGAGTTTAAGCGAATGAAAAGTTTATGCTCTCGTCTCAACTGCAGCACTCGAAAAGGGTTTATTGTGTTCGAGGCGTTCCTCTTTCTTAGCCTTTTTTGTTGACGGATTTGTGTTTGGGAGCCGATACCTCCTGACCCCAATTCTTTCCTCAGAGTAATCTCGCAGTTTCCTGTCTAAGTACACCATAAAGGATGGAGGATATTACTGCTACCATAAAAAGGACCTCCTTGTTCCCTTGACGACGCAGGGACAATTCCGCGGAAATTCAGATACTTCACTCTGCACTGGATCTCGTAAATGTTTTACTTCTGAAATTGTAATCTGCAGCAGAAGATGCACAAAACAATCCTCGCCATTCAGTTTGGATGAGCTCTGATGCGTCGTTGAATTTTTATTTATAACTCAGTTGGTAGTGATAAAGCAAAAGGATTGGGGAGATTCATGTGGAATTAATCTAAGAGGAAAGGTTACTGAAATCGCTGACCTAAGAAGTGGCGGAGTAAATCTATATGAGAAGGTCATCGCAGTCGTGGATCACGAAGTCAGCCGTTGAAAAGAAGCCTGGAGATCGTCACCATTCCTTCTGTACCTTGCTCTCACGGAATGAAGCAAAGTTCACGTTTTCAAATTCTCCTAGCAATGTGATTATTTCGGTTACGAGTATATCTACGTGCAGTTGATAAGATAAATTACAGTGTCAGGAAATAAGTATGTTTTCTGTACACAATTTATAGCGTTTTCGAATGAAAAATAATAAATATAAATGATAAATAACAACTGTTGGTAATTACTTATCTTATTCTTACACCTTAATAATTTTATAGAGAATATTTCTCCGAGGAATAAAATAAACTAGAAGAAAGTATTTTTTTCATCCTAGCAAAATGTTCCTCAAGTGAGGAGATTGATTTGAAATAATGATTTATGAAATCTAAGCACTAATTTATTTTAAACGAATACTCGCTTACGTACGGTTGTCATTGCAAATTGTTTTATCTTTACGACTCTTCAAATTGGAAATTGTCAAATATTTTCATTATTTGTAAGGTCTATGTAATTGAAATTATTTTCTGCAATGTTTAGAAGTAGAAACCCTAATTAGGGTTAAGGTTGACCAACATATGCCCTCGAATATATCACAAAGAAGTTAA
The DNA here is from genome assembly GCA_947579665.1 of Sympetrum striolatum. Lineage (NCBI taxonomy): Eukaryota > Metazoa > Arthropoda > Insecta > Odonata > Libellulidae > Sympetrum > Sympetrum striolatum. The sequence goes on from OX388349.1 coordinate 76,619,393, forward strand.
TCTCTTATCTTATTCTTTCATCCCAAGGTATTTTCAAAGTAAATAATGTCTTCTTATTAGATTAGAGATTTTAGTCGACTGTAGCGAATTTCCTGTCGAATTTATCAGCTGTTCTACATACAAAATTGCTTATTTTTCAATATATTATCACAATATCTCTCCTAAAACCATTAAGTTTAAATATATTCGAGATAAGCCATAGGCTATCTCAAAATGACCCTTTGGTCGCCACGCCCCATTGCCTAGATAAGTGAAATATGATTTCGTCATTGGTGTCCATGGTGATTATTTCAATGACTTACTTTCACCCATTTCCATGTCAAGTTCGGATCGGGCCAGTTATTCGTTGGTGGATCAAAAGATAATTAATTTAATATTTCCTTCCAGAAGAATCGATAGTATGCAGTGAGAGGAAGAAATGTCCTTGAGAATGTGCAGTTACAGCGAACGGAATTGCACGTCTACTGAATATGCGATTAATCATTCTTGAAATCCATAAGGCTACGAGGTATTACCGAGAAATTTTCAGAGCATGATCAGATGTGAATTATCTAATCGATTCCCCGAAAGACTTGTGAATTAAGAAGGGAACAAATTCCAATTTCATTGTCTTATGACAAGGTTTCCACACGAAAGATAAAACGTTTCTATCAAGTGTACGGTATGCCACAGATACGCACTTGTTAAGGTACTTTTGAGGTATGATAGCGTTGAAATTGGAGTAGGAGCTCAAATTTCTCTACCGTCTTAAGAGGGCAATTAAATAACTACATCTCTACACAATTCGCGTTTTTAACTGATCGAGTTTAATTTATGCATATAATAAATATACCGATTTTCTGAACTCTTACTTGATACTGCATTCAATTTTATAGAAGAGGACTGAGAAAGTACTGTGTCAAATTAGAAAAGGCTTTCTCCCTGACGTGAACTCAAAATTTACATTTTTGGCAAACGTTTCCCTCTTCCTAGAAAAGTCTTCGGTTGATAACATTTTTGTATTTCATTATAGCCGTCTATTTTTATCGTTTAAAAGTCTAAATTTTTATATCATTATAACGACCAAAAATAATGCTGAAATCGATTAGTGTTATTACTTCAATTTATAGCATCTACTTGAAAAATTATCAGTCAGATTTTATTTGATCATTGATAATTGGACATGAGTAATATTCGTTCGTTATGGTTATCGATTTATTTGAAATTGAGTTATGAATGTCGTCATCTTTCCCAAAATATGGAAAATGTCCCCAATCTGAAGTCTGAGTCGGCGTTTTCACAGTAATTTTAATGGTTATTGAAAATCGTTTGTTCGTCCTTAAACTTTCGAAAAAGGGAATTTTCCAACTCCGAAATTTAGTGAGCACCCATTATCTTTCGATATGTAATATTTCACATAAATTGTGTTGACCTTTAGATCTTCTTCACCCTGTGACCCTTTGTGATTCATCACGAGACCTTCTCCTCCGATAAAAAAATATGAGCATCCTCACCTTTGGGCCATTTACGTAACCTTGGCAACGTTGCGAAAGAGTGACGAACCAAAGTGATTTCGGTCATTTTCGAAGTAAGCCTTTACGAAGAACAATGCACGCTATCAATCTTGGAATACGTATCCGTGGATATTGTACACGAATTTGGACCACCAGATAAGTAACCCGTGACCTCTACGGAGTACATCCCGGCAGATTTTGACCACGTGACCAAGATCCCAAGGCCTTGGCTCGAGACACGTTGTTTCGCCCTGCGCGGATTAGGGGATGATGAAATCAACGGCGAATGCACGAGCGATGAATGGCAGTCCTTGAGAACGCGATCGTATCGTGATTGCTTTTTTGTTCGCCTCTATTTGCATTGCGATCCCTGGAATATTATATCATAAACTGAGAAAACGCATCTATTACCGTAATAGCTCGTCATTCAATGGGAAGAAAGCGGAACTCCTTGCGTTGCTTGAGAGAATGCCCACTTTTTTATAATGGTTGGAATGTTATGAGTTGGGCCACACCCTGTCAGGGCAAATATTTCACTCCGTGGGTGACACGACTATTTTACGTTTAATATTTCACGTGCAAAGGCGTGTCCTCGATGTAGGCCTCGTCAGTAAGAGGTCCCTCTTATTTTTTAGACAAACAAGGGGACATTTTATCTCTATTTTTATTTCCTTCTATCTGCGTGAGGAATGGAACTCTAACGCCACTCTTATTTGCCTTACAGGGTGTGGAATATGTATATAATAGTAATTGGTTACGTAATGTATATATTTGGATGGTTTTTGTAAATTATGATTAATTACTATAGCGATTTCAACATTCTACTAAAGTACAGATATGTATCTATAGTATCGTTACATTAGGATATTTTTAGCTGATCAGAATAATTGTTAGTAGTGCAATCTAAATTTTGGTACGGTACATATTGACGATGGCAAATTACCTCACTCCTCATCCTGTCCAGTGAACCTCATTCCTCTCTGTAAGCCACTATAAGTAGCTTATGCCAGAGGGGATGAGGTACCAACGTGCCCTTGGGCTGAATACCTTACAGACAGACATATTGACGTTGTCATTGGCTTCCGTGTTAGCTCATTTCTCCTAATTGTAATAATTTTATGTTTCTTAAAAGATATCGTTCAAGGAAATAACAAAATTTCTTGACATTCAAGTAATTTCTCTCGCTGTTATTAATTTTAAAATCATTTTCATATCTATGTGCATCAATTTCGCCAAATTTTGCATATGGCGCAAATATTTAAACCTTCCTGCCTAGATATCGATTTCTGAAAAGATATTTATGTTTCATCGCTGGATATCTTACAGGTAGGAAGTCCTTAATAGAACTGCAAACAGTTCCTTGCGAGCAAAACATGTTCCTTTCCTTGATGACTGGCGAATCACTATCTGTAATCACATTTGTAATCTTTCAGATTTTGTATTAATAGGAGAAATTCAAATACATGTAAAAATGTCCTTCAAATAGACTATAATATGGCCAGGATGGTGTTATAAGTTAAGAAATATTAAAAAATAAGAGCGTTAGAAGATAAACCAATGTATCTTGCCGTAAATACATTATTAATTTTCTGAAATTATTCGAAAATGTATTTGAGTCTTTCCAGATCGAATGATAGTTCACCGTTATAGAGCAATTGAAGTGTTACAAAGATAACATACGTTTTCACACTATAACATCGCTGTTGTCCTGGCAGAGTTAAGCCTACGGTTATCTTTTCCGTTGTAAATAATTCATGCGTTAATATAATGGCCCAGCTTAAGAGCTCGCTGCAAATATATTCGATTTAAAGTAACCGGGAATTATCTGGTAAATCAGGCAAAAATGAATGACAAAAGCTGTATGCTAATCCATTGGGATTTTGTATGCCTGTCCTTCACATCACCATATTGCCACTTAAAGATATTCTCTGTCCTTCCTCTCTTCGCTTTCTGAGCGAATATTCAATGCGAATATGTAATGAAATGCTTTAATATAAAATGCCAATGCGGAAAAACTTGGCTGCTGTGTTCCGCCCAACCCATTGTGAAATACCGTCTTAACGGAAAATGCTCGCGTACTTGGCACATGCAGACCGCGAGTACCGCTATCCGGAAATTGGCCATTTATTCATAAATTGGATGTTTCCCACCCTTTTCCGTGGAAACGTGTAATGATGTAATAGATAATCACGGACGAATGCGCTGCATCTTCGCAATGTCACACGTAACAGGAGTTACAAGATTACAATTCTCCCAACCTTACCAATTACGATTCGTAGTAATCAGCGGGCTATATCTTTCTGGAACTATGAATTCTTATTCCACCTAATATCTCTGTAATCATTCTTCACTTCCTGCCATACATTTCAAAGTCATTTAACAGTATGGATTCTTGTTTCATTTGATTCTTTTTCTACACACATCAATAGGCATTTAAGAATCACTTCACTTTTGAGATAATATCAGAGACATATATCAAAATACCGTGAATTATTAGTTAATTAAATACGATATAACTTTATTAACTGCGTGGAGCTTTTAAAATGGATGGAGAAACAGTAAAGTTATAAAAGGTGACTAAAGGTAAAAAAGGAGCACGGCTGTGTATTTAACATTAAGAGTTAAAAAATCTCCAAATAGCCGTTGTTAACCTTAAAAGTTTAGGTTTAACCTTGTTAGCCTTTCAAAAAACGGCTATTTGGAGCTAAATGTAAACCTATTGTGAGCAAAGATCCTAGTATTTCATAAGATGATAGAAAATATATAAAATTAATAGAAAAATCGTATAATAAGATCCAACAAACAGTTTCTTTTCCCCAGTCATTTTACTCATTTCATCTGACATATTACAAAATGATCATTTGACTGAACGTTTTCGCCATTATAGTTGATTCCACTTCGTCTGAATAAGGAAAAGCAACGGATCTCCCCGAACTAAATTACACGCTCTCTATTGTCGCTTTGCGGCGGAACACCGAAATAGGCGTAATTTCAGCGTGTGAGATCAGCGAAAGGACGTTCAACTATTCGCTTTCCGTAATAATTGAGCCACGAGATCCGAACTCACGTGTGCGATTCCGCTTTGGAATCAACCTTGGGCTCAAGGACTCAACTGAAAAAAGCGTTTGAGGTGCGACCCAGAAAACTAACTTCAACTCCTGTTGGATAACTAGAGAGACTTGTTAGGTAATAAATGCGGTACATTCAATTAAATAATCAACGTTGTCTTTCTTTTGTGACTATTCATACAAAAGAAAATGCAGTTCATCAGTCTAAAACCGGATTAAAAGTAGAAGATACAAATATATCAACCTAATAAACCAAGACCAGGAAATCAACGAAAATAAAGTGCTAGCAAATTGAATGAAGATACAGTGGTGTTGAAAATCAAATTCAAAACGCTCAGAATGCCTTCTTATTTCGGAGTAGATTAGCCAGCCCGAGATGGAGCAATAATTTCCTTGATTTCTGCTGAATTTCATACAATCGGTGTAAAGGACTTTAATACAGGATGGTATGCTATTCTTATGGTATTCTATATTCTTTTGGTAGTCCAGACAAAGAAAGGGACAGTAAATATAAAATAGATTTTACCTCTCGACAAAAGAATAACGATCAATGTTTATTATAATACACTACACTATTTTCATTTTCATGTTATATTTCCCTGTGTAGATTCTACCACTCCGCCAGATAATCCAAAAGATAATATAAGATTCTCTCAAATGTAATGAAGAAATTTGCGCTGCAATTAGAATTGGCTGGTAATGTGAGCAATAATTTTTCCGTGAAGTGTTGAAAAGCACTTAGAAAAGCTGCTAGAAATCTCTTTAAAACATACAGAGAGAATCAATTTTTAGAAATATTTCGAAAAGGATAAACTACGTTTGGATCAGCAGAAGAACCGCTTAAAAGAGTTCGAAGAGGTTTCATTATTACAATCTGATCCGACTCATGGACAATTGGTCAGAAGTAAGACCCTTAGTTAGAGAGGGAATACTGTCTTTTATGCTATTATTAAATGAATTGCAATGTGCTATATCCAACAATAAAAATAAAACCTTTGCATCTTCTATCTATCCTGGGTCAACTTTAACCAGTGTATGGCTTCCTAATTTGATTAGGCAATTCAATTTCAAGCAAAATAAAATAATTAAGTTTTATTTGTTTTTTATAAATATGCAGCTGAAGTTCTTTTCTGCAGGATATCTGCTTAACATTCATATTCCATTGTGGGATTTCCAATTTTGTTTGATACCCCTACAGTAGGGTTTCATCTTAAAAAAATTAATAAACCGAAGAAGCCTTTTTAGCCCACAAAACTTTGAAACGGGTCCGCATAAATTCGGCGAATACCTTTGCATTTCTAATCGGGTCTATATATCTTTTCGCAAAGGGTCGCGCCGTAAAATTTAATGAAATACGAGAAATCCAATCAGCAAGGTCATAAATTGAACTCCTTTTTCGGTCTCTCACGCATTGTTTTATCGTTGACTGAATGCTATTCGGAGACGTAAAATATTACGTGATTGTTTCATTTGGAAGCTGATTCACCGACGGTTTAAATCAAATCCGGTGATAGAAAAATGGGCCTAGGATCCGAGACGCTGATTGAAACATGGCGGGCTAGTAAGATAGATTAAGCTGGGATAAGCAGAGTGATAAAAGAGTGATTTTAATTATCCCCCGGCGGAAAATGAACCTAGGCTGTTCGAATTAACGGAATGAAAGCCATATTTCAAGCCTCAGAAGCGAACCTTGGAAGGGATTTTAATGATGGAAGAACACTAATCAAATCGAAGAGTTATCTGCTTAATTAGCAAGTTCGAACCGAAGAGTGTAAAATGAGACTTCCTCACGAAGCTGTTCTTTCCAATCGCCCATAGACAATCAGTGCCCTTCGAGGATGAACTCGGATTCAAGTTGTTGAAGCCTTGGTGACGAAGGGCTTTAATTGGTGTGCAGAACGGCCAATTGACAACCTTCCCTCAAAATGGCAGCGAATTTGCGGAATTTAGATATATTAAAATTATATCGACATTTATTTTCGGAAGTTAAGTTTTATTAGCGAATTATAACATTTCGACTTTCATATATTCTCCATTTTCATAATCTCGTGCGAGGAGAGGCGATGTGTCTTTCTTCCCGTATAAACACTTAATATTAATAGCTACAGCGATTAAATTATACGCTACTGTGATTTAATTTATAATTTAATTGTACGATGAATTTTTCCTTCGATGCCATAATCGATACAGTTTTTGCATATTGTTTCAATAAAATCTGATGAAATCATTGGTAACCGATCATTAAAGAAATATCACTTAGTTTTACCATACATTAACAGTTTTTATATGGTTTTATGAATAATTTTCTCTTAGATATATGAGATTAAGTATATTTTCGTAAATTAGAGAGTATTTCTAAAGAATCAATTTGTTGGAGAAAACGAATAAAATAACCGCACGTTATTTTCAAATAGTTGGAATTGTAGATAACTTCAACATATCCAAGTCGAATAATTATCCCTGTTACAAATAAAAGCATCTATCATGACATAATTCTAAGGTTCATCTACGCTACTATAATTTATTTCGGTCACGTACGTTAATCATTTTTTTAAAATTGATTCATCTCTTGGTGATCTCTTGTTACGAATAGAACCCAGCGATAAATCTTGGTTGGAGAAATATCATCATCATATTCAAGGAGTCATGATTAAAGTTTGTTTCCCTCATACCGCACCATCTAACTTTCATCATAAAGACGGTTTCGTGCGAAATGTATTTGCGGAAAGACGTTTATATAACTCACTCGGAACGATACCGAGTGTGCGCCAAATGAGGAAGGCTAATCTGTAATAGCTCAAGGTCCTATTCATTAATAAAACCTCTTTCATCAAACGTATTTAAGCGTCCTTGGAAACACGTCAAGGAAAAGGTAAAAGACTTGTGCGATTTAAAAACAAAGGTTAGCGATTTTGCCAAAAGAGGGAGGGGGAATCGGTGTGCTGAAGAATGTGCCGGAGGTGCAATTGAATCCGGGAGAGATAAAGATCCCTTTCTCTTTCCATATCTTCCCCTTCTTTTCTCACACACTCTTGCCTATTATATCTCCCATTCGTTGCGAATGCTTGTTGAGTTTACGGTATCTCTGCAGATCAGTGCAGAGTTAACTTGAGAGTTCCCGCTGCACATATTTCCATTTAAGTATGACAGTGAATAGATTACAAGAATGTAGTTGAAGCAAATAACATCATTAAATCACAAGCAAGTAAATTGGGCTAAAGATTTTTTACATGGAAAATATATTCTATTTTGATAAATTGGAATAATCGCCGCTGTAAAAGTATGGTTAATTTCAATCCTTCTGCGTCATCTTTAAGCAGAAAAGATAAAATCATGGGAGAGTACAAAGAACTGATAGGGTCAGTCGAAAGGTAGGATAAATCATTAAGCAAAGAAGGGGGAGGGATAAAGGTGGGAAGGGGGGATAAAGACTTGGGAGAGGAAAGCGGAGGAGGGGTAAAAGTGATCTTGGGTGAGGATAGACAAGGGGTTTCCAAGTTCTCGATTTATTAAATTTGTGTAGAATATTAAAATAGCCACACGTAACATTTTATTCGCTAAGTTGGTGGAATGATTTGAAACAAGTATAAATTTAGCAAGTACGAATTATAGGAATCAATTAGAAATTTATTGGCTCCAAATAGCATGAAGATGACGCAAATGCATCAAAAACCTTGGCTTTTACATCTCATACTCTATTGTTTTTCATGATTCATTGAAAAAATGTATCATTCAAGTGAAAATCTGGATCCTGTCTAATTGCTTTTGCTATGGAATATTACAAAATAATACCGAGTCCGCTATCTTTATCGAGCAAATAAAATACAATGCTTTTGTAGTATACTCATTTTAAGTAAGCAGGCCTTTTGAATTCTGAGTACTTCTTTACTAAATTTACATAATATTTAAAATTGAACAAGATAATCAGTCTTTCACCTTATAATTCATTGAACTTCATTACATAAATTAAATAAATTAACGATCCTTTCATTACAAGGATTTTTATGGGAAATTATATTTTCCTGGTCGTAGTGGAGATGAGAGGATATTTCAAATTACGTTAATTGTTTATGAGATAATATCAATGAGTGTTTTAGTGAGAATGCCATCGACCTGTATTTGAAGTCATGTAATCAGTTGCTCGCTGCTTTGATGATCGCAATTTCGTTTCCTCCTCTAATTTCTCATTATCTTCAAAGAACCGTTTGCGGTTAATTGTAATCCCCAATCCTGGATTGCGTAACATGACCCAGCAATGCGCTCTTTAATTTGCTTTCATGTGGGTGCTAATCTGATACTGGGAAAAAATCTCCCCCCGCAGATAAACTATCTCTTCATTAACTGCAACGGAAAATCTCCCTATCATTCCTTTCATCTTTCTCTAGGATTAGAAGGCAAATTAATGGGCGATTCCACCGCTTCTTTTGTCACTTTCTTTCTCAAACCCACTGACCAATTACGTTACACTTAAATTGCTCATCAAATTTTCCAAAGGAGCGCAGCAATGGCGTTGTTAATCCTAGATTTATTGTATTCATTGTAAAAAAATGCTACTCTAGCACCAATGTTCTTCAAAAATTGATCACAATTAGTCATTGCCGCTTATTTTTCTCGATGAAATTACCTCAGAATTTTAACCATGAATATCTAGCTGAACAAAGTTAATTTTTCTAAATATTTCTTGGTGTTTTTCTACCGTAACTTTCTTTGAAGTCAAGTATTGCCTGAAAAAATCTCAGATCTATGATATCTACGAACTGATGAAACTCGAATAGTATCGTGGCAACATACTCATCAAACTTTTACTTTTCAATGTGAAGGAATGAGACCATTCTTTAAACTAAATTAAAATTAGATACTCACTAATCAGTGATAACAACGTCGATTCTTGAAACCCAGAACACCACTCACCTGTAAATAAGGAAGGACCGATTATATATACTATATATATTTGTATAAGTAAATTAATTTTAAAATATATTATAACATATACGTTAATTGAATTTAAAAGGAAGTTGAAATTCCTACCTTCTATTTCTGTAGCTCGTTGGTTATGCGCGAGTAAAACGTTAGTAAAAGAAAATGTATTTATTATTATTTATATATTTATATTTTAATAACATTTTTAAGCGATATAGATAATATAAAGTACATTTAATTAGAAAATGGTTTCTCATTTTGTTTTCAGGGCTTTGATCAAAGAAGATATGCATACTGATTCCTTTGACAAGGGAGGTAAATTCAGTCTTGCGGATATCATTCCCGTAATAATCTCCCAAAATTATGAAATTCTGTGTCTCAGAGGGACAAATTTGCGATCTCGGGAAATTGAGTCGTATCCCTCGCCTTCTTCAGATTAATTTTCTCTCTCATTCTTTCTGTTTATCGCTATTTTTATCACTTTTGAATTTAACCTTAATTTACTACCTGAAATATTAAGGCAGAGTCAAGAGAATGAATAAGCAATTTCGATTTCATCTCAAAGCGAAAGGTGAAAGTTCATTTTCGTCTCTTTCGTCTTCTGAACTATTTCATTAATTGAATTGAAGTAAATTACTGTAGAATACTTCATAATTTTACTCCCATATTTTATAGACTCTTGCCGCAGAATTTCCTCTTCTCAGTTTATGGTAATTGTTGACAGAATATCTTCTCTTCTATTATCATTTAGCGTTATAAAGTCTAATATATTTTCCATCTTTACCAGTAGACAGATTTTTTTAGTTAAGTGAAGTTTGAAAAAATCTGCTAACAATTGTAAACCCTATCGACGATTTTGCTGATCTATTTTAAGAAAAGTTATAGTTTTTGTTCCTTACTTCAATTTTATTTTAGTGCCTTTTAATAAAACTGAAATTTTTATTATCTTTTATTTATTCTAGGCAGTACTACGTCATTATCATTTTAATCATCAGTTATTTGGCAGATATTTTGTAATTAAATTGTTGTTATTAAATTTTACTTCTACAAGTGAGCATTAGCAATATATTAAATACATCTCCCATCTAAATATTTGGACAGCGGTGTGTAATTTTTTGTACTCCTTATATTTCACCATTTGATTTATTCTAAGCTATTTGTCACAGTTTAAAACGTGACTTAATTCACGCAAATGCCTCAATAGTGGTATGTTAGTGACCTTGAAATTTGCAGCATTTTCCAGAATTAACGTAGTTTGAACGATGGCATTGGAGTAATAAAATACTTCACTCCAATCCAGTCTTACTGTAAGGAAATATTTTTCATTAGAGCCACTCCGTACGATTGCCTCATCCCAGCTCCTCCACGATTCTTCATCAAGCGTACACTTTTCTTGAATATAAACGACTTCTTTCAAATTCTGATCTCATTCCTTAATTTCGAACGTTTCCTGAGATCATGTTCTACTGATGAAATTCTTCCGACCTCTTCATAATTGTGAAAGTCGGCAATAGCCATTCTTACGGTTGACTCCTTCCTCTCAAAGACTTCGTAACGTCAGTTCGATCCTTTGAGAATGGAAACTGACCCTAAGAAGGGTTATCGAAGGTTTAGCACCGCTTCAGGGATAACTGCGTGCTTACCATTCAGAGAGAAGCAGTTTTCTGAGGCATTTACCGTTCAAAGCACCTCCGGTTGAGATGGAGTGAATACCCAATCTCCTCGATTAGAAAGGTCGGGTTTTCCTTCAGCTGATCGCCATTTCATCATCTTATTTCTCGAAATCTTCGTTGAGCTTCCAAAGTCTCTCTGATTCGATGATTGGCGAAACTGTTATAATATCACTTTGATGGACTTTTTTTCATACGGAACATTGGCAGCTAAAAATGTGCTAAGATTGGTTCGAAATCAAAGTATTTATAATATGTAAATAAATTAGTCAACCGGATTTCATATAGTAATCTGTCCTTGTATACTTATATAATATTGATTAAAGTAATGCTGAGAAGATTAACAACGACAGCCTGAATAACAAAAACTGTTCTGTCTGAAATTCTTACTGAAGCTAACAAAGCTATGATTTACTCTCTATATAAATTAGTATTGCGGCGTTTAGGATATCCAAATTTTATAAGCAAGACAAGTGAATATTACGGAAATGAAAAAAAGATGGAAAGTAAGTTGCAATAAAACACTCCGAAAGGTGGCATGTATAGTGTATACATAAACTTACCTATAGTTCTTATGTTCGATAACTAAGGCTATATTAATTCAAAACCTTTACTTTTTTCATCTAGAAAGAGAAATAATAATTCCCAAGGAAAAACTGACATGAAAAAAGTCTGACAGAGCCGGGAATCGAACCCGGGATCTTCCTCTAACCGGGAGGCTGCCTTACCTTGGGAATTTTCCTGGGTGCACGCCCTTATATGCAAAGTCACCTTAACCCTTTCCTTATTTAGAAATAAATATGCTCTAATGCGTTTATTCAATGAATTTCAGCCGTTTTATCTTATCATAATCACAACCGCAATGCAGCAAACGGTATTCCAGGAACTTCCAAGTTAGCGATTTAACCGATAAAACAGACTTCGAGGAACACAATTGCGCAAATGAAAAAAATCGAATAAATATCATTCGTGGGAGGAGATAATAAAAGCACGTAATCGCAAGAGAAAAGCTGAAACATAATCATGAGTGTTTTTCCGAAATATCAATTTCTTAAAGTATGGTTGGCGTTGGAAAGTGGTTGGCATGCAATTCCTGTTTAAGCATCGAACGTGTCCACCTCTGATTAGGTGAGGTACTGCATTATAGTGCGACGTATCGAAGCATCGACATTCGATTCGATCGCTCTTCCGATAGGTCGAAATCGCGCGACCTTTTAAACGACGTCACGACACGCAATCCCCGGAGCAACGGGCAGACGTGCAAACCTGTTTCGAAGGCGTGACGACCGCAGAATGCGTTTCTCCGATTTTCAGTGGATTTGCGTGAGAAGAAACCGATTCCCACGACTGCGAAATTGATTCTGAAAGCTTTCTGATGTTCCGAATTTAGATGTTCAACTCGATTTTGAAAGCTCAATCGGTGAAACGGACGAATTCGAAAACTTTTAAGATTATTTTTCGGTTTTCCGAAGTCTCGATCTACATTAGCCTTCTTTTGGTCTTAAATGTTTCTTTTCTGTCTTTGATTAGTTTATAATGAACCACAGCAGGAATCAACGTCTCTTATAATGAGCCAAAAATCAGAATATACCTATGGAAAACTTTTCGTGATGCGTAGCGAAATATTGCTCTAAATAATATTGTCGTGTCCAATTTCTTCTATAATATTTGAATATAATTTGTAATTGAATCTCCAGCGAAACATTACTATTGATGTGGTCAATACTACTTGGTGGAATTTATAGAAGCTGTCTTAAAAGAAAAACACTGATGTATGTACGACTTCATTAATGTGACACTAACACAGAGATGTATAAGATCATTGAAATAACTTCTTTCGGTAAAATTAAGTTTGGGAAGAACACAATACAATCTTGAGAATGCGTAACTATAAATCTCACAGTAAAACAAAAATAGCAAAGTGATTCGGAATAACATCTCGGTTTACAGCAAAAGTTCACGGAAAATATTAAATCGTTTGTTTTTTTCTCGTTTTCCTAGAGAATCCAATCCAGTTATAGTGTAACCGATAGATTAACACTTACTGTGAAAACAAATACAAGTAATATAGTCAATTGAGGTAGCTCTCACTTTGTGAAACTCCATAACGGAAGGAGAAGAAATAACTTAGCCTCAGTTCCACAGGGAGAACTTTTATTAAGAATCGACCGGTTTCGACTTTGGTCTAGTCGTCTTCAGGTTCAGAATTGAAAATTGTTCGAGAATTTATACACTTAAGGATTAAAGGGAGGGGTAAGGATGAATGGGTGGTCGAGGGTTGAGGAACAGGAGGAAGCAGGTTGACCAGCGACAGCAGGGGGGAGGAGGCAAAGAATTGGTGAACATTGGTGAAAATGGAGAAGAGCTCAAAATAACTTCTTTTATGGTGAAGAATTTCCATTTGCTCGAAAATGTCTAATTTAGGACCCTTTGGTGTCTGGTGGATTAAACGTGGTTGAAAATCAGAGGAGTGATGGTTTTCAAGTAAATGTATGGAGAAATGAGAAGCATGGGAATTGAGAAGCATTGATAATCTTAATAAAATTTCTTCCTGTGCAACTGATACTAAGTCATTTCTTCTCCTTCAAATACAAGTAACTTCATTCTATCCATTCATCTACGTTCCTCGTAAAATGAAATAATTTATCTGCAATAAATATTAAATAGTGTTACTGGCATGGTGCTGAAATTCGGGGAATGGCAACGTAGATATATATTCTATTCAGCATTTCACAATTATATTAACATATGTGTTAAGAATTTTTTTTTTCAGTATAATAAAAAATGGCAAGACTATTATGCAATGGCAATGCCTCACAACCATTCGAAATATTCTTAGAATCATCTTCTCTACCTTTTTTCTTTATGATCATCATTCTTCCTTTAAATGCGAATTGAGTGAGTGTATATGCGAAAACACTCTTCTCCACTGCAAGCTTAGAATCAACAAAACTGTGGGTAATGGATTCGGGACTTTTCCATTCCTCCGTTGAATGGCTGTAAATTTGTATGAGCTCTTTTCGAATCGACTGTTTTACTTCTTGGCGGTGTGAGGGCGTGACGAGCCTCCTTTTACGAGATATCTTTTTCACTCCTCTTCCGTAGTCTGGCAAAGGGAAAGCGTGGGTTTAAGTGCTGTTCCAGAGCAGATCGATGCACGAGAAGGGTTTCATTACGTCAATTTGCTCTAATATATTGTGACGTATGGAGGTCACGAGAGGCTCATGTTCGATGCATTGTTCGAGAAAATGCCGCAGCTAATGCTTTGTTGGCTTTTAGTTTTTGCTGAGCTTTGTACCATAAACACATTTAGCTTGAAAACCATAGCAAAAGGAATTCAATTTGTTTTTCGCAATTGTCCAATCCGATACTTTTTGTCGTCATACCAAAGTGCTAATTGATGAAGTTAAGAGTCTCATTGAAAATTAAACTTCAATAAAATGTGGTACTTAAAAAATTTTCATATTTTATGGATATAAGTGATATTTTTTGCGGTAACTCTAGGTGGAACTTTAAAAGTTTTTTTTGATAAATCTACAGTTTGAATTTTCATGTGTTTTTTAAAAAATGCGATAAAGCAAAATAGGAGTTTTGATGACCGTAGTATTTCATTTGACAAGTATCTTTTATATACATTAAGATCGTACATCAATTTTTTCTAAGAGCTATTTCAAGTAAGGATATCATTAAGACCAAGATAACCCATTTCGAGGTAAATTCCGTCTTTCATAAGTCGACATTCTTTACATCATAATGTTATGATTGATGTTTGAAAATGTTAAATTCATCGGTTACAAAATTTAATAACCACATTAGAAAAAATCTTCAGGGTTTATTTTCAAAAGACATTTCATCGCCTTGTTTGGATTCCTTCGTAAATTTTAATTTTTTTACGTTCTGTAAAAATTTCCTGCACTCAGATTTATAGTCCTCTATTAGCACCGAAAAAATAATTTCTAGTAAAATTTTCACATTCTTAACCACACTGCTGCCATTTTCCATCAAGGTGTTCTCCATATTATTATCCAGGGTTCTATTTTCATAATTTATTCCGAAATCTAATGGAAACTAAATATTCTCTTGATTGCAATAAATAGATTTCTAAGAAAACGAGTTTGTTTTCATGATGAATCCCTGCGACAAGCGGATTCAAGGAGGCTTGGCAAGGATTCTTCCTTCTGGAAATATCTTCTCCTGCCTTTTACTCTTCTGCCCTTTGCTCTTTTAAGCCCTTTGCCGACTCAACCGTTAAACTATTTCCTCTGCCACCTTATGAGTCTCGGTTTTAATGTCTCTTTCAATTC
The DNA here is from genome assembly GCA_947579665.1 of Sympetrum striolatum. Taxonomy (NCBI): domain Eukaryota; kingdom Metazoa; phylum Arthropoda; class Insecta; order Odonata; family Libellulidae; genus Sympetrum; species Sympetrum striolatum. The sequence continues at coordinate 76,634,848 of OX388349.1, forward strand.
CCCCATCCTGCTCTTCTATCCTTATTTAGTTTTCACTTAAGGGAACATCGCATACAACTCTGTGTTCACTCGCTTTTATAGGATCTTCAATTTGAGTTGAAATCGGCTGTATTTTTCAGTTGTGGAGTTTGATTGTCAATAAAAATTCACACCATTTGTAACGAGAATCAGTTTTTCATTGGACGGCAAAAAAATCTAATTAAACCGAGCAATTTGGGGCAGAAGTGTGTTGAAGTTATTGGAATTAAAAGTTAAGGAAAGTAGTTGAATGTGAGATGTTGTATGGCATATATAAAGCGTATGATGTATTCCCTTGAGAGCAAATGTAGTTTTCACCATTACATGCAAAGCAATCGCTAGAAAGTTCGCAGAACTACTGTAAGAAGTTTGCTACTTTCCAAGTATTGAAGATTCTGAGCTACTCCTACTTCGTTGTCTATTTAATTTCAAGTCAAACGATGTCCCATTAAGATTAATATACGGTGATTCTTTTAGTATTGCGACTTTAAAAATATAATTAAAAACGAGAGAGAAGAATAAAATGCTCTAAGTTATCGATATAAAGATATATAACTACTTCAACTTTTGAAACTGTGCAAGATTTTCTCTGGATTTTAGGCTTTAATGCGGTGATATTCCAAGGTAAAAAATACTTCATTCCTAAGGAATAATTTATCAAGTGAGATTTCAAGACAATAGTTGAGTATACTTCGTGATTTTGCGGCAGTGAATGCATTTTTGTCTTCTTTGAAACTTAGTTAACGTGCAAGATGGGACATTTTTAAGTAAAAGTCGAAAATAGTTCACTTTGAAAGATACCTTGATCTTGATGGAGTCATTTATCAGGAAATCTATTTGAGAAACAAGCTAAATTATTTTGTAATCGGGGTCACAAACTTTTCCGAAATTCCCATTCGATTTCTCCGTACTTTGAATAAATTGATTGGTTCGTGAAAACCCTGCAATTAATAAAATTTGCGTTTATTTCAATGTTACACTGAATTACGATCCCTCTTTCTAGTTTTTTTTTAATGGAAGTGATTGGAAAAATAAATGAGGATTAATTCTTGCCAGAACTGTTTGTTGCTGTAATTACTATCTATTACTAACTATTTACCCTAAAGTAGGAAATTTAAGACTTTGATTAACGTTAGCCGATTCTCTGTAGTATATTAAGCCGAAGTTAATTCCCTTTGAAATTGGTATTATTTATTACTTTATCTACTCTCCCGAGAGTTTCTTCTTTTGTGTTATTCCGACTCAGTGAGAAAATTAAAGGAAAAACTACTTCAAACCATTTTATTTAGTCTAAATCCCTCTCTAAATTATCTTCTCACTGTTGATGGGTCAGGGATGAGTCTCTAATTATTCAAATTGTATGTAAAGATGGGTTAAGTATTCAAACATCCTTCGGGTTGAAGACTTTGCAGACATAACTTCCCAATATCTGATTAAAGATAATTAAATATTTTTAACATAGTTGCAGCTCAATGAATGACTTTTTGAGAATACAATTTTGTTTTCCATTCACCTCCTGGAAGTTTCACAGTAGTATCTCACTTATGATTTCCAATGAAGATTATGAATATGAATCTATCACGCAGTTCCTATATCTTGCATGTATATATTTCTCTTCTGGAGTACAAACATATATTTACACTCGTCCCTTTAAGCACAATGAATTGATGTAATATTATTAAATACATTATTGGGTGAAGAAAAGCCATCTATGAAAATTTCAGACCCTATGAAAGTGGAGCATAAAATGGTCCATTTAGACAGCTTATTTACCGTTTCGGATATCGAATTCCATCAAGTGCTTTGACGGAAGGGTTTTCACTTAATTTCCACATGCTACGAAACGCCCTGTTAAGCAAAGGAGTGAGTCTGAGATATTCTACTTCAATCGTTTCTGAAGGAGCCATCGCGTTCGAACCGAACTAAAACTGAGGAAGTCATTTCGCAGAAATCAATTAAAGGGAATAGAATCTGTGAAGTGTAACACCAAAACAGGTCTCATTCATATGCAAATGATCCACCGTTATTTGTGTTTAAAATGATGCTCCTTGAGTGCAAATGAGTCAGCCCGAAAGCTGGATTGAACCTCAAACCTCACCAATTTGAAGTACTCCAAAAGAAGGAATGAGGTGTGAACATGAGGAGTTATGAACATGCTTTTCTCGCTGAACAGGAACATTAAACACCGAAAAATTCTTCTTGAATTCAGTCAAATAAATAAATGGATAACCATTTCCATAGCATTAAATGATGGAAATTAATTTGTAAGCTCTGTCATTCTCGCCTAAAATAGCGTTAATTACTCTGGCGGTGTGTTCATGTATCTACTTACTATTTTAAATACCTTTCTGAAAAATGTCTATCATTTTTTGTAGGTTAACTTATTTATCGAATTGTATTCAATAAAGAAGTTTCAAGTAATCGCTGAGCCAACTCATAGACTATTTGATTGTTATTTATGGTAATCGGCTAAGGAATATTTTATAAAAGCCTCCAGTTCCTTCAATTCCTCCACGAACGTTGAAATATAGTAACCAATCGTTTTTTTATTTCCTCTAAGAACTATTTCCATGATTCTCCTTCCTTTCCATCAAATACTCATATCAATCCCCGTTTGGTAATTCACAATAGTGCTATTATTATCCTTTCATCTTTATATTTAAATATTTCTTTCCACGTTCAACTTCGATATTTTTCCTTATTTCCTTTGACTTCAAGGTGATTATGTAGGTTTGTAGGTTATTGTGGCCACTGTTTTCAGTTTGCCACTCAAAAATAGATCCTTCGATACCATCTTTAATTCTAAGAGGTGGGAAGAGCAGATGCGGTGGATGGAGTAAGGGTTGCAAACGAAAGGAGTGGACAAAGAAGTCCTGCAATGAACGACAGCGAGTCCGGACACTTACCAGAATCCTCTCCGATCGCGGAATGGGAAAGAAAAGGTAGTCGAGGCTTTCCGAGAGAGAACTTGAAGAAAAGGCCATTGTCTCACTTGTAGGTAATAGTCCGCCAGACGGGTGTTTGTTCCGGCTGTTCTCTATCTTTGGCACACTGTACGTTTCTTGGGCATGTATTCCATTAGGGCATATAAATAGAGGTGAAGTAATATTTAAGGGGATCTACGAGGTGTAGGAAACGACAAGATTGCAAATGTAATGGGGACCAGAAGACGAGGAGCAAAAATTATGAGAGCAAAGGAGTTAACTCTGATTCCTTTTATATGTGTATCAATTGGAATGGTAGTATTCTCAGAGTCAAGCAAGATTCTGTTGGGTAAAGTTCAGCAGTACTTCTTTGTTTCGAATCAAAACATATAAATTTATATTTTCACCGTAAAATTACATTTTTATACGTATATGTGTATCACTAGGAGATAATATTTACGATTTTATGTTAATATTTTCAGTTTTTAATGCAATTGTGTGAAAAAATTAGGATTTTAGAAAGTTAATGGCAGCAAATTAATCAGTGCTCAAGAAAATTAATAGATATTGTGGGGCTAAATGAACGAGAAGCAAGTGTAGAGAAGAGCGTATTAATCTTAAGAGTACTGTCAATAAGTTTTTCTCTTCTTTTTGCCCGACTTTCAATTTTATCTTTCCAAAATGAGCAGTGCTTCGATGCAATTGTCCTTACGACCGCCAATCTACGCCACTCTCCTGTGATTGGGTCACCGCGTCTGCAGTGGTCCTTCCATGTGAAGCAAATTGCAGCCTCCATCTCAAATCCCAGACGGACGGATTGTCGGAGTCGATGGATGTCGAAAAGCAGAGGCGCTCGTTTAATCTCTTGAGTCTGAAAAAGGCGTTCTTTAACATTCTTTTTAACTTATTTGTAAGCAGTTCACTGTTTTACAGCTGAGCTTGTCTTTATTCAAATTCTGGGATCTTCATTTTCACTTTGCTTAGGCTTTATTTCTCGCTAAATTTCGTACTCCCTCTAGTGCCAATGGTTAACCTGTCCTTTAACGAGGAGAGCAAACGAGTTATGAGAAATGATAGCACATTAGTCAATTCTGACTGCTTTTTGTCAGAAAAAATAGAATTTTTGCATTCTAATCCCAAATATACTGATGCTACATATTTTATGCTAGTAAAAATTAGCTTGGTAGTTTCTGTTATGCTGTAATTTAATTATGCATTCCTCTAAATTTAAAAATACCATAAATCCATATAATATACTGTACTATCGGGATACTGGATGTATTGCAAGTTCACTTTTGAAATAAACATTCAGACAATTAATCTCATCTGTTTTGGAGCGAAAACGTTTTTGGCAAAAAGAACTAACGAAGGTCGCGATATTTCACAGTTGACCATAATTAAAATAAAATGCATTTTTACTATTTGACTGGAAATTGGATTGAATACTTCTTGATCCATCTCATATTACTTATTGAAATTGTTGCTTGACGGAAATGCGTAAAATATTTCTCTGAAAAAAGTATAATACTCAGGAAATAGCTTTGTTGAATTTACTGACGTTTTATGGAAAATCTCAGAATGCTATCCAAAAAATTCTGTAAATTACATTTGACCATTAGCGTAAGAGATAAATAACTAAATAGAGATAACTTCGTTAATCTTAAGCAGCTCTAATTCGAAAACTGCATCAAATTGGTCTAAGGTTCATCATATGCGATATAAAAACGTAACTTCGCTAAAAAATCAGCATACGCTTTCATAACTGCTGAGATCCAAGTAACGGATTGTAATCCAGGTTTTATTTTGAACACACCTAAGTATCGATAGAATATTTGAGGCCCACTGAGCAATAAGTTCGTTTTATATAAAAGAGATAAATAGAAAGAAATATTTGAAGAATCGAAGAGTACATGATTGATGGAACATTCTAATTTTATCGATGAAAATTCCTGCTTAGCTGTGAAATATTCCGAAAAGTGAACTGCAAACGAATAACGGAAAATCAAAAGTAAGAGGTGCTCATTGATTTTGTGCCGCAAACCAACCGGTTACGGAGTATTGGAATGAACAGTTGATCTATCAACCCTCAGGCTCGATAACCTGTCATTATATTGACATTCATGCTCTTCGTCCAACGCTAGGCTGTTGATCTCGGTTGTGTATCTAACGTGAAGTGGGATGCAGACGGGCGATTACGTAGTCGGTAGAGAGGGAAAATGATTTACTCAATTACCTTTCATCGCACACATTTAAAGATTTTCAAGGTGGAGTTGATGTGTATTTGCTTTAGTCTAAACACCAGGCATTCTCTCAATCGACGCAATTTACCATTGACACATCAATCCCGTCGCATTTTCGAAAGAACTCGCTTTCGTATTTTTTCAACGTAATTCTTTCGTCACTCGATCGGAAAGACCCTCTTCCGAGAAAAATATGTCGATGACGACTTAAGTCCCTCATTTATTCGAAGGAATAAAAACTTATCGAGTGGACGGCGATCGCGTAAAGAAGTGGAGATGACAGAGGCGATGAAGAGGAAGACGAGGGGAAGGGAAAATGGCTGAAGAACGTATGGCGAGAGGATACGATGAGAAATACATGGCGGTTGATTTTTCATCTATGCCTACTCTTGATTTATAAAATCAATACCGAGCCAAGGGGAATGATGGTTCTTTATTGTGAAAATTTTTAAGTTACACTATAAAGTGAAATTTTAAAAGAATTAATATGATATAATCAGTACCAGAAAAAGAATTCGTAACTCAAATTTCACTAAACTCTCTCTTCAAGGATTCATTGTTCATAATTTGCTTTTATGTTTGTCTATTTTTAAGCAACTATCTCTTAAAGATCGTAATATCTGTATATCATTACGCATATTCAGCATCTTAGTATATTCTTTATCTCTTATTATTTTCTTTCAAGGAAGATAGATAAGTAACTTCGTATTGAGCTACATTACGTGTTATAACATCTTAATGCTAAAATCTACGTAATAATATCAATGTGTGTCTTACTTTACCGCTCTAAGCTTTCTACTCCAACACACCTATTTTTATGCATTTTCTTCTCTGCAAACCGCAAATATCATCCTTTCTTAGGAAATGATTTACGAAGATCTAAGCCGTGCCTTTGGTCGTGATAGTGGATATGGATCCTTTCTCTGGAACTCACGCCGTCGCAGAAAGGGGAAATGGGAAAAGCCCAAAAGAGGAGAAATTGGGGCCGATGATGCTTTAGCTTCGGAGACAATCAGTCTGTGAGGGGATGCCATCTATTGTTTCCCAATGATGTCATAATGAGAAGCGTGGAGTGATCGTGACTCGACGGAAATGAGAGAGATCTCCTTAATCTCTCTTCTGGATCGACCTTTCGAAGGTCTCTCCATCATCTTCTCTCTTTGAATGCGATTCATGCATTCGCTGCCTGAAAATGAATTCAACACCGACAAACCAAAACAGTTCTTGCATTCGGACTTTCATCTTACTTTGACATTTTTACAGAGAACTAATCACCTCCCTGAAATTAATGACTGGTTTTGCAGAATTAAATTGTAATGTTTTATAAATATTTAAAAATCATTATTTGTTTTCTGTGTGTCTTTACATACAATCAGACTATTTTTTTCTTATGCTCAAATTGTAGATGCTAGTACTATTTTTCAACCAAAGATAAACGTAAAATGTTTCGTGATGATTTTCGTACGTGTAAAATTCCTTTTTAATGCTATTTTTCTAATGCTCGGAATTGGCACTCGGAGGTTAATTTCATTTGATGGAATCTTTAAAATTTGCAAAGAAAACTGAAGGCGACATTTGTGGATTGTGTCCCAAGCTTCTTTACGCATACCTCCATAATCAAGAATAAAACCCCAATTTTAAAGACCATTGTAGATTTCAGTCTGTAAAATCATACCTTATCAAGTGTATTCCATTCACTACTAAATATAAATGAGTATCGATTCGGTATCAGGCGATTTTTAAATCCATGGTGTGTTTAAAAAAATGAAAAAACATAGGAAATAGAATAGTAACTTTTCATGCCATTTACTCTTTTTTCTTCATTACTATGAGAAAGAACATGCAGACTCTGCAGGTGCTTACGCTCAACTGCATCTATTCCAAATCATCTCAAAAACCATGTCATTGACCATGTACAGAATCCATTATGGCATCGATTCCTTAGGGCAATAGTTCTCCCTAGGACGGCTTCGAAAGACTGCTTTGATTATTGTCAAATCTTGTCCCTGCAGACATCGCGTGGAAAGGCTCCTCCTCCAGAGGCAATTAGCGAAGAATCCTCTCGACCTTTAACTGTCCTTTAACCCTTTCATCCCTTTCAGCGTTCTTGTTGCGCCGTCAGTGAGCCCACTTGGATATTCCGGGAATTATTTGTGTCCCTTTTCTGCTGATTGGGACGGATCGCCCTTTGTGACGCAGCTTGGAAGATGCGTCTCAAATCATGAATCGAGCTCCCTTTCTACGAATCCGTCAAACATTTACTTCTGACCTTCCATTGGATGGAGTCCGCTTTACTTCTACTGAAATATATTTGCTCCAAGAGAAGGTTTGGGCAAGTTTAAGATTTTTCGCAAAAGGATATAATTCGCATTGTTCTAAAGGAAAGTCAGTCTCGGCTCCAGCATTGAGCTGCTAGTAACTGATCCACCAATGGATTACTTCCCGAATGCGATTTTCTTTAAATGACGAAAGTTTTTCGTTGCAGTCAGGGGTAGGAAAACGAGTAAAGTCTGCGATATTTTCAGACTTGAATGTTTTAACAGACTTTTCAGACCTATATCGTTATAAAATGACCACCTAAACGTTTGCGGAAGTACAAATACCGGTTTTTACCGGCCGCGGTGGCGGAGTGGTTAACGTGCTAACGCGTTAACGCTCCAACCTCACGGTCCCGGTTTCGAATCCCGGCTAGTCGGATTTTTCCGGTTAAGGAATGGTTGTCCGTGTATGTTGTGTGTGTGTGTGTGAGAGAGAGAGAGATATTAATAAAAATGCAAAAATAGGTATAAAATTAATAAAAAGGGGTTAATTGGAGGAATAATCTTCATAGGCTAAAATTCGCCCTTAAAAAAGACGGCATTATCATAATTATTATTATTATTATTAAATATTCCAACACTAAATAATTTTATTATCACTTTAGTCTGACACTGTCAAATAGCAGGGCTTTCGTGATATTGGCTTCAACTCAATCTATATATGTTTTCCTAGACTCTTTCTTGTGTAATTTCTCCGTAATCTGTCGATTTGCATCTTACTTCTTTAGCTATCAGAGATAAATTAATTAAAGCCTCTCCGATTCCGTTCATTCCACGATATAATCACATTCCTTCAAAACCTCTCTCTGCTGAAATCAGAATCCGAAAAAAGGAAAGCAAATCTTCATTTCTTTTACAGAATTAAAATTTCGTTTCTCTTTGACGCACATTTCTCCTTCAACCGAGCACTTTCTTTTCGCATCCTTCGCTCACCTTTTAATTTTTCCATTGTCTCTTTCCCCTTCTCATAATCCTCTCCCAAGGGATCCCTCATTAACTGATTACTCTCCTCGCTTCCCTTTCCTCGGGAATGGCGTGTTCGCTCGATCCATAAGAGGGCGTGCCGCTTTTTACACTTTCCGGGCTTAAATACTGGGGTATTGCCATCATTTATCGTAGAGTTGCTGATTGAAGTACGATGATAAATTTCAGCAATGGAGAGATATGAGAAACCAATGAAAGCAATAGATGGTGAAGTAAAGTTGCAATGAGCAAAATTTAGAAGAATTATTGTTTGAGCTGTCTAAATAAGAATTAGTTGAACTTGAAGTTTGCTTCAAGAGAGTCACGCAATACATATACTATCAAAAGAAATCTTTATTTCCTGATAATATGTTTTCTAAAAACCTATTCTCTGTGATTAACAACACAAGTGATAATAATCATTTATTAATTCTTCAAAATAAACATATTTCTAATTTTAATTTGGTCACACGCCTAAAGACAGCTCGCAGGGTGTATATGAAGTTCTGAATATAATATGAAGAACAAACATGCATCGATAGAGTACGTGTTCATACATTGTAATTGCTGGATAAAAAAGGTTTTATTTCTGTAAAATATAAGGAAAAACTCAGAGAGAGATGAAAAATAGCTCCGTCTATAGCATAGAGCCTGAGGCTGGTGTCAGTAAATAGTGTGCTTGCGGACGCGAGTACTCTGTCGATAGTAATTATTTGCGTTACACTATGCTATCTAGTGCACTGCACTGTCTGTCATCCCCTTGTGCCAGTGGCGTGTTTTACGCTTGTAAAAATGGGCAGAACAACTGGATCAGTCATCGACCGTAAGGAAAATGTGCGATTATAAAAACAGAAGAGATGTTGGGAGGCGAGAGAGCAATAGAAAGGACAGAGTACAGAATGTTTATGACGAATGCAGAGTACAATTACAGCCATTAGCGATAAGCAAAAGATGAAATTTTATTTCGCAGTTACATATCGTCCCGTTTGTTTAATTTAAAAAGCACGCCAATGACGCAGATGGTACACAGCAATGAGAATTGTATTGATCATTATTTCTTCGTAGAAGTTTTGGAAAATCTGAGTATACCAGTGTAGGTTTTCAACTATTAGGAAAAGCGGAGTTGTCCTCTCATCGCCCTTTCATCCGCTGTCTCTCGCATCCTGATACTCTTGTTTTCGCCACATAACGATTATAAATTGGGAGTGACTGCAGTCCCTTCACCCAAAGGTAGATGTCGCCGCTTAGAATGTCTCTATTTCGCTCCAAGGAGAGATTTTTATCTCGGAGCAGATTTTGCGCCTCCCCTCGCGTAATTCCAACGAAAGTTTTTCCACGACTATTTGCCAAGTTGGAAGAACGCGATGATATCACCGTGAAAAGGGAAGAGGGGAGAAAATAAGGGGAGATTTCAAAGGACAAAGAAATTGGTATTAAATACATTTCCTTTCTAATTTCAACTGCTCCCTCTAATTTAGAAAAGAGGTATTTTGCCCTTTGAGCGGCGAGCAATTCAGTAAAATAAGTCAGTTAGGCTGGGAATAGCAGTCAGGCGAAAGTTAATTCTACACATGAGACTCTCAGTACCTTCCATTTGATTTAATTTCTTAAGCAAAGAGCTCTTTTTGCCGAATATTGCATTATTCTTTCGAACGCACATCTTTCATTATGTTCAGTCCTGGTCAAAATTAACGCACCACCGGTCGTTAGGATCGCAATGGAGGTGCTGCGTTAATTTTGGCCAGGACTGTACTTTACATGATAACAGATAACATCCAAACTTGGTATGTATGCAGATGAGTGTTAAGTATAAAATTCACAGTCTCTGGCGATGTCTTGTGGAAATACGTCATGATGAATAAGAACAATTTGTACTTTTCCACGCTATTTATTACAAACAATAAATGGAAGCAAAACAAGACTAGTTTCAGAGATTGATCACTTGAGGTCTCTGAAACTAGTCGTGTTTTGTTTCCATTTATTGTTTTTAATAAATAGCGTGGAAAAGTACAAATTGTTCTTCTTCATCATCGAGTGTTAAGTAGTTAGAAATAGGGTAATTATAAATTATGAACAGAGTTCGTTGATTTCACAACACGTGGCTCGACCCGGTTGCAGTTACATGAGACAAACGAATGTCGAAGAGGTGATTGATTACCAACTTCGGGGAGCATTGATTACAGGAACTAGGAGTAAATGAATTAGAGGCGGATCGGAGAAAACACCCGCTTCAGATCGAATCTCCGAGCGCCACAATAAATCAAATCTCTCCTTTTCATTCCGCTTCAGATCGGCCAACAGACTTAATTATTCATATCTCTCAAACGCCCACTTTTATCTCTTCTGTTCTCCTCACGGAAACAGCTTCCGCTCTAAAAGAGGCAGAATGTGAATGCACCTTATCTATCCAAAGCTCTTTATCCTGCTCCATTTCGGATACTCCTTCAACCTCTGGCGGACTCTTCCCACCGTAACTCCATTTCTCTTCCACCTGCTCCCTCGGATCTTTCCTCCCAGCGTTTGTATATAATAAACCATACGTTATTCAGACTGCTTGATACGATGGAGTACAATTTGAAAGGTTGCAGGGAAAAAAGCGAATTGACGGTGAAATGTTTTTTGACTGTAATGAGTCCGAAAGAAAAAGACGAGAGATATTATAACTTAAACCTTTGTATTAATTACATTGGTTGTTCCAGAGTACATGCAATTTGGTGAGAGACGTACTCTTGAAGAGCAAAACAAGAATTATAGTTAGGCAATGGCAAGGAGGTCATTAAGCATAACCAATAGCTAATTTTTTCTATGATTAATAGGTATGGGTCGTTAATCCTCGATAATGACAAAATTACATTTTTAGAGTTAATTTGATGGAGTTAAAGAATTTTTTTAAAGTTCTTTTATAGATTGTTGTTTCTTTGATTAGTGTAAATATGGAAATTGCCTAAAATAAGCTTCCTTCGTCTACTTACAGTATTTTCTCCGGTTATGCCATCTTGCTATTCCTTTGAGAAATTGAATGTGCCGAATTAATTACGATAAAACAGCGCTTACGTGAATGGGCGAATTATGCCAAAATTATATGTTATCAATCAATAGCGCGAAATTGCTTGCATTGACTGGTTGTAAATTTTACACTTAATAATTTAATTAGCAATAGAGGAAGACTTTCCAAAAAAATCTATAAAACAAAGTTTCATACGATTTTTTTATTGCCTCTACTGTTAAAGATGACTGATGAAAAGAGTAAATGGCATTTAATAATACTTATCGATGAGGCTGTACACAATTGTTGGCTACCTTTTAGTAGAAGGGTAGTATTACTTATCTCCTAAACCTCATAATGACTTTCAAGGGGGTATGTCTCCAAGCCTTCTCCGTAATACCCTTGGGTTTAACCCCTAGGATTCCCGTTAATGAAAATCACCAGCTGATATTAAAGACGGCATTGCTTGAATAGCTATTTCCCTGCTTTTCTGCGTCCTTCACAGCAAGTCATTTACGCTGCTTGTCGTTCGTATCAAATTATATGTTTGGATTATACTCCCTTATGCCTTACTCATTAATTGTTTCAATTATGATACTACTTCGACGATCTATTCTTTTATAAATGCCATCAGCAGCCTCCGAATCCTTGATATTTTAATTTTTCGAATGAAAGCGAGTGCTTATCGCACATTAAAATGTTTATTCTGAAGACGACAGGTAAGGCATATTTAATTCATAAAAATAATAGTCAATCCGATTTTATATTGGCATGAAATTGCAATATGGAAATGTCAATTAAAATAAGCATTCAATTGAAAAGATCGAATTTCCTGCAAAAATTCGTAAATAAGACATTTTTTCCAGTTGACTCGTGTAATGCTGTCAAGTTCAAAAATATACTTCGAAAACTCGATTCACGAAAAATACTTTACGCTTTTTGTCATTTACTCCATTCAATGCGATGAATTCACTGTTTTAATAAGAGATCTTGCTACTCGAACGGCAATTCCGCTTGCGGATATCTTCTGAAACTTAAATGCAAATATTCTAAATTCATCCTTGGAGCATATATGTAATTCCTGGTTAATTATTCAACATTTTATTTATCTGCTGAGTGTCTCAATAAGATTCTCCGTTATCACTTTTACTTGGATGCTTGAAAATGTCCAAATAAATTTCATTTTCATTATTTTTAACGGTGAATCTGAACACAAATTTAAATCGAAATTTCCATTTCATCAACAGTATTCTGTGAATTATGCTATGAATACATGAATATTTATGAAAACGACAATATTTTGAATTATAGTCGCAACATTATTAAAATAATAAAATGGAAAATAAATTACAAAATATAAGTTTTGTCTTAATATATCATCAGTTATATAATCATAATTATAATGACGATTATTTTCATATATTTTATAAGTTCTTGGTTAAGTAGATCTCAATGAAATAGTATGATTTTCATTTCGGTAGTTTTTGAGAGATTTCCTCGTTTTTCTAGTTTTAAAAGCGTGGTTTGATGAGAGTCTGGCTGTTAACGAAGATGGTAATTCTGCTCTTCATCCTTTTCATATTTTACCGCTATCTGATAACTTTTCTGGTTTTACAAGCGATGGCTTCCATAAAATCTCTTCCAATCCTTTCATTTCCTCTCGGCCCTTCATTTCGCCAAACGATGGTGCGTGCGAGGGATATTGGCGGGGATGAATAGGAGAAGGGGTTTTTAGTTATATCAGAGATGAGGGCGGAGTTGCGGAGGTTCCCTAATTGGCGTCTCTGGAGTTTTCGTAATGGAAGGAGGGTGATACTGTACTCGGCGATGGCTGCGGGTGTCTACTGACGATCGGGGAAAACAAGGTAAAATGGATGAGCAGTGGCCTTCCCCACTCGGAAAGTTTGCTCGGCAACCCGAGGAATCTGAATGTCAAAATGAACGTGCGATGTTCCTGTGCTTCGTGGAACTTGCAAAGTTTTGTTTCTTTACCATCTCATTCTGAATATTTTAAAGTTGTTATTATAGTAGTCTTGTTAGGTGTTAACTGTAAGTGAGAAAATTATCAACTTGCCTTTAAAAATCATAGCATGTTATCCTTTAAATTTTGGCTAAAGTTATCTCTATCACTCTTGGAGTTAAAAAAATATTAAGTTTGCGTTTTGCAAGTTGCGAGCTCAAGCTTTAACCCATTTTGAAGGAGAAATCGTAAGGATAATTTATCCATAAAATAAACTCCATCTATTGATACGTCTCATAAACAAATTTTAGCAGTTTGCGAAGCTTCAGAATCTGTGAAAGAGTTGCCGCCCTGAATTTTTCCTAAATTTTGGGTATTTTAATTTAAATCGAGCATTTCAGATAGGATGTTATATCGACCCATCAACGCCTGCCGTTATAACGTGGTCACTACGGACGTGGCGGAGCTATCAAATTAAACATATAATATCTCATCTATTAAATGACCAAACACTTAAAACATATTTGCAGAGGTGTAATACTTAAATTCCACTAAAGTTTAGTATAAACCTTACTTTTCGAAGGAATCAATTTACATATAGGTCTCACCAACGGATTAGAGATCGGATTAAAAATATTAAACCCTCTTGCCTCTCACCAGAACATTCCCGGATAAACCAATATAAGATCTTGTTAAGTACTGATTTTCGTTGGTTTCCGGGTCAGAATGCTCCAGTTGGCATCCATACCCCACTGGCTAGTAATCGAGGAATCATAAGTATGTAAGTATTGGTCGTACGTGTGTGTTCGCAAGTCTTCATTTGGAAATAATTCGAAAGGTGAATTTTTATCTAACTTTTGCGACATTCCTCAGCCGACGCTTTAAAATTTGGTGCGCGTAATCGTATATGAGCTGTTCGTTCACTGGATAATTGAATCCGACGAGAGCTGAAAGTGTTTGCTTGGGTGCATTGCCTGGAAATTTGCATCTCGTTACTCTTTTTTGCCCGTCTGATACTCCTTAAAAGCTCCGAATGAAATTGCGGATTTTTAATGCATTCGCGAGCTGAAGTATTCCGAAAGAGTAGAAACCCATTTTCGGAGGAGTTGACACAAAATTGCGATCAACTAATGCAAAAATTTTAGTTTAATAGTCTCAGTAGTTGAATGGTCGTTCTTTTGCAAGATAAAATTAGCTCCAAGAATTGCCTCGGTTGAAGCAGAAAGAATGTTTTGCATCTTTAAATTATTCTACGAGTAAAATAACAATGAACGTTTTACATTATTGATGGTATTTTATTTAGTTAAGGTATTTTATTTAACTTATGTAATCGAAATTTTATCACATGAACTGTTTGAAAATTTTGCATGAATTGATATGTATAAATATGCATATTTATAACTAACCTTAATACCACCTTGAGCATCAATATCAACTTATGTAACAGCCAAATAATGAAACAGAGTCATAAAGTTGCTACCTGGTACTTTAACAAAATTGCTGTGATTCAATTAAATGAATGCTATACGGCAGTCCGGTTTTTATAAATAGCTTTCAATATATGCTTCTTAAATACGTGCACATTTTCTAATGAAACGTTTGTATTAATGAAAAACTCATACTTGGGTTCTGAATTAATTAAAAGCATTAATTTGAGAGCATCACTCTCCTACGATATCCGAAGATACATTCGTAAGTGAGAGATTAGGTTCCGCTTTCAACATTATCTCACTGAAGTGATTAAACACAAAAACTGTAATTGTACGTTTAGTATATTTTTTGCGGTATTATGCCATTGAATATGATTCTTGTCTTCATTAGCGAACTTTGTTACAAATTAATACATCCACTTTTCCACCTTATGTTTCTCCTCCATTCAACTCTAATATTGTCAATGCGAAGCGCTCTTGAGGATGCAGCGATGTAACGCTTCGATGTTACAACGAGGAAACTTTCAGTAGGGTTTAGAGTGGAATTAGAAGCAGATGGTTGAAAAAAGCTCCTCTTTTCAGCCCACACGATTCCTGAAGTGTAGTTGAATGAATCCGCGATGAATACATGACCAATCAAACAGTAAACTTCCCTTCGCATAACATCCCAAGAGACGAGTTCGCGACAGAGGAAAATATATTCAAAAGAATGAAGAGGGTCTTTAGGGAGTGATTTGAATTGGAAAAAGTTTATCGCGCTTAAGAGAGTGGGATAAAGGACAAGCCAATCGATGGAGCTCAATTTTTTTACGGTCACGTGACAGCCCTCAAATTATTCCACAATCGATTCATTTTCTTTTTAATTCACCCAAAAGTGGTATAACCGATGACGTATTCAGCAAATGGAAGTACTTCTCTTGAACAGCATTACAACAACACATCCACTTACGAGAGAAGTTCAAGATTAATTATCAAACAAAAGCGACAATATATGAAACTCCAAGTATACATGGCCTGAAATAGATTTTATCTTCATCGGGTTCGACTGATTTGTTATACTAACGAGAAAAAATACGTCCCTACGCTTAAATATAATTTGCACCTTCATAACTCTGCAAGATATTTAATCGTATATCCGTGTGTAAGATTTTGCCGTAAAATTTTTAGGGCTAGTTGCATCGTCCTAGTTCGTGATTAAGCATCTTAATTATACGTAAGTTATAAAATGTATACATTTACGACCAGTACTATTGATCACTACGAATTCGGTTTGGTAATACGTCAACGATAGCTATGAATTTATAGAAATACATGCTAACATTTGACCACCCGTAATCTAAGACTGTATTTAACACTCTGGAATACTTTTTCTCCTCTATTTCCTGAAATGTCATCTCTAATTCTCCGATGCAGATTTCTTCGTCACTCGCTCGGTTACTTCATTCCATTTCAAACGCTCTCCTGTTTAGAAATCACTCAACGCGAGAAATATCCGTGTCGTAATGACCAGAGAGGACAGATTTCGTCTAGAACTCCTTCCAATCTCCGTTCATAAGCCCTTTTCTATTCCAGAGCACCCTCAGCGCCACCATCGGCGTGTACACTTGAGAAAACAAAAGAGACTCACGGGGCGTTTAAAAGGGTACGTCAGGTACAACGATGTTTGTCGTTGCTCGCGGAGACAACCTATTGTCCATCTATTTCTCTTCTTTCGCCTCCTCGTAGTTTGGTGCGCACCCGTGTATCACTTATGAGGCCCTGCTTTCATTTCCGTCCCTTTGCATGATGGGTATTCCGCCCAAAGACGCCTTTATCAACGCCCTCTCTCATTTGCCGTTTACATTTATATCGCTCGTTTCATCTCTCCCTTTTTATACGTCCCTTCAAAATCACCACTTTCACAAATATCTCCGAAATTATTTCCTTATCATTGCTCTGTCGTTTATGCCAGTTCATTTCTTTATCAGTGTTTTCAACTATCATTTGTTGATAAGACCAGTGATCTCTACGGGAGATAATCCTCAGACGCAGAATGATAAAATGAAAGACAAAAACAGGCAATTAAATAATGATAAAAATATTTCAATTTTTTCCATCGTTTGCTCTAAGGTTAAGACAGTAAATATAGACTTTACTGACACAGTGGTCAACGAGACACTGGTGGACATAAATCTATCACCGTTA
Organism: Sympetrum striolatum; assembly: GCA_947579665.1. Lineage (NCBI taxonomy): Eukaryota > Metazoa > Arthropoda > Insecta > Odonata > Libellulidae > Sympetrum > Sympetrum striolatum. The sequence continues at coordinate 76,651,871 of OX388349.1, forward strand.
ACATTATTTTTTTAGTTGAAAACTCAGAAATTTAGTAAGCCTCGATGTAGTTGATGCAAATGTATTCAACGACTTTATTTCGTTGATCTCTACGTGAAGTGGGTTTCAACGGAACGCACGACGTCGAAGTCAATAGAGAAAAAGATTTCTTACATTCGTTTTGATCGAATTTCATTTTAATTCCAATTGAACGAGGTTAAAACGCTCCTCCCCTTCCATTTCACTAGGAACACATGGTAATAATTTTTCTTGAGACATCCCCCTAGCTGCTGAGAAGATTGCTATCTCTATTACTAAATGAACTGCGTTCATTTCAACCAATATTCTGCTTCTTTTCAAAGGCGAAAAATTAACAGCAGAATCTATTTCCTCTCTTCTCGTTCTTGAGAAGGAGAAGAAATCTTATCTTATTATTTGACGATTTAATGTATTTTCCTCGATATAAACGCTGTAAGTAAATAGAAGTGATTAAGGATGCAGTAAGAAGTGCTGAGCACTAAGTTCTGTCTATTGAGAAATATCTCTGAGTATTGTATCCTTAATATATCTTAGTTTGCCACGATTTATAATATGAATTGACTGCTTCCACTGGCTCCGGGAAATGCGGCACAGTTCAAACATAAGTATCTCGTTCAATATGTTTATTAATTTCCTTGGTCTTTTCACAATTACTTACAGACCAAGAAACATATTTAAACACTCTGTTTCCCTCAAATCTGAATCTTATTTATTCTTATAAATTATTTATAATAACTAAAGATAATTTGTTGCTCTCTAAAATATCGTTTTTACTTTCTGATTTAAGTTATTTTCATAACTACTGCGGATCCAAATTTTGCTAAAGTGTTATTCCGTTTGATAAAGAGAATAAAAAAGTATAACAGAAGCTTTCAAGGGTAGATACAAGCAAATAAGCATCAAATGTTATAAACGGTTCTTTTGTTTGTAATGTTTTCGTTATTAAAATACAAAGTATTCATTTCTGGTATTTATGATACTTAAAATACCCGTCTCAAGTCTAATGAGTACGTTCATTATTTATCGTAAAAGGGAATGGTTTGGTCTGCACTACCCCTGATTGTTGGACCCCTTTCATGAAAACGTTTTTACCTTTAGAAGCGAGATTCATCGACGCACGACACCGCTGAGAATAGTTGAGCGTAAAAGCGCTCAATTTTGGCGTCACGGTGATTAAAAAGCGGTCTCTCATTACTCACTGATTACAATGGAACCGTCATTTCGAACAATTAATTCGTAATCTAATTATGCGGAAAATGCTTTCTCCGGCATCCTCTTGGAGTAAACTTGGAAGACTTGTGCGTATCAGCGACATTTCCGGGCATTAACGTCTCTCGCATTCATCTCCATCGGCCGCTTGTTTTCAACGTCAAAATTAACAATCATTTCCATTAGAGTATAAATGAGGTCTTTTCAGTTTAATTTTGTACACGTTTTCATCTTCTTATCCTAGTTCTAACAAAACCCATTCCCTCGTTACGCATACAATGTTTGACACAACCTAATTCTTCATTTTCTCGAGAAACTCATTCTCGCTGTCGTTTGTTTCATATTTTTTCGCCGATGTAACCAATTGGAATTATTTTATTTCACATAATCTACAGTATTTTACCGCAGTCGTCGTTTCCTTCCATTTTCACCTAAAAGATTTGAAATCTGGTACTATTATCCTCCATACCTACCTTCTAATCCATTCATTATATTGCACCATAATTATTTTCACCTCACTAACTTTTTCTATCGCTTTCCAAATGTTTCCCAACCAGGAAGTTTTGCCTTCGTGAATCTTGAATAGAAAATAATTATGAAAATTGCAATTCCGAAAATTCAATAATATTTGCAAGTGGTATGTGGGAAGAGTAGAAGGAAAAGAAAGTTGAGTTAAATACCAGATATTCCCCTGCTAAGCCATAGTTTTTCTTATTCTATTAATTATCCTTTTCCTTCTAAGTTTATCCCTCATATCGATCTGTTGGTCCGATGATAAAGGAAGATGATTTTAGGGCCGTGAATTTTAGCCGCAGAAAGAATTCTTTATTGAGTGTAATGGGATCAATGAGGACACCCAAGTGTTGTATGGAGTAGCTTTTTACCCAACTGTTATTAGCATAGTTACATTATCATATAATGTTTATCTTTCTTCCCGTTATTATTCCGCTCCGTATATTTCGAAGTTTATTAAAAGAAATCTGCTTTTTTGTAACTTACAGAAACTTCTATATAGTAAAAACATATTTCTTCAGCCTCAGTTTAAATATTTACGGATTCAACTTTTATATATTCGCATCCAGTTTTTTTTCCTCCGAGAATGTTCATCTTCCTCTCGATCGTTCTAACATCTCCGTTTGATGGAGTATTATTTACATCTGCTTTTTCTGTCTGGTAAGGGCTCGCGTCACAAAAAATTCATTGCAGTCATAATCTATTTCACGTCTCCTTTCCTTCTGCGACTGGCATAGGCTAATCCCAATGTCAAAGATTGATTTCTTTCTCGAAATAGTTGGCGTCACTAACTGAGTTTCTGTGTTTCTTTTTGTCCTTCTCATTGCACTTCTCCCTTCATTATCTCCTCCTTCTCCTCCACAGGGAATTGAAAGCCATCAATCACACCGCCTTCGCCCTTTCTAATTGCCCGCCATTTGCTTTCTCCCTCTATTCCTCGCGCCCCGACTTTTTGCTCTTGCGCTTCTAGGATTTTTTGTCAGCAGTCATTCATTTCCTTTTACCCCTTTTAGCTCTTTGCTTCGGCCATTCATCTTCTTCCCTCTCTCCATATTTATTGGCGATTGTTATCATTTCGTCTTCAAATTTTCCTCAATCCAAATACGAATCTATGCTCTCTAAATTTCAAGCCATACGGTCATGTATCCTTGATTGGGCAGGCTTGAATTTTTAAGCAGGACAAAGTTATATTATTCTCTATGAACAAACTAAATTATTAGACAATATTTAAATGGATGAACGAATTCAACTTTCGAAACTCTGAACATAGAAGGAAATTAGAAGGAAGTGATTCGGAAAGTGAAGGGAAAAAATCCGACAATATTGGCATCATAAGATGGAGGAAAGAAAAAAATAATAATTTGTATTTTGAGGAAGATTTTTAGAACAACTGAGCCTTACAGCATTTTCCTTTAGAAGGATATTATAAAATAAACATCAAGTTAAAGCTAACCAACTGAAAATTAGAGCTATCATTTATTATACTTTTATAAAGTTGAAAGTGATTATTCTGATCTTTACATTTTATAAAATTAATACATTTCCTTGTGTTTAATGTAATATGAAATATCTTTTTTCTTATGCATAAAAAATTGAATTATTTTATTACTCTTTAATCTACTCTTTTATACGTTATATAAGGTAATAAAGAACTTTAGAAAGGAGATATTTTAAGTTCCTTAGTTTGAGAAGATCTAATATAAAGATAGTATGGAAGATATTGTATCATATTATGGAGGACATTGTATATGATATATACTCACAAGAATCATGTGGGAAATCAAATTCCTGCGCTGGGCAATCCCTTTGTGACCCGCCCGAGGATAAGCTGCTCTTTTGCGGCCCACCTAACCGTATTGAATCCTTCAGTTTCATATGTGCTTGCAGAGGCAAAAAAACTGATGTAATCACAGCCGTCTATCATTACTGCATCGATAAATTGCAGCAATTAAAATTTTTCGATGATTTCAACGAATTCGCGATGACGGTGCATCTCTTACCATTCTTTGCATTTAGCAATAAATAACTTCTTTGGGCATTCGTAATTCTTTAATAAAAAGCATCTTAGTCATGATGTTCCAATTGGAGAACTAGTTAGAATATATTTATGAGTAAATCAGACCTTTCAAATAAACTCTACGGCTAACAAATCTCTTTTCTGATGAATTATAAAAAAATGACTTGGCATTAAAAGGAGCAGTCTCTGCGAATAATGTTATCTGTTTTAAATTTCAATGCTCGTGCAATACTAATTCATATATTATCCCTAATTCCGTCTCTCCACTAATATCCATAGAAATATTACATAAAATTACATTTATTACGAAGTCTCTTGCCTGCGATGTCATTTCAATAACAAAAGTTCATTCTTGTAACATTTTAGTCGATTCGTTTATCTTTTCAGGAATTCACCCTTCAGAGTATTGCCTTTCATCTTTTATCTACTTACCACGATAAATATTGTTGTAATTAAGTGTGATAAAGTTTCATTTATTTCAAGTATTTACACCCGGCTTACATTTAATCACTCTTCTGCCCCAACTCATTCCGCTTCCAACCCCATCTCGTTTCTCCCTTCTCCCTAATTTCTCTTCCCCATCGTAACCCTGGAACCCTACCTTGGGGCCCTTTTACTTGCTTTCCTCTGCCGGCCCATTACTCTGCCAACCCTCCCCTATGAGACTTTCACATCATTCTCCCATCAATTCCCCCAAAACCAACGTTCTCCTTTCCCAGAGTAACGCATTATCTCAATTCTCTGCCTCTTATACGCAGTTTCCTGCAAGAATCTCTCCTAATATTTTGCTATCGATCCCGTGCATCATAAGAAAATTCACTCCATGTGCTGTGATAAGAATGTTTTCTCTCCCCGTAATTACGCGGTAGAGCATCTATTAGCCGTTGAACTGCGATGGAAAGGCTTATGACGTACAGATGTCGTACTCGAGAAGCTTTGGAAATATAGGCTCAACTTCGATAAGCTTTTATTGAGCGGATATTTTTTCATTTGACGACAATACGCGTTATTTAGCTCTGGGATGTTTTTATTGAACGATTTAACCAATTTGTTTCAGAGTTCATGCTAAAATATGGAATAAAATATTTGAGAATTATTTTTTTGTCATGTAGACATAAAATTGGCTGTGTAAATTAAGACCTTAAATATGCTAATTATATCGATTGGTGTTTTCTATAACTGAATGTCTCAATTATTTAATATGTCGAAACATTACTTTCCTACACAGCAATTGGAATTTTGTCATATATAAAGGTCAATTTATAAGATTTGAGTTACATCATTCTGTTTCATATTATCTCCAGTTTAATTTTATTATCATGACCGATCATGCAAAACTATGTTCACCCAATATAAGAAATTCGTGATAACGTGAGGAATTAAGCTCATCTAAATGCTCGATAACATATTTAGTTAAGTTTCTAAACGCAGTCTGTGAACGTTTTTGTACGTTTCAAAATATCCAATTGAGATTCATCCAGCTTATAATGTGCCCGAGCGAGCAAATTTAAGTTAGCATTTTAGAAGACAATTCATACCTAAATAGATCGATGTGAAGGAAATGACGTGTTTGGTTTTTATCAACTTTTTCTGATGCATTACCGTGCAAAATGAATTACTAAAAACTAATATCAAAAAAATTTGCAAATCTCAGTTTGATCAGTAAGGTAATTAATTCCACTCAACGCTGAAGGGCTTGGGTAAGACTTTTCATCGATTGCAAATTTTGAATATGTAATATAGTTACGAATTTCTTCCTACTATAATATTAATAGACCCTATTTTAATGATTTTAATAACACATACATAAAATACTCCCTCTAGAAATCTATTTTATTTTTATAACATGTAATGCAACTTTTGTAGTTTTATAGTTAGAGAAAATAAGTAGTTTTTAATACTTGAAATATTGAAGTATTTTTAAGCTAAATGCAACGTGTTGCTTCATTTTATCATTCCTGTCACGATGCTTCTATTTCTATCATCAAAATGATTCTCTATCTATGGTAAAACAAAACCAAACGTATCCTATTTATTTTAAAACAAGATTTGTCGGCATATTAACCCTTTTACGAATTAAATTTCTTTGGTGAAGTGGTTTGTAAATTTGTTTTGTTTGTATTTGTAAGACCATTCGGGTTCTCTGCTACCATAAATACGAAGAAATTACTTGCAACTCGAAAATGATTATGGAAACATTAATTACTAATTATTTGTAATAGTATTAGCGAAAATATAACTAGGAAACATAATTATAAATAACGAACTTCGTATCATTGATTATTTCTCGTTGATTTCAATCTCGTCCACTTATTATGAATCGACACTGCCACTTTTCAGAAAGTTTAACTTTTTTGGGCTATACGAGAATCTACTTTTTTTACGTTCTAATCCCCAAATATTCCAAATTTACCTAAATGCTCCCGTTCTGACTCTTTAAAACACTTTTATTTTCCCTTTGTTTGTTTCCAACGAATTAAATCTCCAATAAAAAGAAACCAGCTTATTAACTGCTTGATAAAGACATCTCATTTGCGTTAGCGAGGGAGTGTTCCCCATTTTCTCTCGGGAACCTATTTATTTCATTTTTTGCCTTTCTTGGTCCGCATTAAAAATGCAACACTTTTCGTTTCCTCGACACGATGAGGTATTGCTTTCAGAGATGCGCTGTTCGTTCGCAATTATCCGATATTCTCTCTTCTCGACTTCCTCTTCTCGCTAACATTCCGAACTCTTTTTTTCACTTTCCTCTCGCAATTATCTCCGCTGCTATTTCTTCCCCCGGGTCATTCGCCACTAAACCGTTTCTCATTTGAAAGCACCCCTTTTCCTCTCTTCCTCACATTCGTCTTCTTCCTTTCTCTCTAATTCCTCTCCGCTAAGCCTATTAACCTTTTAACCTAACCTCCTTCCAAGTATTTCCTCCGTCTCCAGTTCCATTCACATTAGAATCTGCATCATATACACGTGTGCGATTTTTACTCATTTAACGTGCGTTTAGTTTATCATAGACGCATAAAAATAACGCTTTATTTTTATATATTTATCAGAGTTTATTCAAAAAATTCTAATATCGCGGTTAAATCATAGTTTAAGGACCTATGAAAGGGTTTCATGGATTTAAATGTACAATTATTTATATTAATTCATATTGCACACGTTGAAAATGAATAACTTTAATTCAAATGATCTGTTCTTATTGTTTTAAGTAATTATTGAGGTAATGAAGAAGTGAATTTATCATTTTATCGATTTCGGTCATTATCGGTAGAATAACAATTGTAAGTCCATACTTTACCTACTTACATTTTTCGTTACATTTCTCATCTGTATTTTCTCCATAATTTTATTACCACTGAAATATCTTGGTACATGTAAAGCAAAAAGATTCCACTTCATTTGAACTAAAAAGCTATTCCTAAAATTTATTTACATATCTTCGGAATTTTTAGGGTAATACTTGTGTAAGACATAGATTAAATAAAAACGAGAAAATATAATTAAAAGGCTAAATGTACGACGCAGCAGAGCGTGGCTCATAATTTGCAGTCGCGAAATGTTCTTCTCGGCATTCCTTGGCTATTTGCATTCCCAACTCCATCAAGAGCTTCGTTGAGAGAGGAATTCGCAATTGCCGGAGGTGAGTGGACTTCCGAGGGATTCGGTTTGAAGACTCGTGTTGTTATTTTGGGAGCGCCGTTGATAGCCGTTTTGACGACAAACCAAAAGGGTTTTAGGGTATATCTCCTCGGACGCAGCGGTCTAGTCGGAACCATTCTATTTGCTTCTCTTTTAGTCTTCGTTACTGAGAAAACAGTCTTCTTCCATTTCACAGCTAAACTTCAGGTACTTAATTATATTTATCTTAAACCCATCTACCCATTTTATCTCTATTGATAATTTTTATTTCCTTGGTTACATTTCTTCCAAACTAGAAGAGAGAGGTGTGTTTGAAATCTTTAGGTTTTGATATTCGCTCTCAAATAGGGTGAAACTTTCATCTATGAAAATAAAAGGACCTTATCTCTTGGAAAATACCGTAAGCATGATTTATTCCTGTGGCCCTCAACTTTTGATGCTGGTGTCAAATTAATTTGGCATTACGGAGCTTCCCCTCAAGTCTGTTCGATAATATGGGACAGAGTGAAAATCCCGATAATACCTAAATATGTATTTCAAAATCCAATTCCCACAAGCACTGACTTTTTTGATCGTTTTTCCTTTAGTAGGAGTCAGTTATGAGAGCATTAAAATATCGAATTTCGCAGTTGGGGTTATCCTTCTTTATTTTTTATATTGATTATTGTGACACCGAATTTGAATTGGTAATGGTTAAAAATGTAACACGACATAAGTCATATTCTGTGGGAATTCAATCAATAATTTATCACTGGTTCTTACGTCTAATTTAAAACTATAAGAACGATTCGTGTAAATTACGAGAGTGGATTTCGAGAAGAGCTTTTCGAGAGATTTTTATGGATACATATACGAATCAGATGAAGGGTAGGCAAATAATACTAACGCCAGCACTACTTAAGACATCTGAAACGCTCTAAGACCTAACTTGGCAAATTAGTTTCTTAAAAAGATTAGAAACACCTCTGAAGTACGAAGTTTATTATCTATTGGTTTGCATTCTTCAGATGTTGGATACGGGGATTCCACTTCAAAAAATCCTTTTCAAGAACTGAAATAGATCTTAGTTGTGTATAATTTTATTAATTAACTTGATAAGCGGATTTCGCAAAAAAATATGAATAAAGGGAAGAACAAAATTGGATGAATTTTGCGAAATATTCGAAGGCCACTTATCTAGATTAGTGGAATCTAATTTACCATCTTCTGCCCAAAATTCGATCGGAGGTTCAAAATGCGTTCTCTGGATTTTCCGATTCGCACTCCATTCTGTCCCACTTCTGCACATCTCTCCGCTGTAATTACTCACCCAGATGGACCATGGAGGACTGATTCCTAGGACCCCTTAGCATCCTCTTCCCCGTTTCACTTACGATTCGACTGCAGATTGCCCTTTTCTCTTTTTCCTGCGAAACTCCACTCTTGATTGTCTTGAGATACTTAGAATAGGATCTCGTGTAAGTCATACTCGTAAATCTACGGCTTCTGAAGTTAAACACAATGAAGGAGAGTAAATATTCGATGGCTGATGATGGGCACTCCTTTCTTAATGGATTGCTCCACCTACCCTCTGCTTAATGTCGCTCTGCACTTTAGAACTTAACTCAGGGTCAGCTGAAGTTTTCCGCATGCCTTCAATGAATGCAAGGATGTTTTAATCCGCGAAGTTAATTCCTCCTTAATTGGATTAGCGAATTGTTAAGACTAACTTCTGTATTTCTGAGAGGATCGAAGTTAGCAATTGTAATAGTAAGTTTAATTCCAGTCGGTGGCATTAGAGATCCCCTTCCCCTTTTTGGAGGAAGTTAAGAGCAATACACATTTCAGTTTTGTTCACTGAAATTTTATGGCTATCCTTGAGGCTGATTTTTTCATTATTTTAAAGCAGTTATTCGCATTAGTACCAATTTATATATTTCTCCTATTTCAGATCAGATCTGACACGATCAAAACAAGCTTCTTTAGTGCTATAGAAAATAAATATGAAATTTCGACGAAGGATTTGTAAATTCGGCGCATAAAACTGACAATACGACACACCATCCAAAATAAGTCCGTGGGTTTGAGATTCCTTCGTTTTACTTCCTAGCATCGAGATGTTTAATTTGATACTGAGGCCGCCCGAAAAGCTTATTTCATATATATACGACTGAATTTGAAATCTGCTGTTTATTTTCTTTCTTAGTGAAATACATATATGACGTTAAGTTTTTACGTATAGCTGGTGATTTCAACTGCAACCGCAATATAATAGAGATATTCTTGGATATACAATAGGAAGACTATTTCGTGCAATTACTGCGTAAAAAAAGATATAATTTCAAGAAAAGGTTTAACCAAAGAAGACTCTTAAACCGAGTTTTGAGTTTTGAAATATGTGTATAGCTTATTACAAGATTGTGCTATTTATAACTTTGGGAACTGAAGGTTCCAGAATCGAAATTAGGCAATATTTATTTAAGTACTCTAAATCCCCCTCCACTCACTAAATTTAAAAACTGTTCATTATTGCGGTATAGCTATGATAAATCAGTTTGATTTTGATGAAAATGAGAGCTGTGTCAAGAAGGTATTGAGAAGAAGTAGTGATCCTAATATTGGTGTACTGTACATTTATTGAGGACATTTCTAAAATTTATCTATCAAGAACGTCACCGTATTGCTACTTGAAGTTACTCCAGCCAAGTACAATAATTGAATAAAAGCTATGTTAAATCATTAAAATGGTAATTTAGTTTCAATTAAAATTATACAATGATTGAAAGATTATCAATATTTTAATTGAAATGAACACGCAATACGAAAAATGTCGACTAAAAATATTTGAGATAGTAAATGAGTATTTTTGCAGTGAGGATATTTTGCAATTAATAATAGCGCTTTAGTAAGAACATCCAGGAGGTAAAAGGGAGTTTAAATTAACATCCAACCGCATGTATGAATATAAGTATGCTCTTCTTTCGTGAGGGCTATTACAGGTTAGTAAAGACCTATTCCTTATCTGTATATATTCCTGTACTTGATTGCATGTTCAATTAAATCATAAGAAGTAAAGGAACTACTGAAAGTAAGGTTTTGCTAAAATTTATATTTCTGTTCTAGAAGAATTAAGCTAAATAAATTTTACATACATTAATATTCATGGATTGATTTACAATGAGAGCATATATTTTCCTGCCATAAATAAAAGGTATTTAGATTCAAAAGTATTTTAAGTAAAATCGTATTTCCTAGAATTTAATGCGTGGCAGAAATAAGCCTTTGCATGCAATATATTGTTCGAGTTTCTCAAGAAAAGACGCAACGAATCGGCATCTGTCGTCTAAGTGTTCGTCTTCTAAGTGTGCGTGTGTTCCATCCGTTTCTGAGAGCGTGCACTCCGAAACCGAGACACGGTTCCACACTTCCACTCGACGGTGTCTGCGGTTGGCCGCGGCCAAGTTATTGGCGGGATTATGTCAGGGCGGGCGGAGAAGGGCCGGCGGAGATGTCGTGAAAAGGAAAAGGAGAGCTCGAAACAAAATCACGAGTTTATGCTTCATTTTTTCCTCGTAAAAGCTTCGTCACCAGACGCTTGAGTTTCCGGGAATCACGAATCCATTTTGATGCGTTTTCTTCTTCCGCGATTCCAACCATTCTTTCAACATTTTATGCATTTTCATTTTTGTGGGTTATGATCTTATTTTCGTAAAGAGAGCGTACGCTTTTCCGCAACCAACATTTGCTTCGGTTCTGAATATTTATTAGCTGCTTTTTTATCGGAGTTATTTTCATCATTCGAGAGGAATAGCGTTCGGAATCAAATAAGCATACTAACATACGGCTTAAATGTATAAATCTAAACTTCACTACTATCGAGATGTTATGGAAGGATTGTTTAGTGTTTGAAACTATTGGAAATTAGTATAGATTAAGGAAAATAGAGTTTGGAAGATCAAACAAAATACTATTCGAGCTTAAATCGGTATGTAGACCATAGGCCTCTTGGTACTCCAAAATATGCATCAATATGATAAATTATAAGATTTTCAGAAACGTAAACGAAGACTTTTATTTGTTCTTCTTAGAAATCAAAGCACCTATTTCCATTGACATTCAACATTTTTCTCTCATATTTTCTTCTGGACAGATCCATAACCCAAACAATTTGTGCTCTACAAATTTATAAATAAAGCGTGGTCGGAAACTCCTTCACGAGACCTTTTTAATAAATATACGTTTGCATCAATGGCAACTAATTCATGTGAAACATACTAATTCTCAAAAAGTTAGGAGTCAGGAAGTTAAATATACGAGGGCTATGCAAGCGCAGATTTGTTTTACTCCGATGAGTAGCCTTTGCTCTATAGGGAGATCAGCAAGAACTCGAACAATGCGATTTATTCTTTCAAATAACTTAAATTTAAGACACGAATCTAATTATGTTACTAGTTGTAAGTAGAACTAGATAGAATTTTCTTGGCGTAATACACAAGGCTGGGAGAGAGAATTATTATAAAAAGTGCATCATTTCAGAAAGCGAAAAGAAATCCAACGCCTGACAAGGCTAGACTAGGTTTTCCACCTCATGTTTGGAGATAATTAAATTCAAGTCCGAACTTCTCATAAAGGTTGAAATCCTTGTCAACATGACGTGAAAGCCTATTTTCCCCGTATTCCTTGCTTCAACTGAAAACAACATTCAAGAATATTTCTTAATAAACAATAGAAAGATAATTAACGCTCGGCTAAGGCATTTATTCGAACAAAATATAAGTGGATGTCCGCATGAAATTCATAGTCTATTTTGAGAAGTTAAATTAGATGCCAAACCGCAGAATTTTATCATCTTTCTTGCTTTATGAAAGCTTTCTATCGTTTGGTTAACTAAAGGACGTACATTGAAGTAGCGAGTTGAGAGCGAAACAAAACGGATTTGATGTTAGTGTAATGGGTGTTAAATACATTCCAGTTAGACATTGGGAATTTCTGCTGCAAAAATATGTTAATTCCATTTCAACCATAGGAACAGGAAACGGATTCTAGATTTAAAGTAAATATATGTGGGATACATTTGAAGGTGAGTGTACAAGAAGAATCACTTATTTCATGGCTAAGCTCACTGCGATTAACGAGGTTTATAATCACATTCCATTACTGCTTGCGAGGAGTTTGGTTCTGAAATTTTCTGTTGAGTTGACTGGTTTATTTTTATCCTATTTTGCACAGCTTTTTAAGATAGGCGGATGGAAATTAGAGAAACGTTGAGTTTAGAATTAATTGTAACGATATAATGAATCATTTAAGCAGCTAAATTATATTTCTTTCCCGCAGTATTCATGCAGAGCATGATTTTGAAATTTTTAAATCAGATACACGAAAAGAGGTTGCGTAGCAGCGGGAGAATGGAAGAGGTGACGCAGACGAAGAAAATGGGAAAGGCGTGAGAAGAAGAGGGAGGAAATGGGAAATCCGTGGGTTTAACACAAGTGGAAAAAAGTGTGGAGACAAAAAAGCAACGATTGGCGCGTCCGAAATATCGTGATTTCGATGCGTTTCTGTTTCGATGGGCGCCAAACACGCGACGAGACCTTTTTATTTTTTAAATCCCTCCAATTTCCGGGAGTGTCGATTGCAATTGCCGTTTATTATATCGCTTCCTAATTTTCTTTATTTTTGGTGCAATGCTATCCGGATTCCACTCTCTTTCCTCTCCATTACGTACTTCTCAGTGGTGCCATCTACCATCAGGATGCAATGGGAAAGAGAACAAATCTAAATTTTACGCAAAATAAAGTTTATGTTCTGAATTCATAGAGAGAATCTGCAAGTGAAATTTGGACCCGTCACAGCGTTCGAATTTAGTTGATCTTTCATAATATGTTCGCCATGATGAAATGGAACGTTACATATCAACGCAGGGAGTACTTGGAAAGAAAGAAGAAGCATTTTTTCAGCATTAGTTTACCAGTTTGTTATGTTGAGCCGAACTAAACTCTTTTTTTCCGTTTAAGGAATTTTGCAGAGGGAATATGATTCAATATTAGTCCGATTTTCAAAGGTTTATAATTTTGATGTATGCTAAACAATCCCTTGTCTCGTTCATCATTTAGTATGATTTTGTAAACATTTACATTGCAATAAAAAGCAACATCCGGATGATATTATAACAAAACATTCATATTTTACAACGAAAGCTCGAGAATTTCATGACATTATGATTAAACAAATCGAAAGTTGAATCATATAAAAGGTTAATGTTCCTGCTTAGCTATCTCCTTGTTTGATTTTAACATTTATTTTCAAATTCTCAATAAATTTAATAAAAAGTCAAGGCATAGGTCCGAGAATTTCCTCCTAATCAACTCACATTAAAAAAAAAAGAAATGAATTGTAATTTATAAAAACTTCAGGCAATCAATCCTGATAAATTTGTGCAGATTATTTGTTTTATCGGAGGAATCGTACGAATATTCGTTTATTTACTGAATTCTAATGAATCTCATTACAGAGAAATTCATTCAGTGGATTATTCTGCAGTAATGGAGATAGAATTAATTCTAATTTGTGCTGATTAGACGACTTGCAAACACTGATTATCGCGAATTCTTCTCCCGCAAATTCGTTTGCATTTAATCCCATAATTAAATAATGTCAGGAAAATACTCTTATTTAATCAGGCCAATGCAAATGCAATAAAACAAATATATAATGCTTTATTTATATTCTGTGATACGTAACTTATTTACGGTTGCATCCATCGCTGCGGTGTTAGTTAGCTCTCTTGTGTCCACATCACTATTGAAATTGATTCATTCCTAAATAATTTATGTAAATATTTTCTCAAATTTACGAGTATATATCGTAGTATACCCGTAGTATATTAATATTGCCAAACTGTTTGTTTCCACTACATCAGAATGGAGAAGAATAAATCTTTAATCTCTATTTTCGAGTGTTCTTAGTTGTTTTATTAATGCTCTTAAGTTTCGATAAATTCTGCATTAAATGCATTCTTCATGCCTTTTTAGCTACCACGGAAAGTGTTAATCACTGGGTTATTGTGATTAACTTATTTTATTCTTTGGGGAAGGCACGGATGAATTACATAAATTCACACTCAACCGCTGACTCCGTATGCCTTTTCCAAAGTTTTATGAACTATTTTAACCGTAGAGGGTTTGAGGATACAATCCAACAGTTAATTTGATATCTTAACAGGAATAAATCTCATAGTATTAAATAAATGCACTCAAAACATTGGGTGAAGTATCTATTTTAAAATAATTTTTACACTGTACTAACGATGTTAATATAGCATTATATAATGTTACATAATAATCTTATTATTTCCAAAAATATAAATTTACGGTGTTTGATAAGGAAACAAAGCCAGATATGCATAAGTTCCCAAGGAAAAATAAACAAGAAAAATTTAAAATCTCTGCTATAATATTCATGAGAGTCTTTACAGTCGAAGACTATTGTATCGTCCTACTACGTGGTATTGTTCACAACTCTTCCTCATTGAGGCATTGGCCATACAAAGTAGTGAAAAAAATAGACGTCTTTTTAAGGATAACTCGAGCAAAAGGATGAAATACATAAAGGATGTAACTTTACAAGTAAAGTTGGACACCAACATGCGTCCTCAAGGAGACGCAAACTTTAAAAAGTCATTTATTTGTTTCTATCGGAAAAATATTTCCTCCTTGGAGATTAAATTACTTTCTTAGCGAAGCAGATCAAATTGAAACCATTGTAAGCCTTATGGTTTTTGTTGAGGTTCTGAGGGATCAGGTGAAAGCACTGCGTTGGGATAAGAAAACAGCTTAAATGAATTTCAAGTCGCTACCTGAACAATTTAGAGAAATTTCTCCGTTTTAGAAAAGAGGATATCTATACTTCCATGCGTAAGTGGAAGAATGGAGTACAGAGGATATTTCGAGAACAGTTACTTCCTAATGAAAGATATTACCGATTTCTCCATCGAATCGAAAAAAAGATCTTTTTATAATCTTCCACTTCTCGTGAAAATCTATTCCAGATTCTTTTTTCCGTTTACCCAACAAAGGCTTCGATGGCTGAGAGATTCAAAGAGTTTCTTGCGTTGGAAAAAAGAGGACTTTTCGACACTCCAGACAACTTGTTCCGCCATCATTTGGTCCATCCTTCCTCGTTCATCCATTTCTCTTTGCTTTCACTTTTATTTCCTTTCGGAAAGAGCGATCCAATGCGCCTTTTTTCCCTCACGCTTTCGCAATTTGGTTTCGCGACGTAAAACTCCGTCGTGATTTTTTTGGGCGTCGGAACGGGGCTCGACGGAGAACGGCTCGATTAGAAATCAAATCGATTGAAAATGGAAACTCTCCGTTCCAAAGGGGGCCTTTGGAAGACTTTTCCCGGATTCTTTTAATGCTGATACCCAATCCTTTTCACGAGTTTTCCTCCTCTAGGGCTGGATTGTAATCTGAGGATAATTTTCTCCATTAATCCCATTGCTCCGCTGTATTTCATGCTATATAATTATACGTTACTGTGATTCCAGCCCTTTCCTCGAAGGGACCCATGTTACCAAAGAAGAACCCGGAAATAATTAAAAGAACTTTTTATGTGATATTTATGGCTTACCGTGGACCAAACACAGTTCTAAAAATACTTTCCTCTAAAACTGCGCAAACGAAATTTCCATGGGTGGACATTTTCGAGTACCATTTTTATCAAATCAAATTTTTATCCCAAACTAATGTTAAATGAATTAGATTGGGAAAGTTTAGAAGAGCGGAGACCAAAGAAAAGGCTAGCTATATATTTAAATGTGTACAAAGAAGTTATATCGATAGAGGAATTATCAAACAAAGTCACTATGGAAAAATTTCATGGCAGAAAAGACAAGAGAATTAAAGTTTAATTAATAAAACGGTGAACAAACGTTAGTAAATTCTCCATTCTAAATCGTGCTGTTACTGTTTGGTATAATTTTCCTGCAGGAGTCTTGGAGCGCTTCCCAAAACATCAGAGGGAGTTTGTGAAAACACTGACTTGACGTTGACGAGTACAGTTGGAGTATGGGATTGCCTGGTAGGGTGATGTACTGTGGGGACTTGTCTCCGGGACCGCTATGGTAGCCGTGAAGGCCTACTGGGAACCCTGAAAAAACTTGTATTACGAAGGAAGGGAAGTATTTGATAACTTTTTGATCGTGTAAATTTTTGTATATAAAAAATGTACAGATAGGATATATGTATATATGAATAAAATATGTAATATGTGTTGCCATCGGACGATTTGTCCATTTGTGACATTTTTGTAATAGTAATGATAATAAAATCAGCAATGATAGGCTGCTCACAGGAGTGGGGAAATTCTTCGTAAGAAAGCCAAACAAGAAAATGATAGGGTCCATTGCAGTTATCGGAATTCACTGTTATCTACGTACAAATAAGTTGAAAAACGGAATTGTAAGAAGAAAAATTAATTAAAATCTAAAAAAACCTATAATAATAATAATGAAACGACTTTAAAAATACGAGATTTTTTTAAATGCCTCCTCTTGCCTCTAAACCTCATCCCATAAATCATGTAAAATTAAAAAAGGGATAGATTGATAAGCACACAAAAGAAAACCACTTTTAGGGTTTAAGAAGTATGCACTTAGGATTATATGCATCTCAGTAGGAAAACGATTTTCTTTAGTTATATTCTCATGAAGCAAATGAAATATTTTTCGTTTATATTTCACTGATTAGTTTAGATGAAAGACTGGAAAATAAAATAATTGAAATCAATTTTTATAAGCAAATGTAGAGAAGAACTTCGATTCCCCACGTTCTAACCTATTGAAGTCGAATTAGGTTCATTCTAATTCGTAATTAATATGATTTCGTAGAACCCTTCTTAATATATATTCCTTTCGTAATTTCTATGTGATTGTACACCCATTTTTCTGAATAGTCATCCCGGGCGCTCATACAATCATTTCTGCTAAACAGTTGACCGTTGCGAAGGAGCGATTCGACGCCACACCAAATGCTCAAAGTGTTAACTGATTCGTTCCGACGAAACGTCAAAGCGCAAATTCAGCAATTTGACGCAACGATTCGATTATCGTCACGCGAAGTGTAATCCGCGCGGATCCGACCTT
Organism: Sympetrum striolatum; assembly: GCA_947579665.1. Taxonomy (NCBI): domain Eukaryota; kingdom Metazoa; phylum Arthropoda; class Insecta; order Odonata; family Libellulidae; genus Sympetrum; species Sympetrum striolatum. The sequence continues at coordinate 76,669,390 of OX388349.1, forward strand.
TGAATTAGCGCAATCAAAATTCAACGGTCTTATTAAAAGTCGTTAAATATAGATACTCGGACTGATTAGTCAAAGGCAAGAGATCAAAAGGGAAAAAAAGAAGAGCGACATGCGGCAGCGCGGTGTAAACACTTCGGATAAGCCGAGAATTAACAAAGAAGAGGTACTCGATGATGAAATTCATTTGCTGGCAAGGTAAAGCACCTACGGGAATAGTTCTTTAGCTGGGGCGGATGGAAGATCCCTATTGGCTGGGGAGAAAGGGGGAGGGGAGAGGGGAGGAGGGGAGAGGGGGAGGATGGAAATTGGAGCGAGTAATGAGTGGGATTTGGTGTTCAAGCGAAACGAGTAATTGCCAATCGGGGTTTAATTCTGCCTCCCCCGAGGTGCTAAAAAGGCCTAAAGAAAAGGTTATCGCTCGTTAATTCCACCGTTAATTCCATTGATGTGTCAACCTGGGTGCTCGACTCCCTAAATTTAGGGAAATATTCGAATTGTTTGGGAGTGAAATTGGATTCGGAGAAAAAGGACGATTCCTTTGATATTACTCTCCTACGAAATAAATTCCGCGTTAGAGACGAATGGAAATCATATTCTGCAGTTTAGGCTTTGTCGTGCGCTACTTAGTTCAGGCTTCCTAAGGATCCAAGATTAAAATCGTTCCATTCCGAAGATATCGTATGATGCATCTGCTTGCGTAATTAAAGTAGCTAGGAGCAATACAAATCGTGAATGGAAGATTTTGAAAACAGGGTTCAATGAGAGTACTTCCCCAATATAAGATCAGGAATCTCGTTTGATCATAATGATATTCAGGACAACTTACATTAAAACAACAGAAAGTTGCAGAATCGGTTACGTTTACGTGAAAAATTAGATTCAGTCAAGAATTTGGAACACTTTAAATTTTGGGAAATTGAGACTGAGAAAGGGAAAAGATATTAAAATGCAGAACCTAATTATGGATTTAATGACCTCAGTGCTGAATTTGTGAGCGTTATTTCATGGGTTAAGGGAAGATTGGCGCTTCTCAAAGATCAGGACGGCTTAAATCCTTTTCAAGTAGGTATTAAAAAAATGTACTTAAAATTTCCATAATCAAAGAACAATTTTAGAACATCACACCGTTAAATAAAAGAGTTTGGAGATATTTGCGCAATCTTTGTTTTTCATGAAATAATTAGCCAATTACAGCGATAATAATATCATTTACATGCTGAGGGATGTAGCGATGGACTAGCACATCTTTTAAAAATACCAGTATCCTTGCCTCAAAGATAACCCACATTCAGGAACCGATTCAACCAAAATCAGGAGACTAAATATTTATAGAATTAACAAAGTCAGCAATTAACGAATCTGAGTTCAATTTTTGAACTTATCACTGATGTAACCATCCTATTCAATTAATGCTAGTTACTTTCTCCTTATACGTAGTATAGAGAAAGTATTTTATTCGCAAAAAATTTCGACCTCCAGATTTCGACGAAAATAGATGTTTTGGGGACCACAAAGTTAGTTTTCGCTATTTTCCCGAACATGGCTGTCTGTTGTCTGTGTGTGTGTGTGTGTCTGTCTGTCTATGGTTAAAATGTTTGTGGGCGCTCTATCTTAAAAAGTCATTATGCGATCATGTTCAAAATTCTTATCTAGAATTTTCCTAACAATGCAAAAAGTTGATTAGTTTTTCGTAAATATCTCTAAACCGGAAGTTGTGGTTTATCCGAAACAAACTTTTGTTTCTTAAATATCTCTGTAAAAATGCAATATAGGTATATACATTTACACACAAAGGTTGTAGATAATGTACTTTACTACAACTTTTGTATAAAACTTTTTTTCGTAACTCTGATTGTTTAGGAGTTATTCTTCAATAATGGTTAACCGGAAGTTGTTGTTTACCCAGAAATGGAAGTTTTTCATACATATCTCTGTCAGAATGCAATTTAGGTACATAAATTATGTACCAAAGTTATAGATAATGTTTTTCACTACAAATGTTGCATGAAACATTTTCCTCTAACACTCATTGTTTTGGAGATATTTATATATTACCGGCATAGGCTTCTGTTTTCAATAAATACGGAGAAAGTCATGTGTTGGCCACATCAGATTTTTTTTATTCAAACACACGATTACTTATAAAAATGAATCCATTGGATTCACTCGTTGTCATTTCTTTAAATTTATACTAATCCATCCCGATCGCACTTTTTGGTTCGAAGTCACAATAAGGTAAGGGCAAGGCATTAACAACATCTAGAAGAGGGTAAGGTATTGTCGGTCGCGAAATCGGACGCCGACTTGGGAATCTCCTCCTTGGTCCTCTGGCAGCGGAGAAGCACAACTGCAGAGGGCGTGAGAAGTGCGCATCTGTCTGTACCAGACCAATCCGGTAAAAATGGATTGTTTCACTCGGAGGCAGAAGTCCTTTACAAGATTAATCAGTTTCTCTTCCCCGGATTATTCCGAGCCGCTTTCCCTGCAGAAGCAATTATACTCTGTTTTGGCGAAGTTTCTCAAGAAAAGGACGTTCCTCGGCTTCACTTCCAACCGACAAACGACGAGCGGAAAGCGGGAGCTCGAAGTGGAGAGAGAGGGAAGATAATAGAAAAGAGAGGAAAACCGGATTGAGGAGAACTTTGGATGAAAGGGTATGAGAGGGAGAGACGGGAGAAGAAGTTCGGGAGAGAGAAATTACAATAAACTGAAAATAGAAAATTATATCGCTGATATGGGGATGGGGACGACGAAGTAGATGCTTTTAAGTTGGAGTACTTCAACATTACAGAGGAAAATGAGGGAAAGAAATTTGTCTGAATGAGTTAGTGATGAAGAGGAAACTGTTTTTCGGCTTCTGTGAGGAAAACGGGAATGCAGAAGGAGGAAAATAGGAGGAAGGGAGAGAAAAATTAGGATATTATACGGGCATAAATTTTAAATCAATGAATAGGATAGGATAGAACACAATAATGACTGTGGAATAGTGATAATATGAGAAAGAAGATGCTAAATAATAAAATAAGGTTTATAGAAAAATATCTGATGTGGCCAACACATGAATTTCTCCATATTTATTGAAAACAGAAGCCTATGCCGGTATTATACATATAAATAACTAAAAAACAATGAGAGTTGCAGAAAAATGTTTCAGACAAAATTTGTAGTAAAATACATTATCTATAACTTTTTCATGTAATTTTATACACCTACATTGCATTCTGACAGAGATATGTATGAAAAACTTCCATTTCCGGATAAACAACAACTTCCGGTTTACCATTATTCAAGAAAAACACCTAAACAATCAGTGGTACGAAAAAATGTTTCAAACAAAAGTTTTAGTAAAGTGCATTATCTATAACTTTTGTAGACAATTGTATATACCTGCATACATTGTATTCTGACAGAGATATTTAAGAAACGAAATTTTGTTCCGGATGAACCGCAACTTCCGGTTAAGCGATATTCATCAAAAACTAATCAACTCTTAGCATTGTTAGAAAAATTCTAAATATGAATTTTGGAAATGATCGAATAATAACTTTTTAAGATAGAGCGTCCGCAAACGTTTTTACCACATGTTCATGTTCGGGAAAATAGCGAAAACGAACTCTATGGGCCCCAAAACATTTATTTCCGTTGAAATCTGGAGGTCGATTTTTTTTGCGAATGCAATAATTTCTCTATACTACGTATAGGGAGAAAGAAATAATAAGAAACAGACGTAATTTTACTATGCATGAAATAGAATAATTCGTTTGGAAAGGCGACATGAATTTAAAGATGAATGAAAATCCTTGAAATTGAAAGAAAATAAAATTTAAAATACATCTGAATGTATTTACAACTCAGGCGAAAGATAAGGTGCTCCGTTTGTTAATTCAGATTTCTGGCTTTGAAAATCTGGTACTTCAAAATAACGTTTCGTTTCTACGTTTTGAAAAGTATTGCAATTGACATATTGTCTCTCTATCAATATAATATTAATTTACTATTTTTCTTTTTATCATCATTTAAATATCGATTTTATTCGATACAATACGTAAAAAGCAATAAGATGTTACAGAAAGATAGTACCTCCTGGAAAGAATGCAATTTTCATACAGATAGAAGAGGAGCCTCGTCCTCCAGGAAGAGGAATCTTGATTAGCATTTGAGGTGATCAACAAGCGAAGGTAAAAAAAGGTGGAAGGAGATGAGTCTATTGAAAGGGATTGAGGTAGATGGAGAGAGGGATTGAGGTAAATGGAAAGAGACTTTTTTGAAGCTTATCGGAGCCCAGTCAACAAGTAAACTGCAGATAATTAGCGGGATATCTCAGAGAGATTAACCCTGGAGTCGGAATAAAGCTGGTGCTGCCGTTCTAACAGCTGATATTGGTTAGCATGTTAATCTCGGGCTTTAAGAAGTCATGAGATTCTGCGTGAACTCTCTCTTAATTGTTTGATGAGATCTTCGGTTGCACGTTCACAGAGGGCACTGCGTTCGTCTCGGATCAAAGGTAAATTCCACCCTTTGCGTCTTCTTTCCTCACTCAACCGTTCAAGTTTCTCGGCTTGGTTACCAAAGTATATCCCAAGTGTGAGATCCTGTTTTCATCTCGAAATAATTAAACATGTCTGCTCCCGCAGTCTTTCTCGTCTGATTGAGGCGTTTATTTTCATTAGCCAACTTCTGTGCTTTTTAGGGCAAATTTTCCTTCTTCCTGAGCTAATTATCATGGAAGTTTTTTAAATGGCTAAGAGATGCATCTGTTGTTTTGTCTTATCGAACTGTGAGAGAAATGAGCCCAAGCCTATTTGCTTCTACAGGTAATGACTTGTAGAGATTTTCAGAAAAATTATTCACTCGTATCAGAATTTAATGTGTGACTAAAGTGACTAGAGTGACTAAATTATCCAGCAATAGTATCTCTTAGAATATTTAATTTCATAAACTTAGTGCGAGGATATTTACAACGCTCATTTTTCGCTCGCTCAGTCAGTTTATCTATGACTCGTCTGAGTTAACGGAAATTAATACAAACTGGTTATAACATTGTACAAGTATGTAATATTAGTACTTATAATGGCTGAGACAAGAAATATTTATTCTGAGTTCTCTTTGGCTTAACGAAAGAAGAAAAAAATTCAGCTCACTCAGGAAGAATACAAATAATCATTTTCGTTCTATTGTTTACCGCATTAGCTAAAGAACTTTGCAAACGTGAGCATGATTGTTACTGTTGTAGTAAGAATTGAATTTTCAAAACACATTTTCTTGATATTAAAATACGATATTAAGACGTATTGTGTTTGTAAGGATATTTAGAAAAAAAAACACTAGTGCTTTAAAGGCAGCTCGAGGTATTGAGGTTATTTTTTTTTCGAAAAGGTTTTTGCTTTGACTTTCAAGAGTTGAATTAGGTATTTTCTTAACTTTTTTGGAAAGATATACTATTTTCGAACCGGTACTGGCGCGTTTTATGCTGGTGTAAATTCTTTGGCACAATTCTTCATTAAATGAATGAATGAATGATTGTATTGTTATTACAATTTTTAACTTATACAAAATCGAGGTAAAGGTATTATAATATACTTTCTACTTATGAATATAAATTGTTTACTACAAGCAAAGGTACATACTTTCGGTCATGATATGAAGTGCGTAATTTATAGCTTACAAGCTTCAGTATGTTTGAATTGAATTATCGAATTCCGTCTAAATCATACACTTTGGAGGTTGTCTTAAAAAACTGTTACCACGACCTACTTTATACAGCCATACTTTAATATACGAAATTATAAAATACGTTCAAATAACCGGTAACTTTGAAGCCATTTTCTGTTATATAGAGAGGAAATCAACGGAAGCTGCGGTTATACGAAAAAAAAAAAATCTGATGAAGAATCCGATGTAGCAAAACCGCTTCTTATCCGAAAGCTCCGGATGACGTAGGCTGTTTTAACTCGTGAGATTATCTCGTATCACAATATTTGGAGATCAGTGAACACACAGAGAGAACGAATGAACTCATCTCTCTCCGCCCTTCGCTCCCACGCCTTCGCCTCACTTCCTTTCAGGTGTACTTTTCAAAGCGGAATGCAGAGACCAAAAAGTGCTGATTATTCTTTTCTATTTCCAACGCCTTATAGACTGTTCGACTAGTGTAACGTGAGCAGAAGTACGCCTAGCAAAATAGTACACTCATCTCTGAGAAAAAATGAGTAAAGGAATGCATTAGCAGTAACTGAAGGTGAACTTAGACGTTGTTCTTCGGTAATATTTTCCTTCTACTCTGACCTCCTTGGGGAAACTGACAAATCTGGGTCAGCATCTACTCACCTTTCGTGATTAACTGTTAGAATTATACTTATTTAAAGAATGACGTACTCAGAATTGATTTTTTGGCCTCATTCTATGTAGAAACAAAGCAAAAATTTGCTACACTACGCAAATAAAAAATTGACCTTTTTCTTACCAAAGAGGATCATCATACCTGTTTTACTATGTTTTAGATATTATTATGGTGTATTAAAAAATCCCCACCTATTTATGAAAAGTTTTTTATCTAAGCACGGATCGATTCCAGATTTTTCGATTCCGAACCCGATACCGATTCCTGTGTTATCGATTCTCGATTCTTAAAATAAACATTTTGGAGAATTTTTTTGGAGAATTATTCATTATGGTGCTTTGGTCACTATATATATAAAGCGAATATTGAAGGACAAAGGTGATCAAGTAGTACAAACTAAATCGCTAAAAATGGTACTGCCACATTAAATATCGGATATTTGCAGTGAGTCGCATTTGTATTTAGCTTCTTCCCTTTTTTCTTCCTCGTAAATCCTTTCTCATTTATTTCTACTTTCACTCTCTTTTCCAAGTCCTTCCGATTCATCGACTTTTTGCGGAAAAATCGGATTCCTTTTCAAACGGCGATTTCTCCATTTTTTGCTTCAAGTGAGCGCGAAACACATATCGGCTCAAATTATCTCCACACACTTAACAGAAGCCAATGGAGCGATTCCTTTTTCGTCCGTTTTCCATTCGACCGATAATAGGATGTATTCCTTACGGCAATTTGAGCTCTTTTAAGCGCTTTCAGCAAATACTCTCGTTAAAAAATTGCGCCGTTAGCTATGGTAGATTCTCCTATTTATAAAAAGAAAAAACGGCCTTGCTCTCAGCCATACTATCAAATCAAATTAAAGATTAAAATAAAGACAATTATGTGCAATAACAAATCAAAAAACAATTTAAACCACATTTATATGAAATATTCGGCATGACATAAATAAAAACAAAGGGCATTTGATTTTGACATTTTAATTTCTCCACTCGTTGAATTTATTTTACGGAACAATTACTCCTTTCATTAGCGGATAAGAGAGAATGATACTTTATGTCATTTGCTTTCCTTTGACTCCCTTTTTGCTCTTCAATTATTTACCCCCCGAGTATCGCTCTCCCGTTTGTCAACGCCTTCGGATAAATGTAAAGGAAATTCGTTATTCTTTCGGACTCTTGCAATACATCACTTGCTTCTCTTTGTAACTTATGGTTTCGTGAGGTGTGAAAACACGAATTCCGTGCCTTTCTCGGCTCTAATTTTTCAAAGCGAGTGCAGGGAATTGTCCATCTTGACTGACGAAAGAAGAATGTTATTCTTCCCGCCGTTCCACATTTTGGACCTGAGGTCGCTTTTTTCACAAAGACGTGGTTTTTTTACGAACACTCCATTAGGTCACATCCATCTCTCCTAGGTTTTTTTTACTTTTCCGTTTCAATCGCGAATCTCTTTCATTTCGTGAGAAACGTCTGTTTTGATTTATTTCGCAAATCTCTTTGAAAACTGTGCTATTTTCGCTCCTTTAAATTCTCACGAGACGTAGCGTGTCGGTGTATAACAAGATGAATTATTTCATATATTTTATGACCGCGTTCTTGGTTTTCAAGTTTTTGTCTCTCCTATTTGCTGTCCGCATTCATCTGCTTTAAGGGTTTGAAACAGAGACGGTTTTGATTTAGAAAAATGAGTTCTACCACTGATTCGGAGGACAGGAAAATCATTGAATCAAGATATTCGAAGTAGTTGTATAAAAAACGAATCACATTAATGTTTCTCTGATTTTATCCACCAGTATTTTTACCCAGAAAAACCCCTCTTTTTAAATGCGCAAATATCAAGAAAGAATCTTGCTATTAATTTCCCTGCTTTCGTATTTTGTATTTAGAATAACATTAGCTTTACCGCATGGTAAATAAGTTGAAAAGCACCCTACACAATTAAAATTAAATCACTCTATTTGGGTTCTTTTCAAGTCATACCTATTATTCTCTATATTTAGATGACCCATAAAAATTATATGATTGTCATGATATGTTTCCTAGGCATCTATTTTCTTCTTATAGAAAGAAGAATATTAAATAAATAATACACTTGAGCATTAACTGAGTTTATAATTTATAAATTTACACTGAGATAATGCGGAGTATGTTATATTTAAAAACATGTACACAGCCTTTCACTCAAAAACATAAACACCTCTAAATTGCTGTCCATTATTGAATAGAATCAGCTCAATTTATCTAAGTTCATCCGTTGACTGAATCCCAGATAAAATTCATTAATAGAACGTTCTTCTCTCCATTAATATCCATCACTACTTAGTATTTCATTTTATGGAGTACGAGTATTTAAAGAAGGCACGCGGGAAATAAATCTATAAAACAGAGAAATTCAAGAGAACGGCTATCCGATGAAACAAGTCGTTGGTGTGCAATTTGATACCTTTAAATACGTTTCTTTGATTTTCTCCTCTGAGCGTAGTCTAAATGCAAGGTCTGAATCGTGATCCTCAGTGTCATCATTCATTCCTTCGCCTATTTCAGAATTTTCAAACTGGCTCCAAAACAGTTTTGTTTCCCTATGTTTTGCAGTGGATATTTACGGACATAGAGCAATTCCAGTCCAAGGAAGTGAAATAAAACAAACTGCGAATAATCAACATTTGCTTGAAAAATGGCGTCATCAACCGCAATAAGCTCTCCAAAAGCGCTAAATCCTTTCTCCTTTTTGTCGCACATTTCAGCGAAAGATTTCAATGGCAATGGAATGGATGATATGGAGAAATCCGCAAAAGGTGAATGTCCTCCGGCATTTCTTCCATGCGATCCGAGCCCTTCACATTCTCTCACCTTGGGGACCGCTTTTCCATTAAATGGCTCGAATGTGGACGGAGGAAAAATTAATCCTCCGACGGTGTGATGAGGGAGTAGGAATGATGGGAGAGTTGCACCAAAAAAGAGCGCAAGTTATTATTGTATACAAAGTATGATAGTACCATATCGAGACATTCTCTCTTTGTATTCCTTATCGCATGACAAAGTAACTTGGTACGAGTTACTGGACTTTATATTGTAATCGAATATTCAATTGCCTCATATCATGAAAACTATGTATTATGCATTATCATATTGTGGAAAAAATACTTACTATAATTATTTTAACGATTAAGGCATGTTCTCAATTTTTAATGGAAAGTAAGGCAGTAACCAATATTGGCAATAAAGATTACATGTGTAGCTGTAAACCACTATACCATGACATTATCATCATATCATCTTACTTGTTAGTTAGGAATTTACGGTCCATTAAATTATCAGCATAACATTGACAGATTTAACTATCTATAAAATATCCTTTGCATATTGCTTCAAGAGTTGAATCTATTTACTGAGAAGGCGAGTTTAGGTATTATACTTTTCAGAGAATAATCTTACTCGATTCTTCCAGATTTCCTTGCGTTTTTCCATGGATAAGGGCTTATCTTATCGGTGATAAGTGAAAACGCAGATCGTCGATTGTTTCGTGGGGCACGTCGGAAGGAGCACATTGCTGGCATTACGCCAACCTACACATGCACAATTGCTTTCATATCTGACAATGCCCCAATACCGCCCACTAATCTCCCAAAGATTTGCCCGCCTCCGACAAACAATGGAGAAGCTTTCTTTTTGCTGAGGAAACGTACGTTTCATTATTTTGGGCGCTTTGTGATCCACATTTATTCCACAGCTGAATATTTAGCGAGGAAGCTTCATCGCGGAGTCTGTCAGCACTCGTTGCGAGAGATGTCACGTTGAATTCCCTGAGAAAATGCGTGATTACCGAGAAGAGAGATGGAAAAACGAAACGACTAATACACCCTCTGCATGCAAAGGTAATAGTATCCCCCGAAATGTCTAGATACGTAAACATGCAATGCAGGAACAGATATGATATTTACTCAATATATGGATTTGTAATCGGAGATTTAGGAGCGGTACATACGTATACCATTACCATTTAGACTAGATATTTACTAATTTACTAGCAGCCTCGACGAAGGAAATGTTTTTCCCATCTGGTTTAAAATAGAGGGAGATTTTTATTTACTGTGTATTCCACGGATTTCATAATATAAGCAAGTCATTGGATTCTGCAGAGTACTATCATTCATTCTGGCCAACCCTTACTAATTGAAGTATCGCATAGGTTTATTTTGCTGTAAGCTCGTGGAAGATTTCTTTTTACAGCAATTTCGCTTAGCAAGGAAAGTTAATGTGAGTTAATCCATTCCTCAGCTACATAAGTATACCTCATTAATTTATCGAAGTTTTTAGTATCAATTTGTGGTTAACATAAAGATACCTCCCCAAAAAGACTAAGACTAAGTTCTTTGTAAATAAATAGGATCTTTCTTCGTTAAAAATTTGTTAAATAATTCAAAATTTTCCATTATTAATAGACATACGTTTTTTTGCGAGACGTTACCGACAAGAAGTGTAACTGTCCTTTCCGGTCGCTCAGGCACTCAAAGAATTAATTATCTTGTTTTACATGCACCGTTTTTGTTTTGCACGTTTGAGTATAATATATTCTAATAATTATTGTTGTCGAAACCAAGAAGATATCCAAAAGATTAATGTACAAAAGAGCACATCGCTCTGATGCAAGATCATCAAATGCTTCGCAAATTGGCACATGGTCTCTAATCGGTTAAATAATAATAATTGTTTACTTAATTAGACGATTCGAATCGTAAATACCAAGTTACCACCTTCCCCGAATCAATCTTATTAGATGCCTATTTAATCAAAGCTTCTTTTAATATACTGCGTATTTTGAGAGAGGTCTAAAGGTTTTAAAAATAACATTGGTTGTGTAAATCACTTATCACTAGCGCTGTGATTTAATGTGGTTGCTCATTTTATGATTGAATAAGAGCACTTCCTCTTTAGTGAAATGTCGTATTGCAGACTTTTATTAATAATTCAGTCAGGTTTATCATGATCATTTAAATCCCGGATGTGACGTCATCCCAAGTTTTCCATCGGAGCGAAAAAGGAAGGATTTGATTGGCCCTCGTAGTGCGGCTCTTTTTCTCACCACCAATGTGTGCCCCGTTATGTGTGCAGCATTACGCTTTAAATGTGTGCGGTGGAGAGGGCCTCTGCGGTGCCCACGGTTGATCCTCAATTGTTTATTGTTTGTTCGTAGCGCTGCAAGGGAAGTGACGTCAATATTGGTCTTCGACCTGATTGGCTCAACCCATGTTTCGGGGGAGATTGGTTATTCGATTGTAAAGGCCGTGTATTTTTATTTATTTACTCTTTTATTTCCCCTGTATTATGCATGCTTCGTTTGCTCAAGACCAATGATTTATTAGGATCGTTTTAAGTGGGTTACACGCGGCGTTGACTTTATAGCAGGACGATCTGACCGCCCTCGAAGAGTCTCGTAATTTTTCTGCCTCGAAATCGCTTCATTCAATACGGAAATGTGATTTTCAAAACGGTAAGGATTTGATGAGAGAATTGAAATTCACGGAACGCTGGGTCGTATTTTGGAGAGGAAGACGAGTTTCCGTAGCATAAATTTAATGCGGTCGTTTGAGCTTTTTGTCCCGAGCTACTCGAAATATTCGAATAAATTTTGTTTAATTGATATGACATGATTCTAACCAAGCTATATTTGTGCCGGAAATTCTGCTTTTTTCCAGTTCGCGATTTGTATGAGAAAATTCAAATCCAAACTGAGCAGGTACTATTTAGATGCATTTTGAAGTATATGCATTTAATTATGTGGCATTTAGTTTCCTCTTCCCTCCATTTCCTGGCATTCGTAAGGTTGTCAAGTAAACTCTTTTCTAAATTCGTATTCCTTTCCATTCTGTGGAGGAAGAAGACCTGAATGAAATTTTTATGGAGACCTTTTATTTTAATATCCAAAAAGAAATTGAGTGAATCTAGTACAGTGCATTTGAGTATGTATCCGGAAAGTCAAATATATAGGTAAATAGTGAATCCTGAATGTAATATTGTATAATCTAATCTTATTTCGTTTGATCTGATTTAGCGTAATTCGTTCATTATCTATTAACGTATGCCATGATAACTGTAAGAACTTTGCACGCTCACCATTTTAAAGTTTAATTATTTTATTTATTTTCTAATTGCATTACATTTATTCAGTTTGTTATTATGTTTATCCGCAGTTTTTTATTATATTAACTGATTGGACGAAACACATCATTATAATTAGGATTATTAAAAAAATTAGGATCCACACTGATTGTTTTATGAGATGTTTTCTAAACAAGGACCAAACATAGAGAGAGCAAGAGATGAGTATGTCGACATCGAAGGTCCACATCATTCCCCACTACTCCGAATCCCAAACAATTTAACGTTAGTACGCAATCCTAACTCTGTTGGTTGCACTCCTAAAAAGCGTCTCAAAATAGCGAAACCAGCAATTTCGTGCTTGCTGTTTTGATTTCTGCTCGTCAGTGCCAATCGCTCATCCAATGTACCCTTTGGTACGCGCAGTCGATGTCAGTCATTTAATATCACCTGCCTCTCTGATAAATTTACGATAATTTTAGACGAATTTCTGCTTAAAAGCAGCATAATTGAAATAAGCTCTTGTCCATTTAGGAAGGCACGTATTCCGGCAGATTTACAGCTCGATTCGTTCAATTTAAATTCGACATACTCTCCTCGTAAAAATATGAGTCCACAGCATCGATGTCATTTTGAAAACTCTTGATTCTGAAAGTACTTCATGTTCTCGAACAGCGCACTCTCCCTCGGGGTCCGTGCATTCGATGCGACCCGCATATCGAGACATTGCACGGAAATGAAACTCGCAAATATTGGCAGAGACGGGCGTTGTGGCGGATTCATCGATTTCCTTGGCCAATTAACTAAAATCAAACATTGCATACAAATTGACGACCGTAATAAACAGCAGGAGCGTGGGAAGCCTTTGATACGGGTCGCAAAAATGGATTGATCGATGAGGGGAATTCGCTCGTGTATCCGTTGTAAGGTGAATGTTCTCGCCCACGTAAAATACATCGCCGTAATCTTAAACAGAATTGACTTAAAGGGTGTTAATTACCCCAAATAATTATTTATCTAAAAATGTATACACTCGTAATGATCCGATGATGATCGTAGTGAAATGAACGTTCACTTGAAGCAGTATTCAAAGTTATGCTAATTAGTGAGGATTAATTAGAAGAACGGTATTTTAAAACGGATAGTGGCTTATCGAAATACGTCATTTTGGTATTCGCTATATCTTAGCAATGGATGCGACGCCACGATGAGCATGGTGAAGAAAACTACGCAATTTTCATACTATTAACCAAATAAATTTGCTTCTTGTTGAAGTTCAAGTGGGAATGAATGCTCGGACATCTCATTCGAGAGGCTGTATCTCTAAAGTCTGTACTATGAGCCAAATGGATGATTTAAAAGTCATTCGCGTAATGTCTCCAGACCGTTTGGATGAAATTCCTTGCTCAAAAAAACCTTTAAACTGTTCGGATAAAACTTTTAAGGATTCCATGAATGATTGTTTATCATTTGAATATTCTTGTGCCAATGACTAGCATTCATTGTCATAAGTAGACCGAAAATCATCTGATTTTGAAAAAGCTTTCTCATCAGCCTTCTCGACTGAAAACGCTGAATGATTAGATCAGCAACTGCTGATTGTAATCGAGTGACTTCGTAAAACAGCACATTTAACGTGGGAGTGGGTTCCAATGTATTTTTAATGAATCCCACGTCCGCGGGAAATATTTGGAGCTTCGATGTGCAACATTAAAATGAGATCGCTTGGTTGTTTATTCGCTTCAAAAAGTAAATAAAATGGTTCGCTCTTTGCCATGACAACACTCTTTTGTTGACCGTTTGATGAATTATAACAGGAGGCTGGTTAATCGGCTGCGGTATTGAGCGGATGTTTGCATTTCTCGTGAAAAAATCATTTTCCGGCGATCAAACGAATGTTTTCTCTTCTTAAGACTTCAAAGGGTCGCAATGTGTATCCGATACATAATTTTCACTCGAAATCAAAGGTCTGCTTTTTCATGCGAATGAAATTTTAATTTTTAAATTCGCTCCTGTCCGAATTTTATTTTTTCGACGAAAAAGGGGAATTCGTAATGAATGGGGTTACGGTTTAGATCGTTTGGAGAATAACATCGGGCCTTTGTCGTTTTCGTCTGATTTAATAGTAGATGCAATTACGTGGATAATTACTATGAGTCTACAACCTAATTTTTATAGTCCTAAAACCGGTTCTAAGACAAACTAATTCTTTATTCCTCGTCTGTGGTTTCCAGAGCGTACACTGATGGTCCTCTTTAATGCTATTATTAAAATATACGGAGAAAAATGTTTACAATTTGCTGAATTCGCTTAATTCATGATACTAGAAGCCGAAAAATGGTAAAATCAAAATTTAAAATCCAACGATAGTCTTAGTCCTCAAGGAGAATGCTTTTCGCAGAAACATTAAACGATGGCGCGTTAATCTTTCGTTCAAGAGATTTTTTTTACTTTATGCGTTGAGAATATTACAAAAATTATCATCGAAATACCGTTGATATTAAAGGAGTATTGATGAGTATTTGAAACACATTTTCATGCTTCATCGTTGAAATGAACTTTCGACCTTGGAGAAGAAAATATAGCACAGGTAAGATAAAAGCTTTTTTACGATAGAAATATTTTCTATATCAGAGCTTTATAATTAGGCTGTATTTCTGGATGTTGCTTTTACAATTGATACACAATTCTGATGAAGTTTCCGGAATTCGCGAGAGCGCTACTATCCCAGGAAACGGTGGAGTGTAACTTTTTCTAACGTTCATGTCATGCTTTAACTCTTCCAAACACCCTTTCAAACGCAATATCATTTGATAATATAGAAGAGAAAAATTATCGATAATTCTTAGTTGCAGATTTAATCTCACATCTAACTTCATATTACCTTTCGGCTAAAATATATTTTAATCGGTAATGCCTCAGTATTATTTTTATGATAAAAATGTCACGATTTTCGTGTAGCTATAGCCTTAATCTTTTTCTGAGTAAATTGCAATAATCATATTCTACCTTAATGAGCATTGTCGATACTTCTTCCTTATTGCGTCACTTCCCCTTTTAAGAATGGAAAGAACCAATAGAAGTTCAATTAGCACAAGCTTAAGGGATAATGAACGCGAAACTGATTACTGACAGCTAATGAACGCAAAATAGTAACAATAGGCAAAGAAACGTGGTTTCCAACCGAGGCGTGTAATTCGTTCGGCGATTGAAATCGTCCGTTCACATTCCGCGTATTTCTCTGCGTGTGAGACGTGACGAAATAATCCGCAAAGCGTGTCGAAGAGGGCGTTCCCTTCATTTCCCCTTTTTTCCTCTCTTGCTTCACAGCGAAAGCAAAAACAGTTTTTCAAACCAAAGAGAGAGGAAAGCAATGTTCTGCTTGTGGCCCGATCTTTTTCATTTAAAAGTTGTAACATGTCTTTGTTTTCCCCATGCCATTTCAATCTTTCTTGTATTACAATAAGAAGTAAACCTTTTTACCAAACTCTTTCGGATCTCTGTACATTCCGATACGATTGATACTTAATCTTTGCTTTTCCCTATTTGTGACTTCCTAACATTGAAAGACACATGCATCTAGATACGAACCGCTAAGTCCACTTACTTGAGTATTAGGCAATCATAACTGAGTTTTGAGTTCGTCAAAATATAAAAAGGAAATAAAGAATCTATTTGGACTGCTTTTATAGTTAATATGCGTATTTCTGTAGATAAGCGTGAATGGTTGTCCACGTGATTTCCTAACGAATGGAAATATTGTACAATATTAGTAATGTTGTAATGTACAGAGAAAGAGAGGATGGACTCTCTCATGATCTTCTTTATTTCTCAATACAAGGATAATTTACAATTATTCTTGGAGACCAACTTGTTCATTTCACCAATATTTCTAAACATACATAATTCCCTATACATCTCATGGTCCTTTACCCGTTTCCATTTTCTTTGGCGGAAGATATTTGCGTTATGAGAAATCATTTTCCGAACGGATTATGATTCTGTTATTCTTCATTCCTTTGTCATTCCTCTCTCCTTATCACAGATTCGAACTTTTTTGTAAATGTCAATGAATCATTTTATCAACTGAACTAGAATTCTGGACTTTTTTCGCGGCTAGACAATTTCTGCAATGTAAGGAACAAAACTTATTTCATTTTCCCTGGAACACTGCCTACGCTGCGGTTATATTTTGCAGCTGTTTGTTTTTTCTATTTGCGCCTAGATTCCTCTTTGATTTGTGACGTGGCTGTATTACGGGAATCTTGGCTGCTGAAACGAAATGGTAACGAATACTTCTTATCGAATCTAGATAGCAGACAAAGAAGGTGCTCAGATGGCAAAGAGCTTCAAACACCGTGAAATGAAAATGGATTTATTGATACTGGAGTCCATTTTTCGTATTTTATTATTCATTACCTTTTTCTATTGATATTTTTCACTGCCTTTACGAGGACTTTCGTTAATTTTACCTTTTATGTTCTCTCCAAGTCCAAAATCGGTGTGGAAAATAAAAGGATTGATAGCATAAGACAATCAATCCGATGTTTGTAGATTTTTTGCTCAGCCTTACCTGAAATATAAAGAAAATCAAATCAGTTCCTTGCCCATGTTATTAGAAGCAACAACTTTATCTCGGAGAAATAAATTCTTCCAAAGAGAATTCATAAAATAATTTCACGATTTACATTTTTTTTCAATCAAATCACTCACAAACATATAATTTTCTTTATTATTTACTTATTAGTTTGTATTTAACTATTATGTCCAGATATAAAGCAAACGATGAAATGAGTGAACAATTATAACAATTAGTGAAGATGATCCATTTAATTGTAAATTGAAACAGTTCAAATTTTTGAAATTTTGTAATACTAGCTCGTAATAAAAATCATTTTTTGAATGTGCATAAGTCTTTGTCATTAATGTAAACGTTTACACTATTTTAGACGAGGAAGGATAACATTTATGAGGAGCTGGGAAATGAAAGAATACAAAAAATTGCAGACACATCACTTTTTTGAGGGGGGTTCACCGAGAGTTTTCATTATTTATCACTATTAGTAACATTCGGTAAATTTCTTATTTATTTTGATAATATAAATCGGACTGTAGTTCTGATTGAGTCCCATATTTACAAGAGTCACTAATAATATTGAAGTAAATTATTAGTTTATTTTATAATGAAAACGCGAAGTTTTTTTTCTCTTAACTTCAACGATGTCCTTCTGTCAAAACCTAACGTTTATATTGGGAGACAATCCAACAAAGCAAAGGCTTAAAAGAATGTTTTACTAAATTCTTATAACTAGGTGAACTACACTGAAATTCATAAGTTTCATTGCGGATAAATCGACCGTTCGAAATCACCGCATGCACCAGAGTATATTTGGAGAAAACTCAGAATACGAATAACAATTTCCGTGAGATCTTCCGCTTTTATGCTCTCTCCCTAAGAAACGCGTTATAGTAAGCATGCGTCGAAAGACCGCTGCTTTCGCCGGGAGATGTTCATTTGTTTGCTGCGAGGTCATTAGGGCGCCTCAGGAGATCTTTCTCAGCCACGCCCACTTCCATTACCTCTCATCCGATGCCTCTTCACTTATTTAGCGGAGTCCATCGTCGCGAGCACTTCCCCGGAATTCCCGATCCGCGTCAAAATTGATATTTCGTCGCTCACTTTGCGCGAATTCTCTCAAGGATGGAGAGTGGTTTTCCTTTTCGCCACCTTGACAACCGATTGTTATTTCATACATCCACGTCTTCTCTCGTTTATGCTTGAAATCGATTGCCGCAAGGCGGTTTCGACTGCTATGCTCCATCCTTCTCGCTTACACAATTCCTAAGGCTAAATCTGTAGTAATTACTTATCATAATTTCAGTATACTCCACTGTTATTTTTTGCTCATATTGTCGTATCTGTTGTAATTTGTTCTTTATTTATTGATTTCCATCGTAGTTGGAATATTAGTCCAGTGGCGGCGTTTTTAACGAATTCCGCAAATAATATAATGATTAATGCTAATTTACATAGATCAGCTTACTAACTAGTTGTCTCTTTCCTTAGAAAACGGAACGAAGACTTCTTGAAGGAGAAATTTATTTCCAAATGACCGTAGATTTATATAAGTGACTAGCTGAAACTACGGACGCTTGTATTTTTTTATACTTGTCTCATGTATTAAACTTAAAATTAACTAATTTATTATGGAAGAAATGTTAAACGATTGATTCTTGATGTTTCTTTATCTATGGTATGTATTCATTAGGAAATCGTATGGGTAAAAATTATTCCAAGGATTCTTTAAAAAGAAAGTGATTGCAATAAATTATTTTCGAGTACAGTTTTTATATGAAATCTTATCAAACCAATAAGGGAATCTGCTTTTCACAAGAACTTCTTAGTTAACTCCAAACATCTTTCTTTTTATTAGATCAAATTTATTTCATATTTTGGATGGAGAAGAATTTCACTTTTCAATTTTCCTGACCAATGAAGTATACGTTTTAATAACTCAGCTGTTGTTACATTAGCGAGATGAGGCAACGATAGCTCAGTTCGACGTATCAATTTGCCGAAATATCGGAATCATCAGAGAAAGAAAAAGTTTGTAGCGAATATATGGGAAGAAAACTTAAAGAGGGGAAATAAAGTATGGGAAAACTTAAGAAGGGGAGGATAATGGAATATCTCGTTGGGAAGAAAAGGATTGATATCTTATTTTCGGCAATATTTCACTTTTTACTGGAAATCATCGTGTCTGCTCCCAAATTTCTTAAGGCCTTACTTTTCGTTATCTGACAATATATCACTGAAACGGAAATCATATCTCTGTTTTCCAACTTTCCTTCCTCTAGAACTTCTAAATTGCAGACACAGCATAAACTTTCAGTCTAACACCAATACTTAAAGGGTCTTTACTATTCTATTTAAAGGAGTACATGTAACATTCCTAAATAGTTACAGCGCTACACCATTGAGATTATTTTTCCTTTCTACTTTCTCAATCACGTATTCTCAAGACCTGGTTGATAGTAATTTCATTAATTACATCGGTGATGTATGACGATGCTCAATTATTACTAAATTATACTCTGAATCGGTTGAGCAGTTCTTTAGTTATGAAATCGCTAGTGCAATTGTTTCTTCCTCCGCAAATCCCATCAAACGTGTTGTGCCGATTCCCATCGAGCCCTGCGGAGACCCATTAATTTCCCTCCCAACGAATCCTCACATTGCGAATTCCTTGGGTCGGCCCTTGGATGCATTCGCAGAATGACGTAACCTTAAACTCGAACCCTTGTCCGCCCGCAAATGGGCCTCGCACGGTTGTATAAGGGTTTTGTTTGACAGGGAGCAAAGCCTCTCCCTCATCCTGCGAATTAGTACCCTTGCTCGCAATTCCTAGAAGCGTATCCTCTCTCCCTCTACTGTTGCCGAGCGTAACCACGGAAAACGATCGAAGGATAAAGAAAATTAGGAATGCGTTAGCTCCTAAGAATACTAAATATGGATGTGTTTACTATGTTATGTTTCAAAGAGAAAGTACGGATGGCCATAAAATTTTCAGAATGTTTAATGCAACTTATTTAAATGGTCATAATAGCTAATGTTTTCAGATAACTACCCCAAACTTTACAATTACGGATAAACCTTAGATCAACTAAAACGTTCACACACGGCAAAATATTACCCTTTCGTGTAAAACGAAAATGGCTATACAATCAATACAGAGTACAGAATTTCGAGTACAGGAAATCCCTTTAAACAAACAAACTGTGACATGCGGAACTACTTCAACTGAACTATATGCAAAGCTACCAATATAGTTTGGAGTATAATGTATACGATACCATTTACAGAAATATATTCCATACCATATTCATTTGCGATAAATATACTCCGTTATATTACATAATTATCGAGCATTTCTGGCTTTTATTAAGCTCTTTTTGTACTCTTCTAGTTATTGGCTATGAAGAGCTACATAACATGCATAAGGTGTATTTTGCTTGATTATCTATGCACTACGAAAGCATTTTAATACCAAAATGCACTAAGGATTTTGTTATAAATTCAATATTGTTGTTATGTGGTTCTTATCCCTATACTTTCGTGAGGGGATTCTATTAATAGTAAATATTAAACATAAATTACTATTTTTTTTGTAATCGGATACCACTAGTTCCTTTCGCAGATCAATAACAAACGGTGGTTGAGGCTATACACCAGTCTTTAAGAACCCTCATGCTGTATAATTACCATAAAGCTGTATTAGCTGCTTCCTGATTTTTTAAAATGAGATAGAAATACATTTGAACGGCTGAAAGGTTAATTATTTAGTTAGTGAAATATGGAAGGGGATCCGAAATGTGGAAATCAGTGATCATTAATTACATCGATGAATCTCGGCGAACCTCGAACAGTTTCGTGAAGGAAGATCATTACGCAGTCTTCCCACACCTCGTCGGGGCACTTATGGGACCGATCGCATTCCAATTTCCCGCCCCGGAGCCAGAGACACCGGTGGTGGGGATCGTAATTAGCGGCGAATTGCGGCCTAGAGATCGATTCGATACCTCGAAGTGTTGGGAGGCTCATGAAATTGAGATTAACGCAAATCCCGCTGAGTTATTGCTGCGCAAACACCTTCCGATGCTGAGCCAAGAGCGAGTTTCGCAATTTATGGGAGCGTATTTAGGCGAAAAAACCGCTTGCGACGGAGAGTTTTCTTCGCAGAGAAAGTAAACCAAGGTTCTTCGAGGTATTAAAATGTTTTGGCAAAGGCCAATGGTACGTGTATCGCTCTTAATGGAATGCCGACTTTCTCTTCGACCCAAAGTCATGACCAAACGGATTTATGGCGATTCGGGAAGCCATTAGCCTTAAACGCACTTCTACATATATTTGTGCGTAGATACTTGAGGACGTATACATTCGTATTTGGAAGGGATCCAGTGAACTCTACTGGAAACTGCTGTGAATGAAAGGAAAACGGAGGACTATTTCTCTTAAGAGCGATATGAGAATGTTAGGGATAGAAATACAAGCGTAGATTTATCAGTGTAAATGATGCAGAAATCCTCAAGCCTTCCACCATCAGCTATCAGTAGTTCTGGAGAGTAATCGAATTTAATGGAAAGTACTCTTATTCGAGTAGTTATAGTGCACCTCGATTGAGAAAAGTCAGACTACCTCACTCCTCATTCTACATAGTGAGATTCATTCCCTCTTCGGAGCTCAAAGTAACAAAGACTCGAGGGGTTGAGGTTCAAACCACACCTTAGGCTCAAAACTTTACAATATCTCTTACGTATGTTATGGAGATAGGTTTGGTAAATCTCCAAAATTGTTTATTTTTATAAATATAAGTTTACTCCACTAAAATAATGGGAGACTTACTATTAGTAACTTGGACATGTATGCTATTTATTTGATTTAAATCTGTTTTATACATCCAAATTCATTGAGTGCTGTAAAAGGAATCGTCGCAAAATGAAGGAGGATTGAGTGACATTGTCAGTTAAATGTTCCGCTTTACTTAATTTATTTTCTTTGTTCCTTTATTTTTAATTTAGAAGAAGTTGAAATCGTATTTTATTTAAATGCGTACACATATTTGCATGTTTAGCGACCCAAACATAAATCGCCGTTGTTAATTGTCCAACGATTTTCAATTGACGGCAGCAGTTTTTCGGGCTTAAATTAGTCTGAAATTAATTCATGCCCTTTTGAAATTCCCAAAAGGATGTCATCTCAACAGATCCGTGAATGATTGCTTGGATATTGCAGACGGATCTCCAACGTCAATTCCATTCACATTCTATTTAAATTCATCACTCAACCGTAAAACCTCCCACATTTAGGTTCCAGTAAAGTTAGAGGGCAACTACATTACATTATGTGTGCAATATATAAATATATTATAGCGGTACTACGCTATTGTATGGAGGTGTTAAACAAAGTTTTCAACCTGTGTTTTAACATATTCCTAGTTGAATTATTCACTAGTACTATTGGGTGTGAAAGATCTTTTCTAAATGAATATTTTTATTTCTTGTTTCGACCTTAATGAGGCGAGCCGCACAAATGGACGCGATCGCGTTGCATTAACTCGGAAAGCGATGCTAATGTAAACTATGGGAGCGCGCTTTGTCGGATTTAGTAATCTGATACTGTCTGCTAATGTTCAATCCGATAATTAAAGCCATTTAATGTTTATTTCGCCCGTGGCTAGTGATAATGTGATAGAATTCCTTTATTTTTATTATGGAACGTGTGGAAATGATTATTTGGAAGAACAAGAGCGTCGTTTGATGGTCAGTCGGAAGTAGAAGTTGTGAAGAAGCTTCCACTTTGACTTCCAGGGCGTGAATTACTACCGTCATTATATGAGTGCGA
Source organism: Sympetrum striolatum (assembly GCA_947579665.1). NCBI lineage: Eukaryota > Metazoa > Arthropoda > Insecta > Odonata > Libellulidae > Sympetrum > Sympetrum striolatum. The sequence continues at coordinate 76,692,227 of OX388349.1, forward strand.
AATATAATAATTGAAGTACCATGTGCGATGCATTGTTATCACATAACAAAAATAAACTTCCGAAACTTAGATAGAGAAAAATGAAAACAGCAAAGATTGTGAAAAAGTTGTAAGAGCTTTGCAAAGACCTCCCGAATACCAAAGAATATTAAGATTCTACTGAATAAAATTGCCTGCGAAAAGTATATGGTAGTCTTGAAAACGAAGAAATTTAGGGAAGATATTTAGGTGTTGCATAAGAGGTTAGTCATCTAATCATAAAATCAAATCTAGTCATTTAAACGTTAGACGTGTTTTGGCTGGCAGGCTAATTAATCATCCATTTTCACGCAGAAAGAGTAATTGAATGTCTATGTAGGTTTGTTAAACATTGCATTCTTGGTAATAATTTGAGGCAAAGAAAACATTGAAAAAAAAAATCTTCCAACAAGGAAGACAGGTTTTGTCTGATCCCAGAATGCCCTGCGGCCGAGGAAGGACAACCGAGGATGTTGTGTTCCGTCCAAAAATCGACGTATCGAACAACATCGCAGGGAAAACAATGAAGATACGAACAGCGAAGTGGTTTTTAACCAAGAAAGAAAGGCCAAAGAGGTTAGGGTATGCGTCTACTGAGAACTAAGTTTCAGAAATAATTCTATTCTTGATTCCCATAAAGAAAACCTAAGTTAAAAAAGAAAGCAATGTTCTGCCTGTTGGTGACGATTGGTAATAAATATGCACTTAAAGTATCATTTTCAACATCGATCCCGAAGCTGGTATAGATTTCGCAAAAAAAAACAAAAATCATATTCTGGGCTGTTTGTTCGCCTTATCTAAGTGGAGCAATGTAAATGACCGTTATTGAATACAGTATGATAATATGACATAGTTATAATTGATCTGCTATATTTTTATTGTTGCTCATCATATGTTTGGTAAACCAAATATGAAGAAGTTTTTAAGTGTCTGACTCATCCGACTTCTCCTACACTTTCATCAGCTGATTTATTTCCCACGCCCACATATTGAGTGACTTTCCCGGCCTACGCAATTGCCCTTTCCGAGGCCAGCCTTCTTCTTTGGCCATAATTCATTGGGACCTAGTTCTTGTTCATTCGAAAAAGGTTGCCTATTACAAATACGTCATTACTTGATTAAGAACGATTCCTGAATAAAGTTGGATTAAACGTCTGCAGTCAACGATTTTAGAGCTAAATTGGGAACTTAAAGATAAATACATGCCCTTAATGAATTAATAAGGATACGAAAGCTTTCGACTAACTTTTCGTTAAGTGCATTACATCAAATTTGAACCAAGTAGCCTTTTCACGAGCCAGCGAAAAGCTTTTAATTGGTTTTCGTCTAATCATTATCAGGCAGAAAACTGCATCCCGTTTCTCATCTCAAGACTACTTTTCAGCGGCCTTCGTTGATTTTGAAATTTTAATGATTTATTGCGCGTATAATCACTTAGATCACCATCTGGTGACGTATTCAAACAGAGAACCAGAAAATGTTCTTATGCAATGTTAATGAAAACGAGCAATAAATGTTTATTCTGTCTCTGAAAAATAGACGTTGCCACTTATTATCTAATGCATTGGTCGTGCTGCTTGATCATAATTTTCATACACGGGCAGCAATTTTCTCACAGTAAAAAATTGTGAAAAACTGTAAAATTGGCTGTTTTATATTTCCGTGTTGGCGTCCAATCATCGCGAAGCCCAATCTCTGCAATACTACATCACATTGCCTTTTCAATTCGAACTTATCGAACTAAAAATGAGAAAACTTCAAAATGAAATTTTCTATCATCCATGCACAACAGCGGCTCAAATTGTGTATTTTCTACGGAGAGTTTCCCGAAATACCTTTCAATAGACTGTTGAAATTAATTAACGAAGGTATCTCCGAGTGAATTAGGGATGCAAAAATGATCACGCATCATCTCATCGACAGACATAGAGTCACGTGAATGAGGTTTCCTTAATTAAGGGTTGTTTTTCAATAGGATTCAGACGTCCTTTTTTCTCATAGTGATTTATCGAAGGCAATGAACGAGGGGAATATGAATGGAGCATCGGAAGCAATGGATATCTTTTCAAATAAATATCCCACGTGTCAAGGAGATGTTCATAGCAGAGAGATTAAGTCTCCGGGAAAGATTAATTGCCTCGCATTCGCAGCAAGGAAACGATTGAGCGCAACACGCAAAGCCCTCGTATGAAAGACAAATTACTTGGTCAGTGAAATTATTCCTGGACCATAGCTTCGCCTCTTTCGTTGATCCTATTAGTGATTAATTTGCAAATTGTTTTGGGTTATCTACGGTGGGTTCTGAAATATTGGCGAGGGATAAAGAGAAAACGAAATTGATTGTCATTTCCGTGACTCGGATCAAAGTTCAGTCCAACCTCTGCGATCCCTTTGTACGGAGACAACGAATAGTTTTAAAAGAAGGGGAAAATTTCTACAATGCTTACTTGAGGTACATCGTAAGGTGTATTCAATATAATTTAACGTTCATGTAATTTGTATTTGTTATAATTATCCTAAAAGTTGATTTTCACGATCTTAATTAGATGTTTTGTGACAATATTTCCATTACTTTGATCCAAAAATAGTTAGATTGCCAATGAGCTGATCTAATCCCCAGGGAGACAATCTAATTCAAATGATAACTATTAGTTGAATAGATATATTTCCGGAAATGATACGGCCACAAATTATTATGGTAGCATTATTAATAGAATAACTAATATCAATAAAATATCTTTTTTTAATCACTCTAACACTCGAGGATAATTTGTTAAATGGAGTTTATTTTAAACTTGGATATAAAATCTCCCCTAAAATCTTTCTCTGAGATAAATTCATTCAGTTTTGTTATTATCTAATGAATCAGTGTAAAAAAATAATTGATCTTCATATTCACCTTAAAAATAGTAAATTCTTACCATATAAATTAAGAATTTGATCTTTAAATGGGGTGAGAGTCGTAATACTTGAGTTTACTGCATGTTTTGCAGGTACCCGTGGCAATAGGTTTCTGGATCCACAAGTAACTGCGGAAGAAGCAATTCTCAGGTGCTCGGGCAGCTTTATTTCTGGCCTCTCTCTCACCGCACACTTATCCACATTCATCCCATTTCCCCCGTACTTAACGCTCTTTCTAAATTTCACACCTTTATTACACTTTGTTCAACTCATCTCATATTTACACGTTTATTATCCAAAATGGCGGTGATTCAGCTTATGTAAATTGGGATTTATTTTTGACGCATCTTAAAAAAAACTCGTTATTGCCCCGTTAGGATATTTCAAGTGTGGTAGAACTAGTTAACTTTTACGTAGAACTTGTGGCTCTCCCCAAGGAGCCCAATGAGTAAGTAACCGAATCATCCTATTTATATCTTACATTAATATTGCATGAAATTGTATTTTAGTTATAAGTCCTCTATGATATGAAACGTTATCCTGTTCCTGTCTTCCAAATCAACTGCAACTCGTCCAAATAAACATTCCCTAAATTCGGTACATTCAGTGTCATCTCTCTTCCGTCTGACTCTTCTCCCTCTTCCGCATCTTCCCTTCGTTTTTATCGCTCCTTCTGCGGCTCGGTTTTACGGTCAACCGCGCCTCAGGATTTTACTGCCACCGCCCGCTCCATGCATACATTTACGTCATTGGCGGGTGTTCTTCAAGGAATTCCATCAAAGCGCTTAATGAGGACCCTTTGAAATTGTCCCATTTTCGTAGGAATGGCACAGTGAATTTTGAATCGGAAGTAACAAAATTTAAGGGAAGAGGAAATACGGTTCTCAATTTTGATACTTATTGGATGGATAGAAAAAGAAACATCAGGGAGTATAATTTAACCTAGGGGGAATTAAATGGATAGAGTCTAAGGAAATCCACTCTCAAACAATGTTGCATACCTCAAGTCATGAATTTAAAATATTAATATGTAGAGAAGTTATTGATTCGTACCAGATATAGAGAATAGATTCTCTAGGTGTATTATTTTAGTTCTGTAATCAATTACAAATGTGTATTGATAACTTATTTACATGGCGTCCCTTTTCTAGTAGGAAATAGTTAATATTTATATGGAGAACTTACAAGAAATAGCACCAGCTATTAAGTTTTGCATAAAAGGAACACGTTTATTAATTAATTAACCATGTAAGGATAAAACATTAAACTAAACTAAATTTATGCAATATGTATGTTCTATATTTAGGTTTAAACAACTAAAAAATAATCACATTTATATCTATTTTTTGCAATTGCAAAGAACTATTTAACTTCACTTTTTCGATTGCAAGATTAATTCCTTAATTAAATGGTGATGAATGGGGATATTAAGTGCAAGAACTTGCATTTACTCAAAAATCTCTTCGAACTGTTTTCGTTGTTGCCTATCGATTGTGTGAAAGGAGAACTGTTGTTTCATTGTGCACCCATTTTATACGACGGCCATTAAAGGGACTTTTATTTTTATGGCTCTTAATTTATTCAGTGCTTTATTACACGACTCGAGGATTGCGGACGCACATACATCCGGAAATTAACTTGGGCTCGTTTCATTTAATCTCATTAATCCAGGCTTTTTACTTTCTTCAAGATTAACTTTATGCTTTTAAGGCAACGAGCAGATTGGATTTTGTTGTAAAAAGGTTTTGATATTGTTTCCCTCTTTTTGTTGACGAAATTCTCTCTGGTCTAATTCTTGTCTTACCGGCAGAAAGTGCAATAGAAAAATTATCTTTATCAAAAGAACTGAAAAGGGTGATGTCATTTATATATATCCGTAAAACTTTGGTTTCCATTCAGATTTTGTTCATTAGTTTGAAACGAAGTTCTTTTTCATCTTAGCCGGTGTTGCCTTTTATCAGTGAAGTCCCCCTAAGCTCTCATGAACTTGTCTGGGGTAGCTTCGTTATATATCCAAGAAAATCGCTTTCTCTCCATGATATTCATTGTGTCAAATTTAAATTACCATATATATACAATTCCGGTTTTAGTTCTGTTTTGAGCAATTTCCAATCGAGAGCGATACCTTCCCATCCTCGCCATCAGAGGAGCCACCCGATACGCCGCATTCTTTAAATCGGAGATTAAATTTGTTTCGGAAAGTCCTAGAACTTGGGTGCTCTACGTCGAGAGCACGTGATGGACACTCCCGCAGAGCAGTGCTGAGTAATCCCCTCCGCTAATCCGATTACCTCATGAATATGCTACTTAAACGCTGAGTCGCTACCAAAAGTTATACTCACGTTATATAAGCATCCAGAACTTTACATTATGACCGGCATTTCCCATTTCGGCTCATTTCAGTTATTAAACTTCGGTGACGAGTAAACACGTCATTTATTGTACTACGCTTATCTCTTGTTCTCAGCTTAAAAAGGGCATCTAAAGGGGCACTTACAGCAATATCGAATGTGCTGATAGTGCAATTAAATGATATGGGTTATCAAAACGAAGAATATGGGGTCCTTGAATGCTCTACAAGTAACTAAAAGGAATAATAAACAGAATAATTTAATGAGATATGTAGACGATAATCAAACATTTAACTATAGTCGGTACCAGTAACAGATATTTAAGGATACAGGATATAAAGGAAGGTCTATTATAAGATAGCGAAAAACTAATCAAGAAAAAGATTAAATTATTATATAGTAATGCAATAATACAAGAAAAACTGGGTTACAGCAAACTAAGCAGTGTTTCATAAAAGTGGTTCCTAAATGAAAAACAATGAAAGCTCGAAATAGATTATTTAACAAACGAAGTCACACCGAAACTGGCGTAAGACTATTTAATCTATTCTAAAGAATATCGGATGAGTATCTGATTGCAGAGTAAGTACGAGAAGCAGGGAAATTTTGATGCTGGTCTTTCATTGTAAATGTACGAAACAGGGAAATTGATGAAGACCCAGGAAGATAAAAGTAAAGGAGAGTAAAGAATAGGACTGCCTAACGAAAGGAGTGAAAAAGAAGAGGAATTTCTTTATCCATACGCTTTAAATTTCCTTGGATTAATTTTCTCAGCTCTCTTTAAAGATTTCTAAGAAAGCCATTCATAATTATAAGTTAATTTTGAATCTTTGCATCTCACCCCTTTTTTATTCCGAAAATGTCAAGTTGCCCCATACATCACCTAAAGATTTATTGTAACACTGGAGAAAATATGGAGAATTAAATTTGAAAAGGAAACTAGGTATGTAAGCAAAGAATGGACGTCTCAAAAAACAAATTAAATTCGGCATTTGTCAGTTTATAGTAATGTTTTGTAATAATATATAATAGTGAGAAAAAACCATACGTTTGTGAATAAACCCTCTTAGAATTCTTCCTTTCTCTTCTTCGTGCTGTATTCATCGTAAAACGCCTTTGCCTTTTGCAAAGAACCCTCGCATCCAATTTAAGCACTTCGATGGAATTCGTCGTCTAAAAACACTCATTACCCGAACACAATAGAAAGGAGGGGTTGGTAATAATTTTATTTTACGCCTCATGCATTTTAATGCCCCATCCACAGGTTGTTAATCGCCACTAATCCTTGTGTATTTCTCTCACTCCCATTCGTTACTTTTTCGCAATTGAATTCCCCACCAAATGGACCGAGAAAGCGGTGGAAGGGGAATGAAATTAAGGAGAGCGCAACCCCATCTCCATGCGTATCGACATGCAAACACAATCCGGTAAACGAAATGAGGTTTTCTTCATTTTTCTATGCTCGTGCTTCTATATCGATCTACAAACTTGTTCAATCACCAGGAAAACTATTAATCTAATAAACAATACGGAAGAAATACTTCCGGAAGACAAAACGAAATCCCCTCTTTTGTGTGATTAAGAAGCCAGCTTACATAAATTTGAGACAGTAAAACAGTAATTTTTACTTCTCAAGTTTCAGAATGATAAAAGTTTTAAAAATGTTGGTCCCCTCAACGTTTCCAGCTGTTGCTTTCGATTTATAGCGATTTGATAACTTAATTTTCACTTTTTTTACAATCATTCAATAGATACATAATAAATAGTCAAAGAAGAAGCTTTAATTACAAATTAACCTACGGTGAATCCTGTTGGAAAACCTCCTTCATCGATTTATATATAAACCCTCAGAGTATAAATATTTTTTCTATTAAACATAGTACGGCTATGATTAAAAAATTACCACGATCACTACTTTGTTAAATATTAAAAATACTTCGATGGAAATGTACTCTACTCTACTCATTGGAATTTTAAATTGCAAACGAAGTTAGAATTAGCGTCTCTCGGATAGCTTAAGCCAATAAATATACCTCAAAGTAATTATACTGTGCATAGGGTTTCCGTTTTAAGATGCATTAGTAATGGAGTAGATGGAGCTCTAAAAAAAACAGTATTTGTGTTCAACTGCCGCTCGTTCCGGAAGGGCGCTGTGCCAAGCGGAAGTGAATTGCGTCGTCTTCGGCGATTCTCTCCCGTCGTCATTCGCTCTCTTTGGCCAACGAAATCCGACACTGAAATTGTTTGGCGGAGTTTGGGTTGGCCCCCTTTCATCTCGTTATTTGGCTTAGGTACGTTAATGACCGGTACGCATCCTAGCGAACCCAATACCCGAAACCCTTCTCCCACGAATAACCACAGGTGGTAGCCATTAGGGCACGGTGGAATCATGGGAGGAATCAAGGAGAGAGAGCCAAGTAAAGTCACTCACGTGGAAAGTAACTTCCAATTTTCCTTCAAACTTCCCAGCAAATAGAGGCGCCTTTTATAGATTAACCTGCTTACCTTGCGAGTTAAGCTGCCTCATTTTCTTTAATCTTCACCACTTAAAATTATTTACATTTGTTACATAAAATGTACATCTACCCGCTCTTGAAAATCATCCAGTGATTTGTACATTAATCTTTTCTCCCTCCATTTACAATCAAAAATTCTCTCGGTCCTTTTGATCGAGATAATAATTTAACAGTGATATGTTTGAGGTAAGCTCTTTCTATGCCTCTTCAAAATGGATACTTTCAATGTAGACATTCTTCGTAAGCCAAAGTCATCCCACTTCCGCAAAAACTCCTAAAAGACTTATTTTATTCATATTTTATCCATCCCGAACATCATCGGTTTGTATGGATCTTTTGAAAATTCAAATTCAAATGAGAAAAATGACTGAATAAAAGAACTTGCCCATCTTTTCCTTCGATCTTTTCAAATGATCAGTATGATTTATTGTTTTGTACTACTTTACTCTACGCGGTACTTTCATTTTATTCGTATGTACTTCCCAGTGTTTAAGAAGCTAAAGTTTTATTCCAGAAGCTTGTCAATTTTTATCTTGTTCCATAGGTTATTTCAGGGATATTCTTTCCAGATTTGAGCCAGGCTCTTCACGCTAAGCGGGGAGTGCCACGATGGGGTAGCTGAATGAAATAAAGAAAGAGGAGGAAAATAGAGAGAAAGCGGCGGGCAATCGAACTTAAATGGGGAAGTGTTGGTGCGTCAGATGGGAGGCTGTCAGCCTCTGATAAAGGGTCTCGTTAGGAAATCGAAATGATCCAGCGACACTGGAATCCATTAGAAAATAGCTTTGAAAAAGTTTTTCTCCTCTTTCCCCGTGTTCTGATAATGTAGAAACGGACTTTATGTTCAGCCGTCGCAAGTGTTTATGGAATGCCCTCTCGCTTCTATCACCGACGCTCATTCCGCGGAAGTGTTCTTTTGCGCCAAAATGATTTTTATTCCTCGCGTGCTCGTTCCGTGGCCGTGGAATATGTGCTTAATCTCCCTATATTCACACTCGACCGCTCAAAATGGCCGCCACTAAGTGCCGTTGCCCCGAGAGACCGAGCTTAAATAAACTAAGTCGGAGAACAATACAGCTGGAATTGCATAATTTGGGAGCGGATTTGTCGAATTGATGTCCCTCCGTTTCTAATGAGCGTACGTCTCCTGAAATGGCGGCATCGCTGAATTTAAGTACGATGAAAGCTCATTATCGGGTAATGGTAACGTTTATGGCTCGTGAGGAAACCTTAACTTAGTCCTCGTTTGAAATGTTCAAATGAACTGTTACGGACTGCACCTACCAGGGAATGGTCCATTCACTTCGTACGTTAGGAGTTGCGAAAATCATCCATCAAATACTCGCCTTTATTTACTTTATTTTCACTTCACAAAACCAAGAAATGAAAGGCACCCGTTGAGTATCCCCAAAGTTATTTGAGTTTTCTTCTAATTTGCACTATAGTTTTTAAGAAATATCATTTGAAGAATATATTTGTCAGAAAAACTTTATTTTTTTGTTCATTAGAATTGACGAAATTTAGAGGGAGGAACTATTTTAATCTTTCATATCCCTGAATTTAATTTACTCCAGACTTCAAAATGTGGAGATTTGTTTGTTGAAAATATAATAAAATGCTGATATTCTCCAATTCAAACAGACTTCAGTCCTTTAGGATATTTGTAAAAGCATCTATTCTACACGATGTTTATAATCGATTTTACTAATTGAAAATGTAGTTATGGGTAATCAAGTGACATTTATAATAACATGTAGGATGCATTAACTGTTTTATTATACTGAAATCTCCATTTTCTGACTAATCTTGCGCTCCTCTTCCAAATCACTATTTTGCATTAAATTATCGTACCAGAGCCGTAAGTCTTATTTCTCCTCTTTTATTCATAGAAATTGAAATTAAAAATAACTTAAATCATCATCCATGAATATTAATTAAATATAGCGAGAACAAAGGTTGAAACTTCTGGTCGTAATTTTCTAACTGGATAAGCTAATTGGATACTGGGCTTTTCCATCACAAAATCGTACATTTCCATTTTGCCTCCTCGCGATATCATCTTCTGCTCTTTTGACTTCCCACTTTTTCCACTTTCATTTACCTTTTTATTCACTCTCTTTCTTCTCCCAATCGAATCAAAGACTTGCTGCTCTAATTTATTTTCCGAAATGTCCTCCATATTTGTAAATGGGAATTATTCTCTTCTCAAATATTATTACTCTTTCTGATAGCCAGCCAAAACTAAAATTGTAACAAGAGCTGAGGACTGTAGCAGAGGCGAAAGATGAATCTGTATTTCATATTTTAGGCAAATTACTTAGTTATTTTTAAACCATATAAACTCGAATTATAAAAATGTAAATCATTTATTAATAAGAGTACATGGATTTAATTTGGTTTACATTAATTTCTGTTTAATAATATAAGAAAAAATTGTATAGATAAAGTTTAATGACACCTGAATCCCATTTTGAGTAATCTACTGCAGCAAACAATTGAGAATTAAAAGATAAACCGTGGGGTTCTCCAAAGACCGCTGCTTGGCAAAGAACGTTGATGAACTAGGCTCAATGGACTAATAAGGAATAATTTATCATAAATACATATTTAACAAAAAATATAAAATATCTAAAGTTCGTGTTTTCATTTCAGTGATCTAAAGGAGGAAGTAAATCGCTGGGAGATTATTTTTCCGTCTCTTCCTTTATTTTCCCTCACTTCCTTCATTCGCTCCGTCGCACACTCGATTAACAAGACGCCTTTAAACGAGTCCTTGTTTCTCTTTGGAGCAGAACCAAATTCTCTGTTGAATTGACTCAAATCATTTACGGAAATCCGACTTATTTTTTCTCTACTCTATCACAAAATGGCGACTGAATTTCGTTTGGCAAAAAGAGGAAGAATTGGGCAGTGTACAACGAAATCGCAATTTCTTATTACTGACGTAATTCTTAATTTTTTTGCGTGAGTTGACCTTAGTCGTTGTTCTCTGGCACAAGGCGTAAATTTCACCGAATCGTAAATACGAATTGGAATGTGCATTTTTGTCGGTAAATACTATTTTCTAATCTCGTTTTATCCCCTCTGTAATACTTTATGTAACGGTTCTATATCTCGGTATTCGATTAGGTAAACTCTTTCCTATGCCTTGATTAGTATAGTTGTTGAGGATCTGACAAAAATCTGCATCACCCTAATTTAGAATTGATACTTATCTTTATACTACATTCTTATACACCCATACTTATTTTTATACATCTGTTGCACTCGAATTTTATAAAGAGTTTGGTCATGGGGTTGTATTTTTACTCCACAACTACAAACAACTATAAACAACAAAGCTGCATGTGAAGAAAAGCCAAATGTTTTCCCAGTGAGTATGAAATAATTCATGGGATCTCAACCGGGTCATATGTATAAATATTCAGCTTTGATGAAAACTCGACATCCTTAGTCAAATTTGGTTATTGCCGATTATTGGATTATCAAATTATGAAGTGTTCTCCTGAAAAAAGTGCAGAGTAAGTCATGTTTGACGTTTGTAGAAAAGAAATTAGGGCAGGTAAATACTTTTTAAGTTTCATATTCATTTATCTGATGAAGAAGAGACTGTTGAGATCCAATAACACGATATGAACTCGTATGTGCTGCATTGTGAAATTCAAAAGGGTCAGGAAAATGCGATCCGTTAGACCTGTATGCGTAAGTATGATGCTTAAGAACATTTTCTACAGAAGAACTCGCAGCTTAAGGATCTGACAGAAAACAATTACTGATGCATATTAATAAAATAAAGTCAATCGCATCGGTTAAAGAGATTTGCTCCTCTGCAGTACTTCACGAAAACATTCATTCCATAGTATCACAATTTCATGTGCATAATCTTATTATATTTAATCAGTTAAAATTACATTTCGATTCCACTAAGTAGATTTTCGGTAATGAATTCTAAAGGTATAAAAATCTCAACAACTAACGGTACCTTTAAAATGTCGTTTCAGAGAAAATCAAATTTACGGTTAAAAATATCCAGAGGATTAAAAATGATTCTCCAGCTCTCCAACTGGGGAAATAATTACTGCACCGAAGGACGAGAGCTTTTCTCCAAATGCATAAGCACTATTTCCATTTAGTTTCAGTTTTTTTAATGGAGGATGCACAGAGATGTTCCAAATCCGATTTTTCGTTCCCTGCAATCGCTGCTATGATTTGAGCACGGGTTTTTCATTGACGTCCTTTATGAATTATTTACGAGTATTCAGATTGTTTCCATTAAGCTCGCAAAAACAAATCGATTGATGAAATCTAAGCAGAATTAATGGGGGCGAGGAAGAGAAGATTGGGAAGAGCTGTGTTGGGAAATGGAGGGAACAGGAGAATTGCATAAAAGGTCAGTCTTTTATTTTACGTCCGAAGAAAAACTTCAAAATTCGAAGTCATATGCTAAACCGACTTGAAAATAAATAGAACAGCTACTCAAAATGTATTCCACCGAAATGATCAAACTACCAGCTACATCGTCTCCCTAAGTTTATATCTACAAATTAACCATCTGCAGTAAAACTATCAGCGTGTCAAATAAAGCTTTAATGAGGAAAAAACTTGTTTAGATTTTTACTTCGTATGTGAATCCTTTTCCAGTCATTTTCATCTTCTTTGACTGGCAAAAACATTTCTTATCCTTCTTTTTATGGATCAAATTAGTTTATTTTGGAAATATTACGCTTCAATATTTAGGATGAGATATTCAATTCAGGGAGCAAGCTCATAATATTTGGTGTATCAATTTATGGGGAGCTCAATCGTCCAGGAGAAGTTTGGAGTGCTTGAGAATTGCATAAAATATGAAAAGATGCTGACCGCGAAAAGATTTTACACCCACTTAACAAACAATTGAAGAGAAATTAGTGACTAAAATTAATTAAAAAAAACGTATGACCCTACAATGTACTAAATAAGGGTAAGCCATAGAAATAAAGTTTTATACAATATCACATCATTTTGATATAATTTTGGTATTTTTTAATACAAGGGAGAGACTTTTTGAAAAACAGTATAATTTGGATTTCTCATTTAGTTAAAACTTATAATCCATTGTAGTTGGAATATTATCATAACTTGCTTTGACAGCCTATATTTCAGCATAATTATTGAATATCGCCTCTATGCAAGCACATTTTGGATGGAAAACAAAACATCCAACATACATATTTAATGTTTGGTTTACATAGTACTCGTATTATTACATATTTTATCCCTAAATTTCATTTCAATTATTATTTAAGTAATTGATTGGACTATTTATAGATAATTTCTTTTTTAATTTGCTTGAATTGTCGTGTCATACGTATAATAAAGCACTTCGTTAATAACCTGAAGCATTCAGTGTTATTTTAATGGAGTTTCACTGAATATCAATAGAAAATATGATTAAATTTTGAAGTACAACCTAAATTTTTTATGAATTTTCATGTGATATAATTGGATATTCGGTGACTATTAAAGCAATGAGATGTAAAAGCCATCAATGTTAGATTACAATCATGATGAGAATGCGAATCACAAATTATATAGTCATATTCGCAATTATAATATGCATTAAGCTAATGATTTTCAAATTGAAACTACATTCGATGATTACAAATGCCGAATTTGCCTTTCATGAGAGAAATGGGGAATTGGAACAGAAACTAATATGTATGTTAAGGATTAAGAGGAAATTAATCGATTCCGAGATTAAGGCGAAAATAACATTTCCGATTTTAGAGGGGCCGATTAAATGAGTCGTTCGAACCAAGAGAATTAATATTAATCCCCCACATTCCATCTTTCTTTCCTTGTTCTCCGTTAATAGCTTCTTCCCTCACATATTTCAGTTATTAGCGCCATCTTTAATTAACTGTTTCCATACGCTTCGAAAGAGCAAAATTGCTCGGAATTGAAAATAAGTTGATCGGAAGTTCGTAATTTACTCTCTTTTAGATTTTATTTTAGACTGAGGCTCGCAACTAGATATCACTATGAAGTGATTGGTGTTTATGATCATGCTTTTAGCTCGTTTCCGATGAAAATACTTAACGGGACCAAAATTGACCATTTGTAACCAATGATGATATACTACGGTTTTAGTGTGACTTTCTCAAAATAAATGCCGCGTAGGAACCTGATGAGCTATCGTCTGTCAAGTTGTCTTTTGGCAGTCCAGTATTAACGTCAATTTAGAACTTAGCTTAAAATGAAAAAAAATAAGAATTTGAACAAATAAGGATACAATCACTTGACACGTAGATTCATTTATTCTACCACAATTTTTCATTAGTCACTAAGATATGTAGGAAATGAGATAATTTGGTAAAAGATCCTTACGGAATTCCGGTTTATATTTCGTCAAAACAATTTGAAAGAAGAAATGCCAATGTTTCAGTCAGATGCTCAACAATATCATCGATGAAGTTTTTACCGATCAATTTTCCAATTTATTAGCTAACTGAAGAACGAAATAATGAAGTTGCCCATCGAGTCCTTACAGGAGACATTCAAGGAGCTCACAGCAGGGTGTACAAGCGTGAGCATAAATTTCAATTTCAATTTAAATTTATGAGAGCTTCGTAGTCTTTACACATACGAATGATAAGTTTGTTATGATCCTGAGTATCGTTAGTTATGACGTAATAAAAAATGAAAACTATCGAAAATAGAATTTAAGTTTGGGGACAATAATGATTGTGCGTACTTACAGAAAAATGCCAACGAAATAATATTTTCGACTTTCGAAAGTAAAAATTGTCAAAGTATGTAGAAAAAATCTGATGAGGCCAGCACATGACTTTCTCCATACGTAAGATGTAAATATTTATCTACCACAGTAATTTCGAACTCTATATTCCATCAAAACTTGGAAAATAAGTGATCAATTTAAATCATATTATCTTTTACGTCACAAACATTATAAATAATGTTTTTCGGGACATGCTGGATAAAAAACGATGAAATTGGCCTTTGCCCATAGAGCCCAGAGCACCCACGAAGTACATAATCAGCAACTTCCGGTTTATCAGTATTTCACAAATAACTCCTACACAATCAGTGATACAAAAATATATTTCATACAAAAGTTATAGTAAATAACATTTTCTAAAACTTTTATAAGTAATACAATATACCTATATATCATATTTATGGAGATATTTTGAAAACTGGAAATGAGCTTTGATGAATGAAGCTCGACTTCCGGTCAACCGATTTACTCCAAAAACTAATCAACTCTGACAGCACACACCACAGTACTATATACGAAATTTGGTATTGATACAACTAACAGTTTTCACGTTAGAGCGCCCACTATCATACACACACATACAGACACACACACACATACACACAGACATCATTCCGAAAATGGTTAAAACGTGTTCTAGGGACCCCAAAACATGTATTTCCGTTGAAATCTCGAAGTCGAATTTTTTCATGAAAACAATACTTTCTCTATACTTCGTATATGGAGAAAGTAATAAAAAGGATGTGTTTCAGGCGTTATTTCTCGGAATTCCATCTTAAAAGAGAATAATGAAACAAGTTTTCTTTTTTCCTTCTATTTTGGTATAATTTTGGCAGAATGGGAAGTGACATTTGACGGTAGTTGGGATGGAGCGAGTTTTCGTGATGAAGAATTAATAACTATTATCTCGCTTCACTGTGCTTCACGGAAGCTTTCGCTTTTGTTTTTTCCTTTTCGAATCGACTCCTCTCCTTTTGCGATATTCTACGATTTTGCGAATATCGCGAATGTGCAGGCAAGCGTGGATGGCCCATGCGGGACGCAGAAACCAAAGCAATGAAATGCAAACTGTGCCCGGGAGCGGGTTTGGGTTGGAGCAGTCATTCGATGCGAAGTTTCATCCGGTTCCGTGGAAATGCTGCGAACTGGAGCTGAGGTAAATGTTCGCGAACCATCGCACAGAATTGTCCATATGAGATATCGCCGTTTTAGGGACAATTATGAACACTCCCATGTCAGGGCCGAGGATATTGACAGCCATTGACTCATCATTTGGAGCATAAACATAAGTGTCATCTTCGAAATTGCGTTATCAGTAGAAAGAGTTGTAGAGGACTAATTGCGTTAACTCAGTAGCTCAAAGACTGCCTAGATCTCCAATCCTTTCACTAGAATAGCCATAATAAGCATTGATAAGGGAATGAGTCCAGATGAGGAGTAAGGTGGCTTGCTCTTTTTCTTGCTCCTATTGCCACATTAAGAAACGATGCGATAAGAAGAATACTTTTTCTTAAGTGCAGCATAGTGGATCTGTCAGTAACTCAAGTTACTATATTAATTTATGAAATATGAAAATGTATACCATTATTCGAAATAATTCAATCCGCTATACCTCTTATGGCATCGCAGCTTAACGGAGGCAACAATACTCATATAAAAGTAAATGAAAGAGGTTTAATTCCTTCTATATTATACTATATTATACAGTTGTATACTGTACTGTGATATCCGAGTATACATCTTCCAAAATACTTACTAAAGTCATTCACTATGCTGAAGTAATGCAGCAGGAAGAAACCGGAATAAGAAATTATTATATGAATACAGCAAGTTGAATCTACTTAAAATCTAGAGCTTATTTTCTCTACAGATCCGGCACTCTGGGGGAGGTGAGCCTTTTCAGTAATCCTCAGGGGTAAATGGGAGTGCAGAGGAAATGCGGTAATTCCTCTTATTCCCAGAACGGCCTCCAAATACGACGCTTATCATTTGGGAGTCGTTTTCACTTTTGGCCTATTAAAGATCCAAAATTCCGTTCATGAGCTCGATTTCTCTAGAAGTCTCTCCTTTTATCCATTGCACTTAGAAGACACTATGACATGGACTATTCTTGGATTCCCATGGAATGAGTCGATAATTTTTGGCTGCCATCCATTAATTAATGAAAAGGAGACCTTCTTAATTTAAGGATTATGAGAAGATATTGCTCAATCGCGGGTCGGATGCAACCAGGGATTTATCTTAAATGCCCTAGGGGGTAATCTTTCTACTGAACACTTTAATGAGCTTATAAAATGGACTGGATCTTAATAGTTCTGTGGCTATGAATGCGCATTAAGACGACATGCTTTTTTGTTCCTAGAGGCTCTGCATCAACTCTGGCGGGAATCGCTAAAAGTTGAACAAAATTCCCATGTTTGAAAAATGCATGCCAATTCGAACAAATTTTGTGTATCTTTCCAAAAATAGAAATTCACTACAGAGTAACGAACGTCTACTTTACAGGATACGATATCCTCATAGTACTAATGGTTTAGTTTATATCATTATATATAATACCATAGCAATGAAATCACATAAGAATAAAATGGCAGTATCATATAATAATTTAAGGTACATTATAGATTGTATTATAACAAGTAAAACTATATAATATATTTATATAAGAACTTAATATACTTCAATACCATTAAAGTGAGCTTATCGAAATTGAACTCAAAGAATAGTTCCAGAAATAATAAATTACAACAGTACTAATGCAAGCAGATTATCAATCGTTGGCATACATTGATTTACGAAGTGATTCAAATATCGTGAAATATGAAACTGAATTATAAGACTAGAGAATAGCTGGATGAATTAGGTATTTGAGGTTTCAGTTACCTCACTATATTTTCCATTTCCTTGCGTCGAACAAGAAATCGCTCTTTCATAATTCCATAAGCCTCGTAAGTGTTAGGTTGTAACATTAGCGTACGTAAGATTGTGATGAATACAACAGTAGTAATGCATGACATTCAAAGTAGGCTTATAGCATACCTCTCTGAAGGACAACCATTCGCCTTATTTCTCCGAGAACAAGTGCAGATCGTAACAGCGATCATTGGAAATGATGCCTTAATTCAAGTACAATCCCATTGAAAATGTTTTATTTTTTAGAAAGCAGCCAAAACGTCGACCATCGTTGATATATTTTGATTTTTTCTACGACATCTACTGCATTAATCACCGTGAAGTGTCACTTTGAAAGTGAGTTGGAAATGATTTCACTAGGAATTCGTCATAAATCTCCCCTTTGCAGGTTTCTAGATCCTTCTGGTAAGAGGTACCGTAATGAAAGCTATAACAGCTTTTCTACAGGATCTATGATTTTTGGTTATTCAAATAGATGGACACTCATGAAGCTCCCCAAGGAGAATAAATTTGGTTGGTCATATATGGGAAGTCCTTAATTCCGAAAAAACCTTTTCCTCGGAATCTCTTCTGGTTTTTGAGAGGCCCTATTATGCTCTCTCACGGAGTGTCAGCTCCTTACTTATTTCTTAATGTTTTCCTCTGAAAAGAGAGTCCGAGTCTAGTCTCGTCTCTTAAGAGTTGCAAAGCAATCGAAGTAATAGAGTATTTCCCAACAGCTGTCATAAGTTCTCGGACATACATTCTCCGTGCGACAGCACACTCAAGCACGAACAGTGAAATTATCGAATTACAAGGAATGAGGCCCAACCGCCGATGACACTCAGATGCCGTTAGAAAGACAAAAAACGGAGAAACCGTGACGCTGTTCACGGATTAGAAAATAACTAGCGGGAGTCTTTTCATCATCGCACGGTTCGCTCGGCCACCGACTCTTGGCGCTGGCGTCGACTCAATTATACGCCTCCCTGCGAGGCAAGAGTTGTAATGAATGAACGCGGGAGGAACAGTGAAAGATCGTCTTCATTACTTGAGGTCAACTCCTGCGAGCAATCAGTCGATTTCTCGGTTCGGAGCTCTTTCCCATGGCAGCCGAAGCAACCGAATAAAATTAAATCAGTCTATTTCATATTTTAACCGGGAGTTATTGATTTCTGGCATATGTTATTGGTTCGAAAGACTGAGTTAAAGAGTGGTAGAGGTTGGTATGAAGCAAATGATGTGGGAATAGGTTTCCTCGAAATTATTGACATACATGCTGTGAACACAATGTTTTTACTTTTTATATCCTAGGCTGGGACACATTTTTCGAAACTATTTTGTCGACATTCGGCCAAGCAAGAGAATATTAATGTCTGCATTCAGATACCTCGATACAACAATCAAACGATAAATATCGAAGTTATTTCTAGATAATTCTTAATAGAATGGTAAGTAGTAGTAATATATTTAAAGTGCATCGACGGCTAAGGTCATTTTGCACTGTTAATTTTCTTACGTTTTAGTCACTGATATTTATCACTGGCATTCTTGTGACCTCATCTTCACAACAGTCGTAGTTGCTAGTGTGTATGGAGTATAATGCGCGAGAACCGTATGGAATTGAGTCTTGATATTAATACATATAATGTCTTCTGTTTTCTCTTTAACGAGAATAGGAATAAAATTACTTAAATGATTGCTTTATTTCCAAGAAGTGAAGGCCGCTTTGAACTCCTACAGAGAGCGCAGAACCCAAACCTCAGACGTACGATTCTGAGAGTATCTGAAAAATTGATCACTTTCAACGCAATGGCAGTAAATGAAGCTGATTTCTTCAACTTCTTAGCTAACCTTCTGTTATATTTCACTAAGAATGAGTGCGTTTGTTACATCTATTACATTTTTACTAAGAAACATAACACATTTCACTGCACACGTAAAAATTACGACTTTCGAACAAGACGGCCTGCATGAATGAAATTGATCTATTAAATTCAAATGATTTAATTTTAGAAGTGCGATTATCAGTATGTAGGCAATCCTTGGAGGTGACTTACTTGGGTTGAAATTGAGATTTGAGAAAGGAAAAAGTATCAAGATCAACTAAGTACAACACGCATACACTAGGAGGTATGCATATACTGCCCATATACAATGTATAGGGACAGTATATGCATACATAGGTATTAATATATTCATATTATGCTTATATATAAATGCTTCTAAGAGCATTTTCACAATGATTCACTGGAAATTATAAAACATACATTTACTGAAGAATCTATCGAAAGGCAAACGTATCGCTGTTTTTTTTTAAATACGATGCATATTCAATCCGTAACATTTATTGGAAAAAAATAGCAGAACTCATTCGAATGAGATGTTTTAAAGTTGTAGAATAAAATATACATTAGAATTAATGATAATCATATAATTTTCATACTTTTTGTTGAATTACAATTAATCGAGGAAGCCATTGGAACTTGAGAAAAATACGATCCTAATTATTCAGACTCGTTATCTCGAAAATAGAAATTTATAGCTTAGCGTATCCCCGTTTTTATTTCCCCAACTTTTGTGAAATTTTTCATTTTGTTTTCATGGGCAAACTAACTTGCTTATCAATGATCCCGCGGAGACTTTTTGGCCTTTTTCCATTAACAAAGTTTCGCAGCAACAATAAATTACGTCCCGATAAGACCCTTATTTCTGGCTTTCTCGACACCGAATTTCGGTCGAATGCAGCGGATAAGGAATGACTTCCCAGCGTCAAATCTTCATTCATTTGTTACCCCGCGGGGAAGGAATTTATCAATGGAAGCCATTGAGTTTTTCCGGATATTTTTGCGATGAAACGCCTTCGCAGGATTAAGAAAATGAGGATTTTGTGGAATAAATCAGGAAAAAACATTTGCACGCGCACCTGCCCGTCGATCCCCATATTCCTTCGATAAATACGATCCGCAAATTCTATCCCCTTCCGTCATCGAGGGCGATCCGAGAATGACAACGTTCAAGAAATATTTCCCTGAATCCACCGATCTGCCTCTTCCGCTATGCGTTGAAACCTTAGGTAGATTTATTAAAATCCTATGGTACCGTGTATAAGTTGTTTCAATTCCTCTTTTATCTTCGCTTTCTTTGAGCATTATATTGATAACTTATAAAATTAAATGATTATTTATTTAGCTATGAGTATACTTAAGCACGATCCAGTTTGCCTTCTAAGAGAATTTTTTTACGATGGTATTTCTTTTTATATGGAATCATTTTTAGGGCGCCTTCGATATTTTGTTGTCGGTCTTAGCTTGGTGGATAGCGTGTTGGACGTCAGAGGTCTCTTCCGTTGCAAAGGTGGTTCAAATTCTAAAAGAAGCGAACTTCATTCTCCATTTTCCTGGATTGCTTCTTAATTATGAAGTAAATTCTTCCCAATAACAGGTAAATTGTATTCTAGCAGGAAAGACTCGCTGGTATGTCATAGACCACCGATAACTTCCTGTTAGAATATTTTTCCACTGCCCCAGAATAATTTATCTCGTTGCGAAGATTCTGTTTTGACAATAATCGCATCCAAATATATCTTGCTTCCTTATACCCTGTACAGGTAGAATTACATTTACTCAGGACAAGATCATAAAAACTTGTATAGCTTAAAAAATACGTATAGCTTATTTTATTACGTAAGATATAGGAATGCTTTTCTGTCTAAAACCTTTGAGCGGTGAACTTACTTACAGGCATCCAAATCTATCATTAGTATTGTTCCATTTCTGGATTCCACACAAGTAACTCAGTTTGTTTTACAATCCATTTTACATCCAGATTGATCCATAATCCATTCATTGCAAAATTCATCTCAATTATATTTGCTAACGAAACACTTCAATTTATAAACTCTATTAAAGAACTTACAGCGAGTCAATGAAATATAATATTAGTCGATTAAAAGTTGATGATTTTGTGGGTAAAAGCTTGTTTGGTCTTTTATTTTTTCTCTTGTCCAGAAATAATCTAATTAATAATTGATAAATTTTGGGGTCACTCTACAGCTTTCAGGAAAATATTAATATACATACCACCTAAAAAGGAAACAATTAAACACACTATCCAATCAACGTTGAAGTATGAATATTGAATGACACCTAATATACACGTATGAAAATATCTCTTTGTGGTACACATTCCCTCGAATCGGGATATTAATATAATATGCAAAATATAACGAATATTATACAAATTTTACGGAAAAGGGAGACCGTGATGGAAGAAAGTCATAACTCGAATTGTAAAATGTTATTTTTGGAATTATTCATTCCATCCAATGTAAGAAGTAAGTAAGTAGAACTGCGAATAGAAGTAATGAAATTCTAAAATAGCCTGTTCAAAGATCACTTCAGTGGTTCAGTTGCTAGGTTAACAAAGTAAGGGCAGTGTATACAAACAATTAGCAGAAGATATAAAAGTCCAAATTGAAATCAACGGAATACAAAGAGAATACTGCTATTTTGCAGAAAGAGCGGTAAACATGTTTGCAGACGGACTGATCGACGTAAGAATAAATGGCTGAAACGAGCCTGCACAGGTGCTTTTGTGCTACTCGTGAAAGGCATGCATAGGAAGAGGAAATTACAAAAGAGATGAAACGGAATTAAGGCGATAAATAAAAGCAGAGGAAGTGGTAAAAATATCTCGTGTCGCTCACGCAAAGTCAGTCATGGGATCGATTCAGACCGAAAGACTTGTTGACCCCGGCACTTTTCCATTCTTGCTGAAATAGAGAAAATATTTAATCTCAGTTTGATATTCGTTATGCCTTTACAGGTGATGTGTGTTTGAAAGGGAATTTCCTTAGAAGTCGGATTGGCAGCGAAATGTGCGGAATTGAAGAGAAGGTGTTCAGATTATTCTCAATTATGGAACCTTTAAGAAAGTTTAATGATCGAGTTTAATTTTAACTCCCTTAATTAAATTTAAATCTGCAGAGGAATTCGTGTTTGAATGAAGGGAAACTAAAATTTGCAAACTTGGTGGCTTGAGATTGGTAAAAATTCATTTTATTATATACTAATTCTCTAATCTCTCTCGAGGCCTCATAATGTTGTTATTCCAATGCCTCTGAACATGTCAAAAATGCCTGAATGAAAATTACAAAGGCTGTAGTTAAATCCAGTTGGATTTGAATCGAATAAAAATGCTATTTCCATTGTGAATTATGGATGCTCGTTAACCAAGGGATCTTCAGCAGTGACCGATGGCTAGAAACGTATTAAGGGACGATTTGGAAGGAAAGCGATGGATTCGAATTGTGAGGCGCCTTAGAGGGATCTGCCCTTTCTAAACAAAGCCCCGCTCCGGAGGATAATTGATAGATTAACTGTGGATTGACCGTGGGAACACATCTCTCGCAAGACAATTTATTATTAATTACTGACGGATGACTCAAGTGTTGATTGATTAAAGGGCTTACGTATCGCCCTTCCACTCTGTGGTTGGAGGCATAAAATAGAGAACATTTTGAAAGGGAAGATACCATCGAAACAAATTTAAATATCGAAAGATTCGCTCTAAAAAAGAAGATATCTACATCTCCCGTTCTTTTCTTTGCTCCTATATTCTTGTTTCGTTTATTAGTAGTGCCTCCACTGACACTTTACTTGCTTTTTACCATTCTATTGAAACTATCCCTTCAAATAAAATTCTGAAATATTTGTTGAAATTAGATTCAAAATGTACGTTTGTCTGTCTCTGATTTTCCCACTTGGGAGTTGTCGGTTCACACGCTGCTTCGTCATTTGCATTCATATCATTGGATCTCAAGCGATTCGGATGAAAGGGAAAGGGCGTCCGAAATTGCGATGGAAGGGCGATTGGAGAGGCAGCGGCCTCCGCCTTACGTCCCCACTCAAAGTCAGCAATGATTTCCATCGTTTCTGAAGAGAAGGTCGAGACAACTTGAAGCCTTGGTTGAAAGTACGTGTATCCTATTGGGCTGTATTAATTACACTTTCCATGGAGCGTATCAGAGTGCAGTTCATACATAAATCCGGCATCGCCCATTCGGAAAAATTGAGGTAAAGGTTCAATTCATCATGAGTACTGTTTCGCATTTCTATACCTGTGTACTTTTTACGCATCGCATGCTTAATTTCATATTTTGTCTCTTTGTTACTTAAACAAGTTCTGTTCGTTTTCATTAAAACCTCATTCAACCTTTAGTACATTTGGTCTTCCTTTTGGACTTTCTCATCATCTATCGTCTGTTTCATTCCATCTACACATACGTATCAGACATTTTCTCAATCCAGATCTCTTAAAAACCAATTTTTTTACTTTTTCATTAAATATTCTTCTCCGTTTACTCCATTTTGTTTTTAAACTTATTTCTCTTTACGCATATTGTTTTTAATAGTAATTCTATTTTAGTAACTAAATATGGATCTTCTTTTGTGTTGTAATTGAATTATTTTTCTTATTTCAGCATCATTGATGTAGTTAAATTCTAATCTAATTTTCATACTACGCTCAAATTTACTCCCTTGAAGTTTTCATTAATTTATCAATGCAATAGTTATTACCAATAGTGCATTTAAGGATGACTCAAGAGCCTAACAACGAATAACTATATTTTAACCTGCATTGTATTTGCTTATAGATATTGTGATTTTTATAATCCTAGATTATTTCAAATTCTTCCTTTTTCCTTTCTGTATTTTTGCAGATTTTTAACACACCTCTTCTCTGGAGTGTTTTCTGAGGGGAAAATATTATTTCTACGATAAAACAACATCGCAAATTACGCAGAACTGAAATAACTTTCATTTGTTTAAGAAAAATATTATTTAGAAGAATGTATACAAGGGCGATACATTTCCTGTGGGAGGCATAATATTCATTATTATGACAAATGTTATCGAGAACTGTAATTGAAATTATAATAAAAGAATGGGTGAAATGAAAATACGTGATGTCAGCTAAAAATTTATTTCTTTCCCGCATAAACCCACAAAAGTTAAAGAGAATGAAATACGAGGAATAATAAGAACTGAAAGTTTAATATGCTTGTCTCTCCAATGAAAGTCCTCTGTTTATGAATGGATATTCCTGCATACACTCGGTTGTAGTAGGTATGCTTAAATTTAAGCCCTTCAAATAAAAGCAGAATATTTAGAACATATTCACAAACAATACGATGCAAACTGGAATCAAGCTTCCATCGAAAACGGTTGCGTTATGTTAATGGGAATTATACTTTCTATTTGGATATCGTATTTTGGAAAAAAAGAAACACTGATGCGTGAAAGAATGATCGATTTCTTACTATTTTTGTACCTAATTCGTCGAGGCACTTATGGGTGATATCATTCTCCAAAAAACCTGTAATGTTATGATTTAGCACTCTGCACCGTTTATCCTAAGTTGCTTGGAATCTTCCGAATCTGTAATTTAGCTGTTGAAACAGCGTAGTAAGTGGTCTCAGTCTAATCACGTTTATTCCCATCCGTTCACTAAAGCTTCCCAAGTTTATTTTGTCAACAAGTAGAGATGCTGAAATTACGCTTGGATTACGACGCGAAAACTAGAATTCTTTCGAGTAGCCTAAAATGCTTTAGGAAGTGTTGAAAGGAGATTTTAGTTGATAATTTGATAAATATTCCCTTCATGAATGAAAGAAGTTTTGAAAATCAAGTTTGGTATCATCGCGTAAACGATACTTTGAAAAAACTCCAACAATTCCTTATTCAAGAAAATCATCGGTATAAGATTCAATGATTTACGCCAATCTATGGCCATTAATTTATGATTTATATAGTTCCAATTATTCTCTTTGTAGATTGTGTTTTACCTTTGTAACTCGTTTTAGTTTAGCAGAAAATACTTTCTCCAAACTTATGTCTTATGAAATGTATACATTTTCTACCTTCAATTCTTGGAGTCCGACAGAGTTGCTTAGCTGTGTGAATGTGTTCATTGCATCAATTTAAGTGATGAGAAATTTAGTTAAAATGAATAAACCTGCATATTTAGTTGAAGAAAACTGTTTTCAATCAATTTAGTAACATTTTTAAATATTTTCTAGAACTTAACCTACACACTTTTAGTACGAAATATTTTATTAAATAGTTTCCCACACACTGGAGTAGAACAGAATGCCGTGATACGCATAAAGTAGCTCTGAAATTTGCTCAATAGCATAGAAAATAATATATCACAGAAATTTGTACTGATTTTTTATGCAAGTTCGAATAGCTATAACTTAATAATTGTAATTAGAGACAGATGTTTGTAAACATAGTGAAAAATGTAAAATTGCAGTTATCTTTCTCGTTAGCTAGCTATTCCACCTTTCGTTCAACTTGTAACTGTTGAATTCATTTAATGTCATCAGAAAAGAAGCTTTATTCATATACACCTCAACATTTTCTATAACGAAGCCTAGCTTACGAAAAAAAAAATTCCCCTTTCATGAATAATCAGTACTTAAAAAATACAGGTCTTGATTTATTACTTCCGAAGTCTCCTCCATTGCAATTGCGCTTTGCTCAATCACGTCAAACGAAGTCTGTCTTCTTGACCTGTCCTTTGCCGCTCTTTGCTCTACACTTCGGATGTGTCCTTGCGATACATGAGAGAGCACCGTTTAAACATCCGATCTCCCTTTTGCAAGTCCTAGTCCATTTGCCCATCAGAATTTCTCTTTGTCACTTCTGAAAGTGGATCAAACAGGATCTAACGGAGGAAAGTATCTTATTTGCTATTGCTAGGAGACGCACTTTTGTTCTGTTTTTTTTTCCGATACTTTCCTTATATTTCGTAAAATAATTGACCCCGTAAGGAATATCATGACTACACAACGGTTTTGTCAAATTAACAGCATAGTTTTCGATTATGTCTTAAATGAAGATCAATAAAGGAGAATAGAGAGATTTTACTTGTAAGTCGCAGTAATAAAACAATGATTCATTGGGTTGGATGATCGATGACGTACTTGTTAATGCTCAAAGCAATGGCAGATGGATTGGGAAAAATTCTATAACAAAAAGTTCATCAAAGATAAATATAGAGCTGATGCCAGGAATATTTATTCCTGAATTTTAAGATATGGAGTCTCATGACGTTTCATTAAAAATACCGGAATATAAAAGGCTCACATTTTTGGAGAGGGAATTCAGTCCCTCGTGCGCAACGTATTTCTTTCGTGGATAAGTTGAGATGTTTCCTTTGTGTTCCTCATGCGACTTTTTATTCCACTGCTGTCTTGTCCTTATCAGTTTGAACGAGCGCAAAAACCGCAATAACTGCCTTCATGATTAAAACACACCGCGTCGTTGTAATTCCGGTGAGAAAAACTCTCCATCGGGAGCAGTAATCAAGATGCGCGATTTTCCATTCGCGGAACAAAAACGGAAATGGCGGACGCGACAAAAGTCTCGCCTCGAAAACAAAAAATAAACGCGCCGCGGATATTTCCGTACAGCTGTTCCGACGCTCCCTCGCCTTCTTTTGTTTCCCGCCTTTTTTCTCGTACGACTCTCGGAAAAAAGCGAGGGAGAAGCCAGCGCATCCTATGAACACATTTTTCAACTTGGCTCGATATCTGAGGGGCAATAAATCACGCCGGTAATATAGCCACGACGTCACGGGGACGAACAAAGTTGCATACTTACCGAGGTAACTTACCTTCCGTCATCTCTTCTTCGTGTATCCGAGGCCCAAATGGCGAGGGGGCGCCAATATGCACGACCCAGAATTTATTATTTCCCGAATCAAGGGAAAATGGAATTTCCTCGGACCGAGGGCATTTTTGAGAGATATATGTTCCTTTAATACATTTTTGAATCCGGGATGAAAAATGGCCCCGTTTTTTGCATAACACAATTGGACGCCCTATATACTTTTTTGCGATGGCCGAGGATGCATTTTCTGGAAGTCGCTCCTATTAGTCACCGAGAGACAGTTGGGTAATGCGATTAGGTGATTTATTCGGCGGTTTGAGCCTGAGATGCAGAACGCTCCGCCGGTAATTTCACGTCACTCACGATTTCGAGTTTGGACACATATTTAACGCCGTAAGAAAAGCCACGTAAGAGGGATATTCGTAACAGATGGGGGAAATCGACTTGTCAAAGATTTGTATTACGTTTTGTTAAAGATGTGATTTTCTTATCACACTTTTGATTTGACCCAAGATGTGAGAGGGTTAAGAAATACTCAAAAGTGCGAAAATGAGGAATGAAACCTCGAGTCAAAAATTCGAAATACCAATTCTTTAATACGGTCTCGTGAATAAGATTTTTAAAAGGAATGTTTTATAATTATGTGAGACAAAATTCAACGGAAAGACCAGAATTAAGTGTATAATGCATGACTATAATACACTTAAATGCATGGAATGTTTCAACCGCAAAATATACAGCTGTCTTGAAGTAACATCGTGCATTAATTTTCGCGAATTTGGTGTATTAAAGAATTCAACTTTTTTGTTGAAAACGCGGTATTTGCAATTCCTATAACCCGTAGCGGAACAACTCAGTGATTCTCAAAATATCATTACTATTTTCCGATTAAAGATGAATTACCAAATTTGACAGAATTTTGATACTTCTATTTAAAAACTCTCAAAACACACAATAATACGAATAGCTCGTACACTAGCATGGTAGACTTTGGATGCTTAATTTCAGTGACTACACTGGTCATTGAACTTAAGTGTTTCTGCTAAACTGCTATCAATTAAAAAATAAAAATATATATAATGGAAACAAATTTTAAGTTGAATATTTGAAATGATTTCCATGGGGACCTTTATTGGAATCAGGAATGTCAGTCGTCGTGGAAAGAATAATGTTCTGCAATTAATGATTCGATTGCTATCGCCATTTTAGCTGGACCTGCCTCACTAAACAGCGTGTAAAATACAATTAGAACAACAAAACACAGTTAAATTACAAAAATTGTATAGTTGTGGAATCGTACAAGCTTTGATATTAAACTTTGTTTAAAATGTAATTCCATCAATTAACGCTAGACGATATCCTTTTTAAAACAACACAAAATGAACAGGGACGTAATGATGGAGCTCTGATACACAATAAATGCGATCACTATGCTGGACCGGTTGAGTTGTCAGATAATTTGTAGAAGCAGTTTGTTTTAACATGTGTAAAACGAAATCATGGACGATTCAGTATCTTATATGCAAAGCGATGTTAACCCCACCGTATATGTATTTACGTTGTTCCGCCATATTTCAGGATTTCAACCAAAATTTTGAAACCCCGGTTAATTAGCAAGTGAATCGCAAACTTTATTTTGCGAGAGAAAGTCGGGTAAGCCGAAACAAAGTACGTTTAGCGATGAAGTACAGCCGCACACGCGGAGTTAATTAAGTATGTCGTGACTCACAAATTTCGGAGGATAATGAGGTAATTACCGGAGGGCAAAACATGTCGGAGAGCGCTGAGAGATTAAAGCGAAAAGAGCAAGTCTTTCGAGAAGTGAAAAATTATGCATGTAAAACATCATTTTCGAATTTTCCGCCGGGATTCTGGAAGGAAAAAATCCGAGGGAATTTAATTATCGCGCTTCGTAGAGTGATGAATGCACACTTAATGAAAGCACGCTCTGAAGAAACACGCGGAAACATCGATAGCCATCGATACACACGAAATATTCACTCGTGGATTAGGGAACCGAAGTGATGCTCGAATCTGATCTGATTGCTTACATCCAATTTACGATAAATAAAAGTTAGTTGTAACCTCATTTCAGCTAAAACTTCTTTCGTTATGAAAACATATTTCTTTTTCTTTCCCAAATAATTCCAACGTGCTGAAGAATTAGTTCAAATGCTCGGTGTTTGCGTCTCCTGCCACTCGTCGAAAGATGGTTACCAAGGTAATAAGGCAGCTGCAGATTATATGTTTATGTCCCCGCTATTTGTTCATTTTAATTGCATATTATTAGAAAATTGTCTCTTCTTCTTACAGTCTGCTCTAAATTTCTGCTATGTATTCCAAATGGGCTTATATTGGGTGTATTCTTAACGGAAAACGAATGAGATCGAACTACAGTACTAACTTTGTTTTCAAAGGACTGTTTTTTTATTTTTATAGCCACAAATTATTCCTTTACATTATCAATATTCTTGATATTTCAAAAAAAACATTCCATGGCTAAAATTATAATCTTTATTCAAAGTAATTTCCTTTAATAGTTTTCTCTTCGACATAGTACTATTCTATTACTATATACTACTTCGAAATACTAACTCTATTTTCTTTCGTGTAAAATGTAAGGTTTTCAAAATATAAATAGAACCGTAGGTGATTTTTTTAGGAAAGTCTTTCTATGTGAAAGAAAGTACAGAACAATTAGTTGCAAGTTGATTCAAGGAATTTACTTTAACGTTTCTTCTTTGTTTTCAAATAAACTAGTTTATGGGGCATTGATTGATGACGGGTTTTCGTGAGATCCCACTTTTAGGTCAGAAATAGTCGCCTATTTCTCTGTTTCCTTATACCTGCGTATCACATTTATGGGACATCTATCGATGGTACTGGCTTCGATATCGAGGACAAGTCGCTCCGAATATTCTATTTTCCTCATTCGCATCCGACCAGAGCATAGACCCACGTCAAGCGATGAAAGGTGGCTGTCGCGTAGATCCATTTGGACATTTATCGGCATAGTTCGCGTATTTGCCTGTTGTGGGCGTTTCTGCTCATTTCGCGTGGGCGTCGTCATCGCCCACACTTGTCGGGGCTCTCAAAGCGACCGCACGGACGTGCGCCACCGAAAGAGAGAGTGAGCTTCGGAGGAAACTTCTTAAGACGGGAGTTTGGTATTCACCTTCGGTTGTCCTTTCTTCCAACTTCCACTGCTTTTCCTCCAATGCATCGGAGGAAATCGCATTCTCGGGGTGTCCTTCTTACGTATTCTTTCTGAGAACTTTTAATTTCGGAATGAAGAGATTTAAAACAAAGTTCCCTCTTTCGGAGATTTACACCGAGGGAGGGATTTCTACAACTTTTCTGGATCGATAAGAGCGAAGGAGGATGGGGATTTGTAAGCAGCGGACGAGAGAAACCAAAAAGGATTTAAGACGTGCATAATTACGTTTGTGCATGATTTCATGTTAGGAAAGGATATAACTTGGATAAAGTTGGGTAAAATTAATAAAATTCTGTTGTAACTTACAGTAATTCTTCAGAAAGGAGGGAATGTGTATACTACATAATTGAAAACATATTTTACATGAAATGACCCCATGCCTAAAACTTGTCGACCTGTTGCCGAAATCAGGAACATACCATTAAATTCCATTAAATGGAGAATTTACTTAGTTTGCAGTACTTTTAATTTTATATGCAACATTTAAAAATACTTAATGAATAAAACATCACTTCGAATCTGTCAATAACATATCAACATACATCCAGATACTACTTGGCCAAATTCGGACAACACTAAGTTTTATGTATACCTTTTTCTCGGATAAATTGTGCTTTGTAAACCAATGTTTACGGAAACAAAAATTTTCGTTGTAAATGGTTTCAAATATTTTATAGTTAAAAATGTCTTAAATTTTAGAATTAACGAGAAATTTCTTTCCTTCAAACCATAGAATTTTCTTAGTAGTAATCCAAATAAAAAAACTATTTTTTTTCCTCATTAATATGTCTCGTTCTATTTGAGAATTTAAAATGTTATTATGATTATTATTGTTGAACCTTTTTAGTGTAATAATAATAATAAAACTTCTTAAATCCAGCAAGATTGAGTCTAAAAGTCTCCTCTTCCATCTAACCAATCGTTATACAATATATAAATAATCAGTTTAAAAAGATAGTATGAGAATATACGAGGAGAATTGTGGGTGTGAAAAACCTAAGATCTGTCGTATCGTCGAAGAAAAATGTTAAATATTAAGTTAGCCAGTTATATTTTATTCACGATTAATTCTCTTGTGTACATTGGCATCTTAAAGTCCAATTTACCAGTGATCACTGAAAATACTGTAAAGTTGACGAATTCTTCCCTTCTGTGCTATGACACAAAGTTACTCCCGATTACATGGAGAATAGCAAACCTTAATCAAAGTTTGCTGAAATACTTTTAAGCTTTCGACTGAACCTTCAAATGCAAGATAGCTGCAATTTGGTATGTATTGCATAAATTACAATCACTCATGACCTTATCTGTTCTAATCAATAATTTGCGGTACATGTCGAAGGTGAAAGATTGATCTGTTTCACTATTTCACAAACCTAAAGCAAACGGAATTGGAAATTAAATTGCTTATGTCAGTGGCTCTGTACATAATTTCATAGTATGACTTATGGCGGTATAACAATTGTCTGAAAAAATTCTCACGGTTCGTATTACATCGTAATTGTATTCGTTGCAAGTTATTAGACGCAAAAATGTTATCTCCAAACGACAGAGGTACTAGAATTGCAGTGGCCGGCCATCGTGTAGTAATTTTAGTTCCGAGTGTCCGAAATGCAGCTGTTGTATTAATGTTCCGAAGAGGCGCCATTACAGTCCATTAACGCTACTTGTTCTCGGTTTTCAGTTAACGAGGCCATTTTCAGAACGCCAATATATTTCATTTTATTTCGATGGCGGGGAAATTTGGCGGAGCTTTCAATGCATAAAAACAAAAATAGAACGCAGTCCTTTGCCTTTCAAAGATTTTAATGATACTGCTGACAAAGCGAAGCTATATAGAGAGGATTTTAATTTAATACTGATAATTAAACGGTTATTCATTCGAGAAAGATTTGTTTTCCAGAAGTACTTTAGTCTCGTAGAACAGGGGTTCGCGAAGCTGGAGGCACATTTTTAATCTGAGTTTCGCCACTGTAGCACGAATTATTTTATCTATTTAAAAGAATTAACGAATTGAATCTATTAATATAGGTTAGCGATGGAGAGCATTGGAAACAAACTTTCCTAAGCACCTATTGAATTTTAATTCTTTTTCAGTGTTTCCATGGTAGCGCTTACTGTAATATTTTCAATAGCGCGTTTTTGGGAATAAATAGCCGTAGTATAACAGAATTAATTTACAAATAAATCACGAAAACACACTCAATGAAGCTTTTAAATCCTTTTTGCTATATCAACAGAAATAAAGCACGTATTTTAGAGCTCCTCTCTTCATTCGCCCGATTTTTTATTGGCACTATTTTATTGCTCTTCAGGAAAACTTTTTTTTAATATGCAGTATCCACTTCCTTATTTTTATGTACACTCCTGGCCAAAATTAACGCAGCACCTCGCTAGCGATTCTTACGGCTGGTGCTGCGTTAATTTTGGCCAGGACTGTACTTTAAAAATAAATTAAAATTAAAAACATAATGCAAATTGTTAATTAATCAAGATTATTCAAGTTACTGCTGTTACTAGGTGTAACAAAAATAAATTTTTTACGTTCCATTTCATTATTTCAAAGCGAAATTCTGTTCAGCGTAAGTCTTTATGCAGAGAAATTGTCATCTTCATGCGACTTAATTAGAAATGAACGACTAATCTTCAGTATGTCCCTCCGGATTCGCTTGCTTAGAATGTAAAGAGAGCAGTTTTGTCCATCTAATGTATCGCCATAGTGATCCTGCAGTCGCGATATTTTCCCTTGGCCACTCACTTTGCCCGAACGGTCGGAAGCCTTGTCAAACACTGACTCTTCCGCTTGGCGGCGCTGCAGGCGCCGTTCTTTCCGACTGCGGTTTCGCCAACAGAAAAAGAAGAGACGTTTTATTAAACGAGAGATCTCGAGTTATCACTCCGTAAGTAAAGGGCTCAGAACCTGAGTTGATAGCGAGTGAAGGAAGGAAAATATGGGGGCAACTAAAATGCCCTTTTTCCCTGAGCCAATCAAGAGATCGGAGAAATTCTCGTTTTTCAGTCACTTCGACTTGGAGCTTATATTCCCCGTCGCTCCAGGAATATATCTCTCCGATACGAAGCATCCTTTTTTCTAATTTGGCCATTTATTGAAGTTATCCAGTAAAGTTAATGTTTCTATTCAAGGTAACTGCTATTTTAAAATAAATAGAAGTTCAAAACTGTTTCGAATTGGAAGAAATAGTTTCAAAACATATAGATTATTGAAGAAGACGAAATAATTTATCCTCAGGTGCAATCAATCATATCAGATATCAAAAAGTGATCATCTAATGATGTCACGATTATCATACAAGATTTGATTACATTTTATAATAAAAGTAATAATAAATTTAAAATTATTATAATAAACAATGTGCTATCTCAAACCTAATGGGCGTGCATTGTGTATTTTAAATTAACCCAAGATGAGAGAAATTAATTATTTAATTTTTGTTTTGATTTCGGCATACTCTTTTCATTCAATTCGTAAAAAAGTGTGCAAAAGCATGAATACCTGAGAGCCTGAATTAGTTGGGCTCTCCACAAATACATTTTCATAACATTAAATTTCATAACGTTAACCAAGTTCATACTTTCTTAGAGGCTGCTATTTATAAGAATTTCCACACGTTTCACGAGCACTATTATTTTTTGGAAATATGATCAAATAGCTATCGAATTCATCGTAGGACGTAATTCTATTTACACTTCTTTTGATGCCATCACAATCGCTTTTGTTAGTAAGGATCAGTTTTTCCTCATTGAAATTAATGAAATATATAAGCCCTTATAAGTAATATGATTCTTTAAGTTTAAAATTTGAAACATCCTTGATTCTATCTCGCTTATCCAATTAATATGTAATATTTTGAGAGTTGAGGAAACCCCCCAGGGATATTTGGTGTCAACGAAACTCTTTCAGATGGTCCAGGATGAAAGTGTACTAAACTACATCTATCAACGTCTTGCGTTTCGAATTTCACAGAGAAAACACGCAATTATTCACGTTAAAAAGGCCGTGTTTCAACCGAACCCTATACCAAATGGTTTCCGTAATGAGGTGAAAGTAAACTGCTGAAGAAGAATGCGAGAAATACTCGTTTTTCCAACTCGTGACGTCAGCCCGAATTCCTCCTTAATCTTCCCGTGAATCACTTTCTCCTTTATTCTGTCCGATATCGCGTCATCGGACATCCCTTCATCGCCACCCTTTCTCTCCGTCCCAGAATCCTCCTTCTGACGTCTACGTTTTCTTCTCCGGTACACATGACAACCGACTTCCCAAGGACTTCGGAAGAAGCTTTCAATCGGTGATCGCCATTTCAACTTTTTCCGGACATCGCCGTCAACTTGAAGACAGTTACACCGGTTGATCCAAGTCTCGTAAAGAGGAAAAAAAAGATGAGCACGAACAAAGGAACACTCCCGCAATTTTACAATGATCGAGCTCTATAATAATCGAAACTATCCTTCGTGCATTCTTATCGCCAAATGAATATTTCTCTTTAACTATTGTAGAAAGTGGTAATATTCTTGTCATTCCTACTATTATAAGCTATCCATTCAATTTTAGCTTTAATATTCTATTTTTAGTTTTTAAACGGGTAAATTTAATCGCAATTCCATTTCCAAGATAAAATATATTTATCGATATCGTTGTGATCGAAATAATTTTATCTCTTTTTGCTTATATGGATTGCAATCGGTGTTAATATTTTGTTTCAGGTATGTTTTACCTGTTTTCTTTTAGTTTGCTCTTTTCTTCCCTTTTTTATTGTGAATTAGAAAGATTAATCAAAATATTTCGTCCGGAAATTCCAAATTGATAAAAGGTTTTCATTATAATATAATATTTTATGTTTAAAAATTTACGATCTATTAAATCTAATACATTGTAATATGGTTTTTGGTTTTATTTTCCGGATACGTAAATTCAAATACCACAGGAAGTTTTGGTAAGCAAAAGCCTATAATTAGATTCAAATGTTTTATAATTCGTCTAAAATTGCCGTTAGAGTCGACATTTTACATGGGAAAACATGAAAAGTTATTTAGGAACAATAACGCTGCATAAAATATTTTCAATGTCTATTTTAGCCTTCTGATTCCTTCAAAACCGGAAAGATTTATATCAGCCTTATTCAACGAGAGGAATTTAAAGTTATTATTAAATGTTTTCCTAAAATATTTCTTACACTACAAATCCTCTGTAATCATGGATAGATTGATCCCTTCACTGAGTATTAAATTGTATACTACAACATCTATCTTCTCTTTAATTCAAACAACTAATCGCACGATTAGCACGTCTCCGCTGGAAACGAATGAAACCGCTTAAATGCCGTCCGCCCTGGATAAAGTGACGCGTTGCATTCCATCAAATAAGGATTTTGGGAAGAAAGCGTTGAACCCCGTCCGCCGTTTAATCTCATTTACTTTCGAAAGAAGCGTCACATCGCTGACATACGTTTCGGTCGCTCGGTGCGCAAATCGGCGCTGCCAACCGCTCCGTGGACAAATTTTATTATCGGTGCTCCTTTAATCGATGGGGCATAAATCACGGGATAACTTATGTGCAGCGCAAGGGGTGAGGAAATGCCTCGCCATTAATAGCCCCGATGCGTTGCACTCAAGCAATCGTCCGTCATTTTGGGCGGAAAATGCCGTTGGGAATGGATTTAAGCCGACGGGGAAAATAAAATGTCGCTCCTGATAAATCTATCGGCTCCTGCTCTGTTTATCAATTTAAGGAAAGTACCACGGGTCACCCATCGAGAAAATTCAATTCCAAATTCTAAATTATCGAAATGACTTAAAGAGTCTAAAGTTAACGAAAAACGCTGAAGACAACTTAGATTCTCCTCCCAGCTGAAGAAGGTCTTTCCCCATGCAGTTGTTTACGAACTCAGCGAAAATAAATAATAAAAATCCTCAACTATGATCAGGGACGGATCCAGGGGGGTGTTCCTGGGGGTCCGGACCCCCCCCGAAATATCACTTCTGCCTATTTTTCGAAAATGAAACTCAAATAACGCAAATAAACAAACAATTTAATAAGCAATCACTAGCTAAAATATTCGAATTTGTCTAACACAATTCTAACGTCACGTTTTGTGAAAGCCGAAATGTTTTTTATTTTTAAATTTTTTGATCGGACCCCCCCCGAAATTTTTCTCTAGATCCGTTCCTGACTATGATCATGAACTTTGTGATATTGATAGTAAGTTATGTATCTTATCAAACTTAGTTAATATTCCAATTCCTACATTGGCATCGTCAAAGTCTGTCATTTCTCTAATTAAGGTAATTATTATCGTATCTCCTGAATTCATTCTATGCTATGGAAGTAATTTCTCGTAACCCAAAGAAAATATTTCACGCTAAGTGAATTTTACCTGCATTATGAGGCAAATAAAAAAATAAAAAAATAATTTATCGCTTTTGTACACATTTTTTCATGAGATTTAACTCACTTTTTATCTAATTTCACTTAGAATGCATTTTCTATTCGATATATTTGAATATTTATCGATTCATCTGAATTTAAAATACTTTGTCTTTTTTGCGTGTTGGTTTGCATGCTCAATCCCATTCTTTCTTCTATGTTTCTGCTCTGTTACTCTTTGCTCTTTTACACAAATTATGCACATGCATTCGAGACTTCTATGGATTATTTTTCACAACATTTAGCGATTTAATAACTCATGATACAGCCTTTGAACCCTGATAATACTTGCATAGATATTGCTATCGCTAATCCTTATGTTAAGGTATTTTGTGCTATTCAACAGTCACGTGACTCAGAAGTGCCTCATTTCGTGCGCGATTCCCAAGAACAAAACACGACGATGTCTCGAGCGCTCTCAACTGCTAAGTGAGCTTTGATTGTCGTTCGGGGAGATTCACTTTATCGTAGACGCTTTTTTCGCCAAAAGAAAAACAAGCGCCTCCCGCGGGATAGAGGAACGGTTTGAGGGGGAGTCGAATGAATGAGGCAAAAGGCCAGTCTGATAAATGGGTCCCGCTGTGGGAAAAATAATCGATACGGCCATTCCCAGCGAAAGCTAACTTGCCCAAATGGGGGAGGCTAAGGATTTTCGTCCTTTATCAAATTTGGCATCGAACTGAAAATTTTAGGCTTATCGGAAACTCTAATTGGCGGTCCCTTTCATTAGGCCTACGATGAATATGGAGTTTGTGACGTACTTCGTGGGAAATGGCTGCGATTTATAGAATGTATCATTCTGTCGTAGTTTTAGTGATTAACAAACTAATGTATTGTTTGGGATTATAATTTCTGCTCTATGTTATTTATAGAGCAATATTTTAGTGAATTACTAACTAGAATAATGTTTGCGTATCTATATATTACTGCAAGAATAATAATTGTCAGCATTCGTCATAATTTTCTTTCTGCAGCTATATTTTATAGAAAAAGCTGCGGCAAGCTTTTGTTAGCTTTGAATAAAAACTCTACAACTTAATTAATTATTCTTTCCATCTTTTAAATTGCTGTTCTAAATGGTATGCTCCATTCTCTTTATGTTTTTCTACTCTCGTAATAAACACATAAATGATTTTAAAGTTTATGAGGGTTTCATTGGTCCATAATTTTCAATTTTATGTTTACATGTTACTTAATGTGGTTCCTGGCAAATATTTCACTCTATTCTTTACATTTAGACATTGAACGTGTTACGACTCGACATATTTGGCCTTTATAATGTACTATATTATTTATCAATGGCGTCCTGATTTTTAATGGTTATAGAATATTAATATTGTCCATTCTATGATTAAGCGGCCCTTAAATTGCACCTTTGCCTCTTCTATATTAATTGCATTGAATATAGTGAAGGTTAACAATTGTAAGGAATATAGAGTTTACCTTAATTAGCAGTAATAGGGGTCACTTTTTCTACTGTGTTTAGAGTAATTGCCTCCATTCGATTCCTGAAGATGCGCATAAACACTGGCTTCGGACGTAATCGCTTACCTCTCCCGATCTCTGAGACACGAGTCACAGACCCTCCTTCCTCTATAAATATGTGTTAGAGATTGATCCGCCTCGCTAAACGTTCCCCTCTTTTTTTTAAAAACGGCTAGATTTGGGAGCAAAAGCCTTCTTCCGAAAGAATTCCTTCCGATGCTGTGAAAGCATTTTCCATTGCATGAGGGCAGAATGACGGCAATGGAAAACGCGTTACAACAGCGGGGTTTTCTTTTTAAAGCCTCAGAATGGGGACTTCTCATCACAAACGCGCACTCCCCTTTTTCATCGCTTTCCTAAACACTATTTGATTGTCGCAGCAGCACGTACATTTGGGCAGGTGCACGTAACTGAGTACTTTCTGAGTTAGGGAAAGAAGACGCAGTGAAATGGAGTGGAAGATGGGAGAAACGGGGGAAGACATTCCGAATTCTCGGGGAAAATGAACTTTCGACGAGACTGATTTTATCTCAGCCGGCGGTCAAAGATGTATTCAAAGAAATGAGATCAAGTTTTGACTTTTGATGTGCTAAAATAAGTATAAATGAATAAGCTGAACTTAAATACGTTGAAATTTAGTTTGACTAGTTATCCTTATTTATTATTTCTAATTTTTTATCATTAAGGAAAGGGTTAAAGCTTCATTGTTTATAATAGTGTGCACCCAGGAAATATCCCAAGGAAAAATGGTTTTGAAAAAAGTTTGACGGTGCCGGGTCTGAAGATCCCGGGTTCGATTTATGGCCCAATCAGACATTTAAAGTCAATCTTTCCATATTATCATTAAGGTAAGGATTTATAATTGAGTAAAGGATGGATTAAAATTTAAATTACTATTCGACTGCCGTATGATAGTACTGCGAGTCCCGATACAGCAGGTAATATCTTCGTTCTCTATATTTAAGCCATTCTCTTAGCTGCACTCAGCTGTTAGATTGGATCGTTTAATAATGCATATGATATAATGCTCGAATGGGTGAGGATCTAGTGGTAATTATAGAGGGCCATATGTTGAATTGAAGAGATTAGCGCACATTATCCTTCAGATGTTTCAATTTCCGTGAAATGATCCGCTATTCCTGTTCAATTTCGATGTTAATCACAAACAACTCTAGTTTGTGATTTTACTGTTCAGGAGGAACTTCTTGATCAAAAGATATACTTCTTCATGTCTTTCTTTTCTCAGACTCTTCAAATTTAAAGCTGCGATGGAAATTTAATTATCCATAATAATTGTGAAAGTGAAATACAGTAAGCATTTTTATGATTACATTTTACTTGACCCTCTAAAGCTGATTAGTCAAAAAAATTTATCGTAATCGTTAACGTAAGATGTGATGAGTGTTTGCCGAAAATTATGCGTTTATAAAATCTCTATATTTACATTTTTCAAATTTTTGTCTCTCGCCGTTCACTTTGCCTCTTGCTTGGCACACGTTGGCTCAAGTTTCGTGGTACCCTAAACCATATATCTTTATTCTTTATTTTCAAATGAGAAAGGAAACACATACAATGAGTGGGAAATAAAATATTTTAAGCTTCCATCAACCTCTTATAAAAAAAAAGAAATATTTAGAAAAATCAAGTGCACGCGAATCTTGAAAAGAATGTTACCATCGGAGGAATACCAAGGCCATCGTAGGCGTTGCGATGTATCATGAGCGGAGTTGGAAAGCAAATCAGTATTCTTTAAGTCTAGAAAGATGAATTATTCATTAGTCCGAGCCGAAAGTGCAAAGACCTCGCGCTCTTTTCTTCGCCAGCATTTTTCACAGATTGTCTGTTGCATTTCTCAGAAAAATACGGCTTCCTTCCGTTTTTGCGGCAGACTCAGTAAATTCGACAAAATGCGGACAGCAGGTTGCAAATGAGTTTGATATCTCCCACAGAAACATTTTGACTTTTCAAATTGTTTTCGGAATGCAGGGAGCTGCCAAAGGGTTCCAGAAATTCCTTTCGTATTGTAAAAATTCCAAGTTTTCAAAATCTAATATCTCGCAGCCTTCGTGATTGCAAAAGTATCTCTCCTCACAAATCAACAAATCTTAGGATGGGATGAAGTGTAACAGCAAAATTGCTGAGGAATTATCGAACGGTGAGATTATTCAACTACTTTCTTTATTTTTATGAGAAATACTATCCTAATAATTGACTTAATTGATACGTTTAAATAAATTGTGAAGCACAACATGGATGAAGCACGTACCTCCTTAGAAATATAATTGTACTTATCCGAGGGAAGATAAAAAACGTTAGGAAATCTTGAGAGAGTAATACTTTTTCGATTTTAAGTGGAAACTTTATTATTAGGGCAGTTATCAAGTGAGGGATTATGATTTAACCCTTAAAGGACCAAAGGAGGGCTAAAAAATGTCCACCACTTTTCTTTTTCAATATTTTAAGAACTTAATCGTGTTTTACTGTCTTACAACTTCATTAAATTTTCAAATAAAGGTTTTTAAAGATAACTATATGTTGATGTATTTTGTGCGTTTTTTTAAGCAATGTAATGAGAGCGGAAATAGGCGGTGGACGCAAAATGACCCTCCCTTGGTCCAACCTGCGACATATTTCTGAACAAAATGAAATCATCTATTCTGACAAATAGTTTTTAATTAATTTTAATAATTATTTTATTTTCTTTAATTATACCTTGATGTTGATTCATAAGCATAATAATCGGTTATTTACAAACTTGTTTTCCGAATAAGAGCTTTAAAGCCGGTACCATAGAAAAAAAGCTTTATCATATCTACGTCTTTGAAGAGTTTTTTTTATAAAAAAATCATTATTTTTATCGCAGTAGTACAAAGTTTGTTTAGCAACAAAAATCATTGTAAGAAGTTTTTAAAAATCCAAGAAGGCAATTGCGGGAGATATATGGTGTTTCATTATTATTTTATCGAAAATAAATGGACAATTTTTGACCCTCCCTTGGTCCACGGAGCAACCAAAAAAAGGTTGGATCTTTAAGGGTTAAATTGCATTTGCAAGATTAAAGAATTGTTGGCAGAATTTGACAATGTTTTTCACGTTAAGGTCTGCCTACTTCAGAATAAGCGAAATTGGACTCAACTTATTTCAGTATCCGGAAAGTGGGTTTGAGTCTATTTTGAGTATCAATTGCAATGCTACATGATTTTTCCTATGATTTATATTTATCTAATTTTCAAATTTGAAGCTTTGCTAATTTTTTGAATAATCTCCGCATATAAGTGTATTTGAGAAGCATGCTTTCCAGCGTCCAAAGATGATACGGAATATCTTATATCTGCACAGATAAGGGACGCGTAATTAAGGCTAAAATGCAATGACTCGAGAAAGGCGGAGATTTGATATAAAAAATAGGCGAATAGAATTCCGTACATAAATCGAAGCAACATTCGCTGGATCTCCTTCCAAGATTTGCTTTTCTCAGAGGCTGGGAAGTTGAAAAATCCGTCCGAGAATATGTCAGGGAGCACAGCTGGCGTTCTAAGTAAACCTCTTTTTTTACCACCGCTCATTTGCTTCTTGTGCCTCCGCCGTACATCTGCGCACACGCGTCAATTCGGCGACCTTTTCATTCCGCCTCAACATCTGTTCCTGAATTAAAAGGAAACCGCTGATTACCTCCCGCGGCTTACCTTCCGATAATTATTCCAGCTTTCTACGCTACATTTGTATCTCTTTCTAAGTTACTTTTGGGTGTCAAGTTTCCTCGTGTTGTAAATATATGCGTGGGTCGTAAACATATTCTTGTCTCTTCTTTGTTTGTATTTTCAGTTATTTTTGTCTTAAAAAATCACGGAAACTTTTTTTGGGTTTTTGCATTATTTATTATGATTTAGCTGTTTTTTCCTTATTTGTGGACGTTTTTTCCCATCGTGGCTTTTTATTTGTCTTCCTTGAGCTGGAAATGTTCTCTCGAATCCCACTCTCCTTTTTCAATATGCTATGTATATATTATAACGAACTAAGAGGTTAGAGAAGGGGATGGCCTTGCCAATAAAGAAATTATTAATCTATATTTATAATTATTTTAACTTGAACTTTATACAATTTATTGAAGCTTATTACAATTCCTAAGTTTTGATATCCTCTTTTTTAAGGTCATATTGAGATTAAACATTTCAGTAAATAGAGCGTTTTAGAGCTATAGTTAACATCATCACATATTAGTAAGGTCGGTTAAAGTGGCGTGAGGTTTTAGGATAAATAAAATTACCATATATTAATACGTTACCGTACGGTACCGTTACGGTACGGTAAATATACGTTACGGTAAATACACTGGACACAAAAGAGTGTATGGAAGTTATAGCTTATCTTTTAAGGAACAGAAAACTTAAACCAATAAATGGCATTACATCGAAATGGAATACTAGTTATTAAATAGCTCTTTTC
Source organism: Sympetrum striolatum (assembly GCA_947579665.1). NCBI lineage: Eukaryota > Metazoa > Arthropoda > Insecta > Odonata > Libellulidae > Sympetrum > Sympetrum striolatum. Next base: position 76,734,956 of record OX388349.1, read on the forward strand.
CGATTTCTTTTCTGGAGTCTAATCGTTTATTTTTTGCGCTTTGAGTATTCAATGTCGCAGTTCTCTTTTAACAAATTAAATTGAGAACGACTCAAACAATACATTTCATGAGATTGTTAGTAATCAATCGCTAAACACGATAGGCAAGTGCGATTAATCTTACAGTTTCTTGGACATAAAATTTGGGCAGATTATTTTTCCGGTTTGCGTTCGGGATCCCTAATTTTCTCTTTATACCAGAATTTGCTTTTAATATTGCAAAATTAATTGTCATTTTGTTTTATAATTCATTGCTGTCGGTGCACTGGTAAACGCAGTCACGAGGAAACTAAGATACATGAGTGAAATGACGGTAATCATTTAAATTATGGGAAAAGTCTTTTTAACGCTATAAAGAAGAAAGCTGGAATCATAACGAACTGTTGCAATACTAAAAATCGGTAATGAGTATTGGAAGAGACCTGATGTATCATTCCGACGGTAAATGGTGTCTTTTTACTTTCTCCGTATACGAAGTATAGAGAAAGTATTGTTTTCATGAAAAAATTCGACTTCGAGATTTCAACGGAAATACATGTTTTGGGGTCCCTAGAACACGTTTTGACTATTTTCGGAATGATGTCTGTGTGTATGTGTGTGTGTGTGTGTGTGTGTGTGTGTGTGTGTGTGTGTGTGTGTGTGTGTGTGTCTGTATGTGTGTGTGTGTTTGTAGGCGCTCTAACGTGAGAACTATTGGTCGTATCAAAACCAAACTTCGTATATAGTACTGTGGTGTGTGCTGTCAGAGTTGATTAGTTTTTGGAGTAAATCGGTTGACCGGAAGTCGAGCTTCATTCATTAAAGCTCATTTCCGGTTTTCAAAATATCTCCATAAATATGATATATACGTGTGTTGTATTACTTATAAAAGTTTTAGATAATAATATTTACTATAACTTTTGTATTTAACATATTTTTGTATCACCGGTTGATTAGGAGTTATTCGTGAAATACCGATAAACCGTAAGTAGCTGTTATGTACTTTGTGGGCGCTCTAACTTAAAAACTATTCATTGTATCAACATGAAATTTCATATGTAGTGTTTTAATTTGTTTTTTTAGAGTTGATTAGTTTTTGAAGTAAATCGGTTTACCGGAAGTTGAGCTTCATTCTTCAAAGCTCATTTCCGGTTTTCAAAATATCTCCATAAATATGATATTTAGGTATATACTATTTTTATAAAAGTTTTAGAAAATAAAATTTACTATAACTTTTGATTGAAACATATTTTTGTATCACTGATTGTGTAGGAGTTATTCATGAAATACTGATAAGCCGGAAGTTGCTGATTATGTACTTTGTGGGCGCTCTGGGCTCTATGGGCGAAAGGCCAATTTCATCGAATATGTCCCGTAAAACATTATTTATTATGTTTTTGGTGTCAAAGATGATACATTTATATATTAATCACTCATATTCCAAGTTTAGATGGAATATAGAGTTCGAAATTACTGCGGTAGATAAATATTTACATCTTATATATATGGAGAAAGTCATGTGCTGGCCACATCAGATTTTTTAATTATTTAATTTGATTAAGAGTATTTCACAACTTTTGCTCATTCTTAGCTGTTCCTTACAAGGAACATTAACGGAGTGTTACTCACCGATTTCATTCAAACTCGGTAGATTCAGAGCTGATGATGAAAAAATAAAATCTGTGAAATCATTCGTTCCCTCGTGACCTAGAAGCCGAGATATTCGAGGTCAAAAATTGCAAACTGACCACCCGGGCCCCTCGCTAAGACGCCGTACTCCTAGACGCGGATACCGGGCGGGAGTGCCGATGCAGTCGCCGCGATAACGAAGCGCGGTCGGAAATTCGAATGGTTTTCGGCGGTTTTCATTATACAATTTGTAAAGAATGAAATAAATTTCGATTACTTGGATTAAAATTTGATTTGTATTTACTTCATATTTTTAAACACAAAAGAGAATTTTTTTTAATCTTTGAAACACGGATTATGTTCACCGTCAGCATTCACTTTATGAAGGTTGTATTCCCGCATACAGTTTCGTCTTGTACATTTTCGCATCGACTTTCATAAATATTTTCATTAAAACAATGCTGCACCGGAGTGAGAAAAGAGTCGGGGTGCTACTCTATATATCCTGCTTTGAACCACACGCACTTAATAAAATTTTTAAATATTGGGCCTGGAATTGAAAATGCGTAAAGGATTGCAATTTTAGGATACCAACCCTCTGAAAAAGGGAAATGTCTAGTTGATCTAACAGCACTCGATCAGAAACCTTCCGCACGAAGTCTTTCCACATTCTATAAAAATACATATCCAGTGTCTGAATAAGTCCCGTGGTCTTTGGAGGAATCAATTTAATGTCCAGAAACTAATTTTGCGGTTTCACTTTTTCTATGAATTCCCAATCATTGTAGGATCCCCAGGAATCCGCTAAAAGAATACACCTGTCTTTCATGCACGGGAAAGAACACATTTAAATAATCCCGCATTAAAACATTTTAATAATTGTATTCACTAACCGGTGTGTGTAAATAGCCTTTCTTATTCCCCGGTATTCTGAGAAAACAAGAAAGGAAAAACCACACCTTTTGAGTGCTCTCAAAAGATTAGAAAATTTCGTTCATTTCCAGTTTGGTTCACGGATTGCTCGGACACCCACGCCTGCACTCGTTGCTGTTGAAACTTATCGCGTATAGCTTTCGGTCATTTTTCTTCTAGTCATTTTCGCTATTGGACTTTTGATCGGATAGTTTTCTATCATTTTCTACACCATAAATCGTCATGGCGATAAATGTACGGAACGTTTTAAAATTGTAGGGAAAAAAATTTGCCTCGGCAACTACGTATTCGGAACCAACGGAGAAGGAAATGGATCTTGCAGAAAGGTTAGCATGTAAGTATTTCACGCGTTAGATCAATAATTCTTATACAAGTAAATGACATTATTTTGTTTCCCTCGTGTCATTATTTTGGTGAATCCTGGAAAACTGGATCCTTAAATCATTAATTACAATAACTCCTGTAATTAATAATAATAAGTGATTAGAGTCAGTCCTGCCTTCAAGGAGACGAATATTTTTGTGATATCGAAGAAGATTTGGTGTTTGACTTGGGTAATGAAAGATATGAGACAGTAGAAGAAGACATCAGCAGTGAGTCCCAGGGAGAACAAGATGATACATCTCCTACTTCTCCTTCATCTTCAACGTCTTATGAAGCTTCCCCCATTATGAAAAGGAAACCAGAACCATCGATGCATCAGAAGAGAATGGCTGTTGACTTTTGGAAGTCTGGGAAGAAAGGACCATTGAAGTTGGATACAGTTCGGCACAACTTCAGTTTCGTAGCCAGCAAAATGCAGTTATATCGCTACGAAAAGTAGATTATGGAAGATGGTTCGTTGAAAGAAAAGTTTAAAGTAATACGCTCTGGTCTTCTTTCCCGCTTCAAGGCAGCTAAAGATCAGCACTTGATCGTTCATGACTTACGTAGGTGGGCACTGGAAGAAAATAAAAAAAATGGAACATAGTATCCCTAATTTTAAAGCAACATCTGTCTGGCTATGGAAATGGAAAAGGGCCAACAAGATAGTTTCAAGGAAAGTGACAAAGGTTGTTTCTAAAAAAATATTCTTTGGAACAACGCTCTATTATCGAAAATCCAAGAAATTCGTGGAGGAAGTGAAGGGTGGGATCCGAGAAAGTGGTGCATCGCAAGAGCTAAATACCGATAATACAGATCGGTTTTAAAAAAGAAGTTCATTCCGGCCGTACGATAGAATTTCGAGGTACAAAAACAGTGGAATCAGTCGCCCAGTCTATACATACAACTACACACTCTTATACGATTCAACTAACAAAATCGGTAGAGGGTAAACTTCTCTCCCCTCTTCTTATCTGTTTACAGGAGAAAGATGGTTTATTCCCAAAAATATAAGCATCTTTAAAGTTTTAAATGTCTATGTAATGGCGTCGACATCTGTCCTGTTAACAAAAAATATTTTAATGCGGGATTATTTAAATGTGTTCTTTCCCGTGCATGAAAGACAGGTGTATTCTTTTAGTGGATTCCTGGGGATCCTACAATGATCGGGAATTCATAGAAAAAGTGAAACCGCAAAATTAGTTTCTGGACATTAAATTGATTCCTCCAAAGACCACGGGACTTATTCAGCCACTGGATGTGTATTATTTTAGAATGTGGAAAGACTTCGTGTGGAAGGTTTCTGATCGAGTGCTGTTAGGTCAACTGGACATTTCCCTTTTTCAGAGGGTTAGTATCCTAAAATTGCAATCCCTTACGCATTTTCAATTCCAGGCCCCAGATTTAAAAATTTTATTAAGTGCGCGTGGTTCAAAGCAGGATATATAGAGCAGCACCCCGACTCTTTTCTCACTCCGGTGCAGCATTGTTTTAATGAAAATATTTATGAAAGTCGATGCGAAAATGTACAAGACTAAACTGTATGTGGGAATACAACCTTCATAAAGTGAATGCTCACTGTGAACTTAATCCGTGTTTCAAAGATTTAAAAAAAAATTCTCTTTTGTGTTTAAAAATACGAAGTAAATACAAATCAAATTTTAATCCAAGTAATCGAAATTTATTTCATTCTTTACAAATTGTAGAATGAAAACCGCCGAAAACCATTCGTATTTCCGACCGCGCTTCGTTATCGCGGCGACCGCATCGGCACTCCCGCCCGGTATCCGCGTCTAGGAGTACGGCGTCTTAGCGAGGGGCCCGGGTGGTCAGTTTGCAATTTTTGACCTCGAATATCTCGGCTTCTAGGTCACGAGGGAACGAATGATTTCACAGATTTTATTTTTTCATCATCAGCTCTGAATCTACCGAGTTTGAATGAAATCGGTGAGTAACACTCCGTTAATGTTCCTTGTTAGTTCTCGCGTAATATTGACTTAAGCCTATATCCTGTTGACTATGCAACCTAACGCGCAAATACCGGTCATGAATTGTCTCCATTCCTTAAAAATCCGATCGCACTGAGGAATATCGACTGAGTAAAGGTCTCCTCAAAGTGGATCAATGTGTGGCATCTTTAATTGCGACCCAAAATGTCGCGTTGGAATGAATCACGCTTCTCCCTTTAAAATCCCTTTTTTCCCCGCATATATCACCGAGAGAGGGCAGCACGTGCGATTAACGAGCTTTTCTGCCGCAAGAGGTCTCGGCGGGAGGGCTCTGCGTTTCCCTACCGATAGAGGGCGGGTAATTAGAAAGGCGGACGCTGTAATTTGGAAGGATCCCTTTGGTCGGCCATCTTTCTGACCAACTTCCCTTCAAAGCTTCTTTTTGAGCGGAAAGCGATACGGTGCCTATTTTAGGGATTCTGGAAAATAAAAGTCGATAAATTTAACGTTCCTAAATTCCGAACAATTACTCGGAGCGATTTACCTGAAGCAGGTTACATCTCAGAGATGGAACAACTTTCCTGAGTAGAATTTCAGGTTCGACAGTTAAGTTACGGTTATAATGGAATCCCTCAATTGTGGAATTCACTGCAGACAAGAAGATCTAAATATCAACGGAAACATTTCAAAACTCCATAGGCGCAGAAATTTTAGTAAATGAAGTAAATGAATTAAGTTTCTTTTAACTGCGAACGTGATCTCCGAGTAGTATCGACAAAGCGTAAAAATGAAAGAATCTTAGTAAATAGTTATTCTGGTTGTTCTTTCTGCAGAATATTAGAGAAGCTAAGAGTTAAAGGTAAAGGTTAAAGTATGGCGTTGGTGCTAATGTATCCCCTGCCATATCCATTGGGGACTTGCGAGGTATATATCTGAGTCTGAAAGTAGTTGCTGAAATGCTCACTAAACGGAATATAAGGGGCGTGTTAAAAGTATCATGCTCCACCTCATTTAAAAATACGTTCATGCAACGCGTATAATTTTTTCATCTTTTCTGTTTTAGATACTCTTGTGTCATATCAGTAATTCCCTTCAACTGGTATTTTTTCCTTGGCAAAATGTCTAAGGAAAAATACAGATCTACCGAGCTCTCAAAGTACATCATTTTCCTCATATGTTCGCTTTCCTGTCGTAACACAAATCTTATAATAGTTACATCTAAATATCCCTTCCCTTTTATTTCATATGAATATCAAATATTTAATGCTTAAATGTATCGGATAAAGATCATATAAGTATTTCTTATTCCAATGCGTGTGTGAGGTTCTTTAGAACTATATTTAGACAAAGAGCCTATCGATCGCGGAGTAAAAATCTTAGTAATTCCATTACGGCGTGCTACTTCCTGCTAGTTTCTTGAAAGATTCATATTTTAAATCACCTATTCGTCATTCTACAAGAAGAGAAGCTCCCTTCACCATAAATGCTATTCGATAGATGAAAGCATTTCATATTAATTTCGATGTAATTTTTCTCAAAATCGTCTCAGATTAAGTCCGGCTCGTGACACTATAAGGACGTATGTGGCACTCATATTCCCCTAATCACTCTTCGAGCATTCCTCATTTTAGGCGCCGTCCTCAGCGTACTTTCGATGGCCTCGCATTTGAAAAAAACTTTCTCTCACCCAAAGTCTCCCCTTAACTAGCTGCAGATCGATCTTTGGCTTCGAAATCCGGTCGCATTATGAGAAGGGATCAAAAGGCATTTGGAACCGCTATCCGAAGATTGCGATGCATTTTGGGTTCAATTACTGCAATCAATCAAACGTAATGGCCACGCCTTTTTACACATTGAACGACCAAAGAAGCGGAAAAGAAGAAGCTTGAATATTTATGTATAATTATACATGTGAATATATACAAACATATGTAAATCATGTGCCCCTGAGTCGATTGTAAGCCTAAGTTCAGAGTACCATATGTTTATTCTAGGGTAACCGTGACTACGATCGTGTGAGTAGAGTTATTTGGGCTTTTATCATCAATAGAGCAATATACAAATACGAAATAATAGCGAAATCAACCATGTGTTTTTTTTAGCAGGTAGTGCGTCTCTGGAAAGTCTTTAAATGACTTTGTACCTATTAATGCCAGTAATTGATATAAACTACATTCTTACGCAATGGTTTTCGTAGAAAAAGCTGAGCGGAGTCAGGTAAGATATTTCACGATACTTAGAATACATTTTCAATTACATACACACTCTCAAATATAGTTCGTGACACATATTGATCACATTGTATGCACTACAAGACATTTGGCTATTTTTATAAGGATATTAAATTCATTTCCAATTAACAGTCAAAGTTATGAAAATTTTAATAACGCTATATATATTTTCCATATTTTACTTGTTAAATAATAAAATACATGTCTAATTAAGGATACTTTTTGAGAATCCCTTAATGGTAAGACGTTTGTACTCTGTAAGAAATATTTAATGCGATATAAAGGTAGGAAGATTCGTCAAAAAGCCTGCAATTTGCTGAGATTATCATTATGAGTCAACTAAGTACTTCCAAATCGTGTTTTCTCTCTGTTTTAAGGAATTAGACCTCGCTCTTAATGTAATCGCTCTCTTTCTTGACCCACCATAAATGAAAATGAGCCTTTTTCGTGTAAAACCGAGGTACTTTACAGGTTACTGCAGATGCTTGATTATTTTACTAGTCAGAATCTCTTTGAAATACACAATTTCATTCAGCGAAGTTGAGCGATGGGACACCTGTCAGCGTATTTCTCAGAAAGGAGGTTTTTTTCCCTTCGCAGAGGTTCCCTAATTCCATAAAAATATTCAACCACTCAGCACATAAAGGAGTTTTAATGGACGAGGAGGGGAACTCATCAGAATCGGAATGGTTTTACTGCGTCGTTAAGAGTTGAAGCGCAAATTAATTAGCGTTGAGAGGATGAATGCTTTTAATCAACATTAGAGAGGAAAAAGAGAAAGAAAACGAACTTACGTAAGAAGAACACTGGATATTCTGGAAGGAACTCTAAAAATTAAAGTGATGATGATGGGCGAACATGGACGCAAATTTTATATGATGTCCTCCTTTCGCTCTTGTTACCGTTTTTCTCGAAGACGCGATTGATCTCACTACAGTCAATTCTTCGTCACAAGGATTGATAAATAGAAGTGTTTGAGTGGCAAAAATAAAGTGAAGAAGACAGGGTGAAATTGGAAGCGTATGAGAAGAGAGTAAGAAAGAGAAGGAAATTAAAATCCTTCAGAGATGAAATGCGTGGTTTAAATGGATTCGTTATGTGGAACCTCGTTTAAATCCCATTATCTCATAGGCAACTAATGTAATCCTTAGCCTACAATCCTAATTAAAATTCGCCTCGTATTGATGAATGGAATTGTTTTTTGTTCTCTTTTGGTAGGGGAGTGAGGAAGACGCATCTTGGTTAATGGTAGTTCTCTGGGGGTTATACCATTACCTTTTTCAGGTAGAAATTTGGAGGGTCGCCGTCCTAATCCGGACCCTTAGCTCGTCTTGGCAGCTCGGGAGCACCCGGCCCCCACAGCATGGGGGACCATAAAAAACTGACCGCGTGGAATACGATTTAAAAAGTTATAAACAATTCAAATGAGCAACATTTTTTATATTCGTCATCCCACTCGTTCTAAGAGAAATACAAGCGTCTTTTGAGTGCCGTTATACGATGAAAATTAAGATTTTTCGTGATTTTGCAAGAAATTACCAGTTGACACACGACAACGTTGCTCAGTCAGATAGGCAGGTGCTTTAAATATCTCAACGGGGACTGGGTTGGGTTGTGGGTAGTATTTCTAGATTTCTAGATTTTTGCTATAAATCCCTCCCACCTGCACCAACCCAACGGCAACGTTGCCGTGTGTAAACGGGTAATTTCTTGCAAAATCACGAAAAATCTTAATTTTCATTGTAGACCGTCGATAAAAAGACGCTTGTATATCTCTTAGGACGAGTGAGACGATGAAGATAATAAATTGTTTCTCATTTGAATTGTTTATAATTTTTTAAACTATATTCCACGCAGTCATTTTTTATGGTCCCCCCTGCTATGGCAGCCGTGCGCTCCCGAGCTGCAAAGGCGAGCTAAAGGTCTGGATTAGGATGGTGACCCTCCAAATTTCCACCTGAAAAAAGTAACGGTGAAACCCCCAGATAACTACCATTAACCCGCATCTTTAATTCATTTTTTCCTTAGTTTGCCGTTACAACACATCAGTCACTAAGGCACGAGCACTGAGTCACGCCTTTTTTGAATTCCATGTAAAGTGTTCTTTTCAGGGTCATTCCGCAGCACTTAAAGACGCTCAAATTGAACTTTTGTATTGTTGGTCAATTCAATTACCCAAACCATTAAATCAAGTAACATTCAAATTTCCACATTCTTTATTCAGGCTCTGCATTTGAGACACAATAGGCATAGCTTTATATATACCTGTACGTACTTTTTTCCGAATAAAATTATAAAAGCAATTACTACTTTAAGTTATCCTGAGTCTGTATTATAGGCGATTGCTAATCTCAAAGTGATGAGTGACGAGTGGGAGTCGAGGAAGTGTAAACAGAAACAGCAAAAAGGATGAGACCATCTTCCTGTTTGATCTTGGAGCTGTTTAACAAGTTCTTCTATGGACCGAAAATCGATAGGCACACAAAATGTGTTTATCCAATTCGAGTTTTATGGTTTTCCTGGTAATAACCGTGAGAATTATAAATCCACCGGAAGTCTTGGAGACGTTATAACTCTTATTTATTTTACATCTTATTTCTGTCGAACAAACCATAATTGAAAATACTGATACTTTTTGAAACTCATTCAAATATGAAAATTTAATTGGTGTTAAAATATCATCATAATCTTTAAGAGCTATGCAAAAAAATCAAAATTATAAATAAAACATTTTATGAGAGGAGTCGAAGTATATATCTTACTAAGCCATACTTACTCGGTACTGTTTTGTAATCGCCAAATAAAATTTTCCTCCATTTTTATATTACTTTAAATTATTGTTAATTACCCTGAATATTTTTCGATGTTTGTATATAAACTTCATTTGATTTTTGTTAGAAATTACGTTACATGTTGAGCTCATTCCAGAAGTGTTACATTTGTGGGTGAGGCCAAACACCTGGAGGTTTTTAAATTTATCATTATATTTTTTCTCATTTTTTTAACTTATAAAACAAATCCATTAGATAACGAATTAGTCTCAGTTGATTCGTTTATATTATCAGTTTAATTGGTCATAATACGTTGTTCTCCCTTCATAGGACAAATTAAAGATAGCTTCATTGGAATGATAACCATAAGAGTCAGAATTGAACTTTGCCATTCGCATCTCTATGACCTTCATTTTTCTGCTTTCCTTACACCTCCTAATTCACCAAAGAGCAGCTGAATGCATCGACGTCCGTCCCGTGATTTAGAAGAGCGGAAACTCTCCTTCGAGCAATAATTCGTCGCCTTCCAAGTCGTATCTTGTATTTCATCCTCTTTTGCCAACGTAATCCGTATTTACACTTTTTTCGCAGATTTATGAGTTATCCAAAGTGACAAAAGCGGCGCCCACGACTCGGTTATACGTTCAAGTCTGCTTTAAAATCGATGCTAAAAATTTATTTTACGGCAAAAACGAGGTATGGCAAGTTTTGGCTGAAAATATCACAGAATAATGCGTTGAAAATCCCGGGTTTGAGTGCGTGATGATTTGAGATTTCACGAGATCGAGATGTAATGCATTACATTTTTATTTGTTACAAGCAACTCGTCTCCTTCACGAATAAAGGAATAGTTGTTTTCTAATCCTGATTCTGGTGCACTTAAAATTATTGATAAGTATCAACGGTAACTTATATGAAGAGGAGGCCATACATCATTATACATTTACGATGACAGATTGCTTGATCAACCTTGCAGTAGGGTTCTTTATTCAGTCAATATTGCCCAAAGAATAGTTGTATGATGTTTTCTTAACATTATGAAGGAGAGAAAACTAGTTATTTATCATGGATGGTAAAATGAATAGCTTTTGGAAAATTTGGGGAAAGTGTCACTGAAAATGACTTTTTGTTATCCGTTCAGCGCTTTAGTTCCCGTGTATCTTTCTTGAGCTGTTTATTTGCTCGAATTCTGTCTTTCTTCTCTAATATCAGTTAAAATCCCTCGCTTGTACTTTCCAATAACGCATTCGGACTCTTAAGTTATTAATTATATCCACGTCTCATTTGCTGAATTGATTACGTATTGTTCCCCAGTAATTATTAATTAGTAATTAGGATAATTATCGAACTACATTTATCCCAGAAATATCAATTGGTAGTCAGCTGTTACAGATATACTATCGAAGTTTTTAAAGGTCAATTCTTCGAAAATCTCCGATTAAATCACACGCGTGGATGAAGTTTTTTGATGTTAGAGATAATGGGTTCGTTAGTTCCTTTATTAGCACAAGTGTCTCAACATGTATCGAAGTTAAACAATCGATAGGTCGAATACGATCGACTGGCTCAGCAGGCCTCCTTTAATGAACAGTTCGTGGAATAGGAACTAATTATATCGGGCAAATTAAAGCAAAAACAATATCGGTGTCACGGATGTTTGTTTTTCCTCCAAATAGGAATGTATTTCGCAATTAAAAATAATCGAGTTTTCGAGCATGAATCCTTTTTTCATTCAGTTTTTAAAGTTTGAATAAAATTAGCGAAGCGACAAATTGTCTCTGTTTGCGGTAATGTTAACGGAAAATAACAGGCGATATTAAAGTTCCCATTTCATGAAAACCTTTTTTGACCTTTATTTTTCAAAAATTTATCGTTTTTTTCTTTATTGTTTTATCCTTAATTTAACTCCGACAAATTCGGTCGATATATCTAACTGAAATTAGTAATCCAGAATATTCTATGCGTTGTGAGTAGTAATTCAATTCCCAAAAAATGGTGGAGGCGAGATGGCGGTGGCTGATTGTCTTAGTCTTTTTACCTCTTAGATACCTCTTTCTTTTGGATTTTGTGTTGTTGCTAACTTTATATGTTGTTTAATGCAGATTTATCTGAAGTCGTTTACTTAACGCCTATGCTTTCCTTGAGGCTAGCACATTTTATCTTTCTTTCACGTCTAAGTGCGAGTGTATAACCAATGCTCGGATTCATTTTGCGGCTTCCATTTCGTTTCCGCAAAATATTCAATGTTTCCGTATTCGTTGCTAAATCACGTCCCTTACGTTGAGATAAAAAAATGTCAAATCTCCGAGTCATGTCCTCTTGACCGGAAACGAAGGGAAAAAGAAATAAATGTCGGGGAAGAGGGACATCTGTTGACCGTTGGAGTACGAGGAGAAAAACGAGGAAGAGATGAAAGAACATAGAGGGCGTCTTGTCCCTTGGCAACTATCCCTGAACAACTTCCCTTTTAGAGGAATTAATAGGAGGCCGAGAGATGATAAAAGTGACAAGAGACGAACTTGACCTGTCTCATAACTGCGCTTCTTTTTCACTTCTATTTGCACAAACCAGGGTCACGCGTTGGATAAGGTCACCACGAATTGCGTTATAATTACGCTGAATACATCCAAATAACTCAAAAACGAGACGGTTTTCATTAGCTAAATGGAAATATTTTTTATTATTAAAAGACTATTTTTATTATTATTAAAAGACTTTCAAACTTTTAATTACTTCAATGCAGACAAATTTAATGTATCTGGCTTTTTTCAGATTGAGATTTTAATCTTAACCAATGACCTAAGGCAACGTTTACGTCTCGTATAAATTTTTCGATAAATTTCCCTGTAACAAATACGTCAATAAATATAATTTGATCGAAATTTGAAATAATATTAGATTATTTTTTATAAATGAAACATAAATGGCAACTGATTTTGATTCCTAAGCGTCGCCATTGGAAATTCTGATTATCAATTATACTTCGTTTGCCGCGAATATCCACGTAGTTATTGTGTCTTCTTTTAATATTCTTTATTCAGCGTATAAACCGGTTAATTAGGTATTTTATATTGAACTTATTTTTCTCCAAGATTCTTAAAACTCTAAAATTTTGACTTCGTTTTTAATTTTCGCGTATTTTTCATCATTTTCTCTAATCGCTGTCTTCTGTGTATAATGTTGTTGCTTGTTGCATTGGATGTATTGGCTTTGGGATTTTGTGGTGCGAATTGAGGTAAAGAGTTGAGCATGTGTGGGTTCTCCTTTGAAACTGGGCATCGTGGTTCGTCTTAATTTGATTTTTAAAGCTCTTTTGAATAAGGGGTGTGAATTTATGTGGATTTTGTGGAGGGTTATGTACTCAAAGGGTGTAACAGGAGATGGAGGAATGTGTTGTATTTGATTTAGTTATTTTACCGATTGAATTTTGTTTCTGAATCCCCAACTTCTGTTTAAAAGCCTCCAACCATTCTTCCTTTGTAATTTCTGGCGTGGGAGAAACTTTCCATGTTAAACACAACCGACACACTCACGATTATTTTCCCAGAAGCTTATCACTCTACCTAAACACCAATACGCTACGGAGACGCAATCTTTTTTCGTGTCAACACCAGCAAACAAGGTCCATCGATTCCCAATCCAATCAGCACAGATGAGATTTATTCCCCTCGCGATTAATATTTAAAATCGACGTCTCTTTGGGGATGTGTCTCCTCAGGGGTGACAGCTGAAAGGACATTTAACCGGTTAAGTGGAAGAGACACGCAACCGTGGAAAAATACGCGGAAAATCCGCTCTCTTTTGTGACTCGATGTTCACACAATGTGCGTCCGACACGTGTTCCAAAGAACTCGATCCGAATGGGTTTTGGTCGCGTCCTTTTGTGCAGACGCATTGCGAGACGCGGGAGAATACATTTTTACTTACGAAAGAGCTTTCTTCATCTGTCCACGAGGTGAAAAACCCTCCACTTGCGACGTACCTGCAACGAAAGAGAGTCGTTTTAGTATTTATTCAGTTTTAAATACAGGCTAATTATGAAGCTATGGATGTTATATTAGAAAAAATAATGAAACGGATAATCGTTTATGAGGACAGCTGTAAAATAATTTTGCTGCAGAAAAGTTGCGATGTTATCTGAGCTCCGATCGTTTAACTGCGCTGGGATGGTTTAATAATAATAACAATAATAATTAATTAGGTGCATAAATTAGTACGAGCAACTAACCACTAGTATGCCTTAGTTAATTACGTTGTCTAGATACAACTCTTCGTATTTATTTTAATCAGTAGTTCATTTGGTTTCAGGCAGATTGCCATGATACGAAAATCTGATTTTCTAATTAATAAAATTAAGCGCGAGTTTTGTTTATTCCAGTCACCGAAAACTACCCTTAAAAGTAAAAAAAATAAATTTTAAATATACTGATGATTTTCACATATGTAAATATGAAAAAGATGATTTTGGAATCCGGATCCTCAGCTTGCATCCGCTCCTATAGCTGTTGAGATGCACTTATCGTTTCTGTTTTGTTCTGTTCCTTTGGAGTTTTCCCTTTGAGAAGTCACGTGATATCCTTTCCTTGTGCATTGTTGCGATTGTGATTCAACAGTCATGAACTCGCAGTTTATATAAAACAATAATTATTCAACAATATCTAAGACATAGATCCAAATTCTATACCTAAAAGCCCATGTTATTTTCATTATAGAATTTTGGAGTGTTAAACGCCGACGGTGTTATATAGATCTTCAGTACTAAATGGAAAGTCATAGTAGATGCTAGTTTGTATATGTTGTGTTACTAGTTGGATATTTAATGGCTGTTATTTATGCGGGAGCCCACAATAAGTCCAATTTTAGCGTAATATTAATTATTATTATATCATCAAATCAGGTGTAGTTTAACATGCACATAACGAAAATAATTTAACATAAAATGATTGCACCCATTTCTAAACAAATTTGTTTAATTCTCCTCTGATTATCAAAGGAAATTTTATTTGAAGCATAAATTTGGGCATAATTCATGTAAGTCTCTCCGAAGTGTGAAGATATTAAGAATTTTGATGAGAGGCAATGGGATCCGGAGGAAATAAGCCGAACATTCTTCTTGGACGCATAAATCAATCAACGGAAGATTTCTTCGCCGAGAGTTAAGCCGCTAAGATCCCAAAATATGCCCTCCTCAAGGGAAAAATCAATCTTCGGGGAAATCGGCTTAAAAAGTGGGGAATATCAATTACGGGAGGCGACGGATGCACCCAAAAGTCCAACTTTCTCCATAATTTAGTTTCGGTGTGAGGCGACAGTGGCCCATCTGTCTGCTGCGGAAGGCTCATTATCCCTCCGACCTTCGGACTGTAACGGAGCTAACCTAGAGCTAATCACGAAAGAGTGCCTATCTGCGTCATCGTCTACATAATTACAGAATTCTTAGATGGATACGCACGGTTCAACAGTCAACAGGTTATCGATAGCAACGAGAGGCTATTAAACATTAATGAAATTTCCGAAAGGAGCAACTCGAGGAAGATAAACAGCATCGACGGACGTCGAAAGAGGAAAAATAATGGTCAGAATATTCGGAGGCGTTCTTTTACCCAAAGCTTTCTAAGTTGCCTCCAGTGAAAGGATGAAGAGTATAATTCCAAAATGAGAAAACGGTCTTCCGTGTATCTCTGTGTCAACCGCTGCAACACGCTGAGAGGCGCCTAGCTGGGTACATATGCATCGTTAATGAATTTCACTTGTAGCTTTGGTCGCCATGTGCTCCTTATTTCGTTTCTGGGTCAAATCAATTCCTGGGCCGGTAAACGGTGCAGAGAAAATTCCGAAAGATCCTTAAATAGGTTAGTTTTACATCTGAATTGTTTTCCCCGATAAAATCTTCTCAAATAATTTAGAAAATAGTATTTGAACTTGAGCACGCGCACTGCGAAATGTTTAATGTTTCAACCTCTACAGAAGAATTGGTATAATAAGAATATATATGAATATAGTGATATAAGAATAGTAGTGATAAGATATGAACACGATTGTCAGAACGTAATGCTCTTGACTTTAATTCTTCTATACATTCCAGGGTTTCAAGCGAATAATTTATTCAGAACTTATCTCAGATGCAATATCTTGCTTATTTTGAGTGATTGGCATATAAAAGGGTCGAATGGGCATAACTGCTTTTAGGACATGTTTTTAAATGTACATTTACTGCATGGGACAAATTTTGTTAGGAATAACTCCCAAGAATACTGTGAGGATATTGATCACTTCGGAAATGAATTGAATCACAGTTTGGTTGTTGTCTGGGTAATTCTTCAATGTTTCATTACTGTTTTTCTCTCTCTTTGAATGACTCTCCATAAAACTGGATCTTTAATCGAGATTCTCAAACTTTATCAAATTGCAAATCTTAATATTGATATCTGTTACAGTTTGTCAGTTCGTCAGTGGGCTCAGAAGGCTCAGTTTTTCCCTTCTCATGACTAAATAAACCAACGGCTCCTTTTATCTTCTGTCCTTTAAATAACGATGAAATCTACTTCACAATCGATGCGTTGATATGACATTACAAACCCTTTCGGATTAAAGTTTCTCTATTGCGATCATAGGTCTCCCTCTCAAGTCACTGTTCAGCATTCAGATAATTCAGATTCACTCGCGAGATTATTCGTGAAAGACATGAAACCTTGGAGTGGGCGTGTCTCGGGAATTTTGGGCCGAATTGCGTGATCGCGTTGCCTTAAATAAATTACTCCTTCCTTTATAATTTACGAATCTGGTAAACACGTCATTTAGAACGCCTTAAAAAATCAACCTCCTCTTATTATTTATGCTCCGAATTTTTGATTCCCTGGATTCTCCTCAGTTTATTATTCACATCCCATTCATTGAACCCCAAATCCCGTCGAGTTTACTCCGCTTTCATCAATCTTTGCGTGGTTAAGGATCCGTCCAAGGGGTTGCTTGTTTCAGAAACTCAACATTTGAAAAGAACGATAGGTTAAACAGCACAAACATTCAATATTGGTATTGCGAAATGTATAAATCTCCGATTCTTACACAGTTGCCGCAGAAAAGTGGACAAACGAGGCTTGTTGTTTATTTATAGTATTTCCACGGTAACGATGAGTAAATGTTGACATGAAATGTGCAACAATGACGTTTGTGTACGTGATGGAATAGCGGAATTCAATGGAATTATTTCATGAATCAATTAATAAATTCTTTATCCTAAAATAATAACATTCTTTCGTCACTTTCTCTCCTAAATTATAATTTATTGATACGTGGTTAATGATGGTCTGTCGAATTTTGGTTTTAGTGGCTGCGAAGGATTCAAGCGAGAAAACATTAGAAATATAAGGAAAACTCAAGCATTTTTCCTGTACGTGTGCACTAGAAATCAATTCTTAATACAGAAAATAGTTGGTAAGGTTGAGGGAGTGGCTTTCAGGGGTAAATTAGAGCTAAGGCAAATGAAAATAATAATTCCAAGTCCTCATCGTGGCCAAAAAAATATCTGAGATAACGAAATCTGAGATTAATATCTCAATTTCTATTCACCCCAATCTCCCGATTATCTGCATCATCTTCCTTAAAACGGGCAATATTGCTACTTCATTCAGCTCAACCACTTCTGGTTTCAGTTTTAAAAACTAAATCGGCAAAACTCATTTCCTTAATTACAGCTGGATGTACATCCTTGAATATTCTTGAAGAAGGAGAAAGTCACTACGGAATCCTATAATTGAAACTTGGAATGAAGTCTGTATTTCAATTTGGAGTAACGGGGAGAAGTTTTACCTTTCACTTTCATTTGATCTTTCGACACCTCTTCCATCGATTCTTTGGAGCGATTCTCGCTGCTTCTCATTCGTTTCACGCGACCTCTGCCTTTGTCAGTGTCAAGCTCTCATTTTGGACAGATGGTTCTTGATTATTTTTTCCCCAGAAAATCACTGTCGCTCCCACCGTGATTCCTTTCTTCGCCACCGGAGCGCTGGAAATGTTTTCCGTAGAAAGTGACGTTTCATATCCGACTCAAAGAATATAATTACATCCACTCGTCAGCTCGGTTCTCAGATATATCGAATCCATTAAATGAGTCCTTCTTTGGCGAATACCAACATTAATAACATACTAACAATGCTAACATTTCTCTCTCATGATGACAATCAGCTACTGCGTCCCTAAATTAATTTTGAATCATTTTTTTGGGATATTTTTAATCAATAAATTGAAACACTTCCGTTAGTTTAGCACAGTGTTTCCCAAACTTTTTCTTCAATGGAAAACTTCGAAAACCTGGGAAGTTTAACGGAACACTAAGCTTATTTTTAGGTTAGGTAATTCTACTTGTAAAATTAAAAAAATCATTTAATTACAACAAATCATTTATTTGGTTATTATTTTTAAATATAAAACTATAATATATTGTGATAAAAACTTAAAATATGAATCAATAAAGCATTTAATGACTTTTATTCTCCAATTCTCCATTGAAACTCCGAAATATCGCTGAACACCTATTCAGGTTCAGCGGAACACCGGTGTCCCGCGTAACATAGTTTGGGAAACCCTGGTTTAGCATAAATTTTCCGCTATATCAATATGTCTATGAAATCATATTTCTGACCACTATCCATATCCTATCAGACGGATTTTCTGACTAAGGAAATTTCTCATCCAAATATTCGGTATCGAATATTATTTTGCCTAACAACTCTTCCATCAGTAGCTTTGGCACAATTGAATAGAAAAATATGGAATGCACATTCAATGAAAAATTAATATACAAAATCCCCAATTCAGTCCATTGTAATTCAGATATCATAAAGAGCAATAACAATAAAAGAGAGTTACCGATTAGGGAAGTAGGGTGATAATACACACGCACC
The DNA here is from genome assembly GCA_947579665.1 of Sympetrum striolatum. Classification (NCBI taxonomy): domain Eukaryota; kingdom Metazoa; phylum Arthropoda; class Insecta; order Odonata; family Libellulidae; genus Sympetrum; species Sympetrum striolatum. Next base: position 76,753,753 of record OX388349.1, read on the forward strand.
CCCTGCCACACTCTCTTGGCGACTTGCAGGGATTATGCATAGATGTAATAATAATAAGGACGTTCTTATTAGTTGAATGTTTAGTCTAAAAAGACCACTCTTACAGTTAACCATTTTCAAGCACACAGAACATCATTCCCTAACCAGGATTCAAACCCGGGACCCCGGCGTAAACCACTAAGATTATATTTCCATCAATGTACAGCCGATTTTAGATACTTCACAATGTGAAATATATAAGTGGAATTGTTGTTGACTTTCAGCGAAAATAACCGTCTACCTGGAAAATATTTACCATAATATTGCTATTTTCATCAAATACAACTAAATGGAAATCTAAATATAGACTAATTAAATACGAATACTGCTACCGATTTAAAATACGAACGAAAAACAAAATAACTATGAAGGGAATTTTAATTTTTATAAGAATATCTTATTGAATAAGTTACAATAGGTCTTACATATTCCTGTACAGCTAACCATTTATAATGATGATAAGTAAAGTAACTTAAATTCAGCTATTATTTTGTCATTCTGAATTTGGATCAGAACTAAAAAGAATTATCGAAGAAAGATAAACAACTAAATCCAATTTCTTTGTCTCTTTTATGCCCAACTGATACGGACGTGAATGGGAGATTCTAGGGGTGTAGTATGCCTAGTCTAGAAGACTGCAGCTTGTTAGGAAACATAACATTTACACTGACGTATCTGGTTGAAGGGTTCACTTAAATATTTCACCCTAAAGTTGAAATATTGCGAATGCATTAATATTCATCCGGAAAGTATCGCAGAAAGTTATCCAGGACATGGCGGAGAAAGTAGACGTCGCGATCCCTAGATTTTTTAATCCTCGGAGGGCATATTATGTTTTTCATTAAAGGAGCGGATGATTGGCAAACACTGCGTCTCGGGGATCAGATTAGCGCGGCTCGTAACTTCATTGAAGATTAAACCCCAAAACAACCTCCGCTTTTATCCATTAATCACATTTTCGAGCGGAATTAGCATGATTGGATTATTATCGCGTCTACTTTGCATTTCCCTTTTTCCGCGCAAAATGTCAGCGATCCCGTCCTCGCCTTAATTGACGGTTAAGCGAATTAGCGGATAACGCCCCGTCTTTCGGAAAGTTGGTTAAGCCCTCGCATTTAGAGGGACGCCGATCGACGCCCGGAGATGGAGCGTCATCTAGCTGCGAAAATTGAACGACGGTAGGCGCTATGGGTCTGTACTCCTCCAAAAAGAGGAACTTGGATTTGCTATCGCGTCTTCGAGGAAGTAATTTTCTTTTGGTTCGGAAAGCTCCACACGAGGGATTTAATTTAAACTTAATCTCGGCTCTGGCCTGAGGAAGTTTTCTGAGGGATTCCAGTTTTTCCTATCCAGGATTTACACTATCTTTCCTGCTTTCCCTTTTACTAATTTTGATGCTGCTAAGATTATCTGAGCTGAGGATGCTAATAAATGTCTCTAGCGATGTAACAGAGGTTTTCTGAGTGTCATCGTTGACCCTATTCGTGTTTTCATTGTTCTTCTATGCAATTTAATCCTGATTTTTTGTAATATTTTAATTTTTTCACGTTGTTCCCTCGTTTGAAATTTATATAGCCACGGCCACTTGATATTTAACCTATCTGCCGTTTTTTATCCAGTATTTATGTTCTATACCGGGTTGAATTAATTAGTTATAATATTTGCAAAAGTGAAACCTGTAAGTAACCAGATCACAGCCGTTGATTGCAACATTTGCATATTTTTGTTGTTTGTGAAAATTATGGCGACTGGTTCTGATGATAAAAGCTGCCAATTTGATCGATTTCGATCTAAATATTACGTTATAACGTCGGCTTTTCAATGCTACAAGTTGCGGCTTACGAAGCGACATTTCACCTGAAGAGTTACTCCAATTGTTTCTGCCAGAATTGCGAGCTATGCATAATATGCATTGCATATAGCATGCGCCTGGCAAACATTTAGCTCCTGCGGGCCACATCAGCCTCTAGAAAGACTTCGCGGGCCAATAATTAACTGCACAATAGCGGTACACATGTATAGTATATCCTTAATATATTTTTAATAGTTGTAAAGATTGCTAAAGCTAGTGAAATACGTACATCGTAACTCAGACATTTTTTCTTCATTTACCAAGTTCTATTGTAGACAGTTGAATGAGGCTAGGAAAATAATCAGCTTCTATGAAACAAAGAAATAGGTGAAAAGTCACATGCGGACACTTGGATGGAAAATGTACTTATTTTAAACGATGTCAGAAACTAAACCAAAAAATCATTCTGAGAATACCAATCTACTATTGGCTAGCATAGGTGAACAGATCCGGTATGAAAATAGATGTAGAGAGAATTTATTCCAAGAAGAGGAAAAGTTATTCGTGTATTCAATGCGCCGATGTCATTAGAAAGTAGTGTTTGGTAATGTATAAAATGCTTTCGAGAGGGCACTTTGGAATGGAGAAATCTCTGGTCATTTATCAAAAGATACAACGATTAATACTATCAACTTCCTCACATTCAGGATATTTTATTCTTACAGGATTCCCTTGATTTTAAAGTTCAAACGATCGTAAAAGAGGAAGTATTATCTATGAAAGGAATCAAATAAGTTGGTAGGACTGTTTACACCTAATTTTGGTCAAAATATAAATATAAGGAGTTATGAGCAAAGTGGCACATCTTATCCTTGACAGTAATGTACACTCCTGATCAAAATTAACGCACCAACGGTCGTTAGGATCGCTAGGGAGGTGCTGCATTAATTTTGGCCAGGACTGTACATGCAATAGTCGATGCATTTACTTTCTCAAAAATTATTTAGCGATAAAATTTAGAGAGTGGGTTATTCCATACTGTTCAAAACAGTTTATTTGAGAGAGTCATTTATCAATTGTGGCTTAGTTTCGCTTTTACTGCAATTAAATGCGTATATACGAACACACAGAAATTATATACGCACAGGACATGTTGCGAATCTAACAAACGCTTTTCCATGAATTTCCAATTAAGGCAAATTAGTTTGGATGTAGGAAATATTAAATTCAAAAATTTACGATGTGGAACTAATTACACGAGTACCAAGAACTATTTCACGCATAATCCGAATGTACATTAATTGAATCCACCAAAATGATGTTTCTACGCCATGCAGCACGCTTTGGATTCGCCTACATTTTTCGATTATAATTTCCTGATCGCCGTCATTCGCATTGCTCCATCAATAATTCAGACGATTTCGGATTGATGCTCATGACGAGCTTCCGGTAGACGCGAATGTAATATCTTCTGCTATATTCCGACAAATCTCCCCAAGAAACGAGTTCGGAGCGTACATCATTATTTCAAACAGCGCTCTCCTAGAAATGTACTCAAAGATGTCATCAATTCTTAATCCTCGTCATTTGGCCGATGGAATCTATGATATCCCTCGTTGAGAAAGCTCTATCCATTGGCTGAACACGTATCTTCGCATTGAGAAAGGGCTATCACCTGATTGCATTTCCACGACAGTCTCCGAGTTTTTTATACTTTTGACTCGTTTCCTAGGATATATCGCTCGCTACCATTTTACTTTAAACCCTATCAGTTCACTAAAAGCAATAACTGAATCAGAAGGCTGGTAAATAAAATATACATAATTAAATTGTTATGCTAGGTTATAATATTATCAATATTGAATCGTTAATAGAAATTTCGGTCGTTTATGTATATAAAAGTATGTTATATAGTAGCCAGCTTGTTTTCTCCACTCGTGACGATCATAAATATATAATACAATAAATTACATAAATAAGGTTAGGGTTAAGGTGACTTTGCACATAAGGGCATGCACCCAGGAAAATTCCCAAGGAAAAACGGTCTTGAAAATAGTCTGACAGTGCCGGGAATCGAACCCGGGATCTTCCGCTATCCGGGAGGCTGCTGTGAAAAAGTTCCCGGCCCTGTCAAACGTTTTTCAAGTCCGTTTTTCCTTGGAAATTGCATAAATTCATCATATTTATAATCCATTAATATTGAATGAGAATGTTATTTAACTTTTTCATATAATAATCCGTAGCATATGTTACTTAACTTTAATTTTCTTTCCATCCGTCATATTAATACGTAAGTGACGTAATGAATATAATTAGTAACACCCAGTTGTCTCTAAGCAGAAGAATATTAGGTACCTCAATGCTTTTCGATGACTCTTCTAATAAATAGTCAGTTCCTCGTTTCCATAGCTTTGCAGTTGTTAAACGACGATGCTGAGGATGGGTAAAATGAATTACGAGCTTTCCTTTGCTCTTGAATCAATATGAGATTCTTCTTACGTCCGATGTGACGGATGCACAATCACTACATCACACATTCGAGATTAATGAGAGTGGAATCAGTAAATCATTGGAACAACTGCGTTACGGATCAAAAGCTTATTTACTCTTCCGAGTCATCGGCTGTTGAAGAGGAAGCCATTTTAGTCACCGTTCAGAGGACTCATTGTCGCGTTGTCTCTTCTTTTATTCCATTCGGGAATCGCTTATTTTGCGAAGTTACGACCTCGTAATATCCAAACGATTAGTACAAGTTGTAATGTTCATAGATTTGAATTAAAGCTATCTCCAAGCAAGATGTCACTCATCATTCAATGAAGTATATGTAACGTTAATTAAAATCTACATTTTTAAACCCTGTCTTAATTATTATCGTTATCAGAATAGATTTTATTCATTCGTTCGCTTCTCCAGTGAGGAAATTTTTGCGAATTAAACCCCAATAGAATCATAGGATTGGCTTTTTTTGTGAAAATCTGTGATAGAAAAATGCACCTGTTTTTTATTTCTTCTACTAAGGATGTATATTAGGCGTAATTTTGCAGTTTTTTTTTCACAGTTATAACTCACTGGGTAGAACATTTTTAAGTTTTATTTGATAAGGGGCCTAAAAAAAATATCTCTCCTTTTCCAGTTTATCTAGCCTGTGAAATATACCGTGGTTTGAGAGATGCTCAAATGACGTGTTCACATTTTGGTCTTCTCTTATCGAATATGGTGAAAATGAATATATAATTTACCAAATGATAAAACAAGGGTTAACTAGTGTACTACTTGTGAAAGTGTACTATCTGTGTACTGTACTACTTGTGAAAATTAATATTTAATTTACCAAACGACAAAACAAGGGTTAACTAGTGTACTACTCGTTTCGTCTAGTTGCCTCAATTCCATTCTGGGATGCTTTTCCGACCAACGCGACGCAGTTACTCGTTTACAAGTTAGAGCGGCCAAATATGATGTCGCTCCAAGGTTTTTAAGAAAGGAAGAACTTCTGTAAATAACTTGTTTTATCTGCTGACAGCACGCCCTTTATTCTTCTGCTCTTCATTCGGAAATGCTTCTTTTAATCACTTCCCCTGTCTCTTCTCGAATCCCTTTCCTCCGGCGAATGAACTTTCCCACCGTCTTAAAGTCACTCCTTTCAAACAAGATGCCTCCTCATGCTCTAAATCCCCAACTTTCCACAATGCTGACCTTTTGTTTCCCTTTCTCTTCGCTTCCAATGGTATCTACATGTCCTTTTATTATCTTTAAATATTCCCTTTTTTTCCTTTATTCTGCGAATCCGAGGCTTGAATGTGAATATAAAATAAATGAGAGCTGCTGCGGCGTTTTTGTGACGGATAATAATCCTTTTCTCCATGTTTCCCGCTTTATGAGCGTATTGATTGCTTCCAAATGAAAGAGAAAAAGCGTCTCTCGCAGATGGGCATTTCAGCATTAAATTCCTTTTTGTTTTTGACAGCGGTATTTAATCTTCTTCAGTTTGAAGTTATTGATTTGAGAAATCTTGAGAACGGAACCGTTCATAGGAACTATTTTATTTGTTTCTCAGGGGGCGTACCTGAGCGTAGCTGTGAATGCTGCTTGCAATTCGCTTATACCTATTTTATGGCTCAGCATATTTATTGTTTGACTCGGAGATTGTTGTCGAATTCTTATACAAGCAATGACTTCAGAGTGTCGCATTTTCTTTTCACATACTGCTGTATATTATTTTCAATTGCGATACATCTTCTGCACCTATAGTTGATTTCCCAATGCTCTCAGCTGTTCTCTGATTTTAACCAAAAATACCGTCTTTTAATTAACACTGATGTGATATCCATCAGAGGAATATAATAATTAAAAAGGCGACAATTGCATATGAGTGAAGATTGCTTTCCGAGTATCTTTATATTTTACTTCCACCACAACTTACGCCGGATTCTAAATGAAAAATGAACGGATGGTCAGATTTTATTGGGCATTGACGATGGCACACAGTTCTATTGTTTCGAAAGCTAAATCAAAGACCACCTCACATTGTCAGAATCTTTTTACGAGTATATGCATTCTCGAAGTTGCCATTTTGCTAGTTATCATTTTAATCGGTATCTAATAGAGAGATGAAAATAGAAGCCTCAATTTCGTCTGAATAAAGACTGAATGTTTTTATTCGCTGACAACTTTCAAAAGTACGCCTATATTATAATATTCACCTGGCTTATTTATTTCCCCTACTTCATCCGAATTTCCAGCTCCTCATTTAACTTTCGCTCCGTCTCAAATCCGTACTTAGTGAGCTTCCTGCCAATTAGCGCCGAACTCCCCTTTTACGCTTCTCTCCCCAGCATCTCCATCCCTCCAGCATCTCCTTTTCAATCATCGCCTCACGTATCATATTCACTCTCCAAAGGAGAAGAGTCCTTCATTAATTTCCTTTTTTCAATCGTTGTCATGGCAGTAATCAACATAATCGGACACCGTTCCCGCCGGCCAAACTTGCATTAAAATACTATCAATGCATTTAGAACGGCTTTCTCCATACTTACACCATAGTTGAAATACATATTTTGAATTTTGTCTACTGTTTCCAATCGATCTTTAGCTATACTTATAAGAACGTATCATTTGATTCATTAATTTTAAATGTTCAAATCTTGCATTTTAATGTAATAGTAGAGTTTTCAACTGAAACATATTCGGAAAAAGTAGCTGTAATAAATACCTAAATGCAATAAAAATGTGAAGTATCCTTTCCTCCCACTTAGAGCGCCACCGTCGCTCTCATCCAACGTGAAATGTGATCCGGGTTATGAACGGGAGAGAAATTTCTGTTCCACAAAAGAGGGAAGCTCCTAAAAATCTCTAAATTGTAATGGACTTTATATTTAGGCAGTATAATAGATCTCAACCTTTTTTGGCGCCCGGGCATCAAAGGGCGCTTCCGAAAGCAGAGCGGGCAACACGTAACATTTCCGTCCATAGTGACATTCAGGCCATCCCTTGACAATATTATTACTTTAATAGTTAATCGTGGGCCGTTATAAAAAAACTATTTAGTAAATAAGTTCGAGAAAATTACAACGTACATAATTTCATAACAACCGCTTAACGTGAGAAAGTCTATCTCCGAAGATGTTTATGTTATGGAAGAGTATGGGGAATACATCTGGTATGAAGGTTTTCGATGCATGTGCACCGCTGCGTTCCGAAAAGCAGCATTTAGTCATTGATTACGGGAAATTTGATACCCTGATAAGCTAAGCTGAGCTGAATCTTTGCATTCGCATATTGAACAAAATATGACATAGATACGCGTCTTGTTAATTTGGCCATAGGCGATAAGAGAGATAAAGTTAAGACACGCCATCCACCTCGATGTTTGCGAAAGCTAAGACCAGGCCATCCAAGTTTCTGATCCCTACCTCTTCCCCGCTTAGCCTCTCTCGGCTGGTGCAACCCCAAGTAGTATAGTTGCAGCAAATATAAAAAATCCTTTTACCGAAGCTAGACGGGCAAAGTGCAAGGTCGCTTCGGGCACCTCGGTTGAGTATCCCGGTAATAGATGTTCTTTAGATACGAGTTGAGGACTACCGTTGAGGACTTTTATGCTCTTAAAATGAAGTACCGTATGACAAGAAACATCCCTGTGAGTGATTGAGAATCAACCTAAAAATCAGTGTTAGCAGTTATGGAAGAACTGAGTTCTATTTATAAATTCAAATTGACATCGCACGAATAGATTTTCCATCAGGGAGGTTTGGATGATACTACAGTCGAACCTCGATAACTCGAATCTCAAAGTTCGAGTTACCGAGTCTTCGACTAATCAAGGTTTCGACTTATCGAGGTTCTGTAACCCAGAATTCGACTTATCGAGGTTTTCTCATGATTACCACTGCATTAAAATTTCATTTTTGATTAAGACCATCCAACGAAATCTAGTGACTCATTAAGAATTTTTTGCAGTACTTACTTAAAAGTGGGGTAATAAATCTGGGGAAATAAAAGAGACAGCTGGTATTAGGAACATTTTAATTACGTAAGCTTTTTCTTTTGGTAAATTCAAATTTTTATAACAATTAAAAGTTCTGCAAAAGGTCTGGCAGGTTGAAACTCGCCGTGCGAGAAGCAGCTAGCGGCGGAGGGTTCTTGGAAAATTCCAGTTATAGAGGTCAGGCTACCGAAAATTCGACTTATAAAGGTATTTACGCCCAAAACGTCGTCAGGAAAAAATCGAGTTATGTACTGTTTTTTCTTCGACTAATCGAGGTTTTCTTTGATTCTTGAAGTATTCGAGTTATCGAGGTTCGACTGTATTACTAATTTAATTCATCACTTGAACGAAACCTTAGAGTCTCCAAAATGCTTTTGCACTTCGCAAAAGCGAACGAAACTTAGGAAGGAGTATTTGTATACATAAAGGTTTTCTCTGAATTCTTATCAGCCGCGTTCACTTGCTTCCGCCGCTTTTAATGGAGTAGAAATATTCAATTTCAATTAGGCGAAACAGGGAAGTAGTACCCTTGATTAGGACGTCAGAAGAGGAATCGGTTGATGAATGAGCGATGCAAAAGAGAGGGTGGAAATAGATACGAAAGGGGCTTTTCCCTCATTAGCGAAGTAAAAAGAGCTCTATGACGGGGAACAAGGAGAGCTTTCGTGCTCTCTCGCTTGGAGGCGCCACCTCCGAGCCAATTCCAGTGTTTCTGCGGCAGTTGGTGGCCAAAATTGGATTCCGGCGATCCTTATCGCGGTTTTTTCGCTTTAATTCTGACACAGAGATGTCATATTCGCATAATTCGCGGAGACTCGCGTCATCCGATTATAAACGGAAAGAGATTCGCCGAGTATCAACCTGTCGCGGATTTGCGGACATTTTTCACTTACGTTTTTGCGAGTCAACCGCAAATGGCAAATCTAATCAACATTTCAGTGCTAAAATTTCGCATTACTTTGCGAGTATCCTCTCTATGGTTGTAAGCACCATCAGTATCATTTTTCTGTCTGGGAGTTGCTCCTTGATTGCATGTCAGACCAAAACTGTGAAATCCGTTTCTACTGTTTGGATAAATCCCTGATTTATTCGCTAGGCTGCGCTGAAAATCAATCTTGTTGCAGTTCGGGAAGCCGTTCTTTATCGACATATTTAAAAAGATTTCTTTCTCAATTATCTGAGACACACATATCACTTGATTTTATGCAAATATAACGTGTCTTTTAGCTATTTGTAATCTGTCATAGTTTTCTAAACTAATGCAACTTTTAAGTAAGCATTGTGGTAATTAGAATTAGATAAAAAAAATGTAAAACACATCCGAGCAAAAAATCAATTTGTCTTCAAAGTCGACTGATTCTTTCCAAAAATTAAGACCAAATAATTTGAGCCTGAATTTTCCATCAAAGCGATCGAAATTATTGGCATTTGTTATCGTTAACCTCGTAGTTTTAATGCGAGCCATATTTTTTCGATGGATATTAAATTCTCCATCTCAATTTTAGATTATACCTATTACTTTCCCCATAGTGATAGTTATTTAACGTTCAAAAAAATTTAATTATAATTTAGATAAAGATATTCATTTCAAAAAGATGCAATTTGTAGCCTTAATTGGATAGAAGGAAGTTCTAACACTTTGATTGGTTATATTGTTACCATGGAGATCTGCGTTTGTTATCCCCTTCTCTATGTCAATTCTATTTGAACCTTTTCTATTTTTCAAATATTAGTTTTCAACGTCTTATAATTCCTTTCAAAAACGAAGGAGTAGAGAGCTGAAAAGGTAATTAGTTTCATTACCAGAGAGTATTAATCTGCTAAAATAACCTTTAAAACTGAATTAAATTTTTATTAACGCACGTTTGTCTTGATTAATCGTGAAACTCCTTTGAGTTTGGGAAACTTCATATCCGTTGCTTTTTTGTGACTGCAGTTATTCGTCGAAATCTTAATGAAAATTTGCACTTAAGATCTACTTATCAATCTACTGCATTATAGACACTAATGCTGCTGATAAACATAGCGTACATAAGGAAGTTAAAATATACAAAGAAACTACTGGTTGTAATTTAAAATTCTGCTGGAAAAAATAACAATATACGGAAAATTTCCTTCCAGGATGAAGACCGAGCTATACGAACCCTTATTTTGCAACAAAATGCACATTACTGTCCGAGATAGCAAACTAGAGTCAAATAAAGCAGCAGTAATGAGACAAGTTCTTTTTCGCTTAACCGCGACTTAAATTGGAGATCTCAGACGAATCTGTTTTCGAAAAAATCCAGGTTTTTCCACGCTCTGGCTAACAAGAAAAAATATCGGTTGCATCGCCTTTCTCTGGAATCCTTAAGCCCGAGAGAGAAATGTCGCTCGAATTCGCCAAGTGAATGGATTTCATTGAATCGAAACTAAGGAAAATCTAATTCCCGCTTTTATTTCCGATTTTCTTAATTTTTCAAAGCCTTTGGCGAGCGGTGTATTGATGCAATTAGACTAAACGCTTTGTGGTGCAAAAATCTCTCGTCGGCCTTTTATATAATCCGGAAAAATGCGAGTCTCGTTAAAAAGGGGATCGCGGAGCGTAAGATTGCCTCTTTTTCGGATACATCGGTCTCGAGGTTCCCCATCCTCCCGCTCCATTGTTAGGGCGCCACCGGCGTTCCCATCCGACCTGAAATATGATCCGGCAACGAAAAATGCGAATTGAAAGCGCGTTTGAGGATCGGCCGCTCGGAAATTGCAGGCGCTTCAAGAAACCTAATTACAAGAGCACCTCTCTTTGCTGTACCGCCTCATTGAATTACCGACTTCCACGGAAGCTCATCTTCTCCTTTCAATATTTCCAATTTGACCTAATTCCGCACAAATATAAATGGCCTGGTGCTCATTTTCCTCACCATTTCTTAGAAGGGAATATTCCACTGTCGTTTAACTCGCAGGAATATTTCGTATCCTAGGGTTCTGGAAAGAACTGCTCCAAGGTCAGGTTGTTAGGTATCCAAATACTTCGAGGAAAATTAAAAAAAAATTTTTCGTTCTGATCTTTCAGTTTTTGAATCGCGTGTTCTCGATGATGTTCGTTTCAAAAGGGAATTCCACAAATGAACGAAAGCCTTCGCATTGGCCAAATAACGTATTTCCCTGTCTTTGTGAGCGTTGCCTCGGAATGTATGAACATTTCCGAGGATATTTACTATTTATCAAACAAAGAGTCGAGTTCGTGGAGAGTAATACATATGTTTGATTGACAATTAATTTGTGGCTCTATTTAATCATCGTTGTTTGCGACTGAACGATATTTGAACGTTTAAAATAAAAGTAGATTATCAATTAATACAGAATATACGTATGCTATTGATATTCATAAATACATTCATTATTTATACATCATATAAGGCACAAACATTTATTCAAGCGTATTTACACAAACGCTTATTTATCATGTTTTTTTTTTAAGTATTTGTGAATCAGAAGTTTAATTTTGCAGTTCATTCTCACATTGTTATCTCATCCATGTTTTGTAATTTATTTCTGAAAAAATCTATATTCTTTACAATAAAACGTTGAGCAATATTTTAATCTAATTGTACCTCCAAATTAGTTGATAAAGAATACCGAAAAATGCTTGCTTTCTGAACTATGTAATTCCAATCGAGGATGCATTGCGTTTGCCCACTTAAGATTGGCATAAACGGAGTTGCATATACAGTTGCAGGATTAGACGTAAGGATTCATACAAAAGACATAAAGTGGGACGAGGACGGAAATGGCATTGCTCACAGTTGCTTTGAGTGCAACATGGCGATTTAGTGGAGACATATTGTTTATTGTATAATCCAAAGCAGTTATTTTACAGCAATTAAAGCAGCAATGGTCATAGATAGATACTAGAAGTACGCTATCACTTGTCTTAGCCAAACATTGGTATTGTACTCTTTTGTAGCTATTTCACGGAGTAGTTGCTCCACACAATGTCTCGATTGATAATAGCTTTTGAATCAATGGTAAGTAGACCGTGAATTGGACGTTAAAAGTGTTTCATTGCGTTCAGAACGAGTGATAGCATTGCTCAACTAATTACGGCTGTGACGACGAGATTCAATTATAGTTTCCTGGTGTAATTCCTACAACATCCAGAACATTTTAATTGATCAGTGAAGTCCGCAAAGAAACGTCTTTTGACGGAAACCAGATATATCTATCATATCTACATTGTCAACCTTAATAATAAAATAATAATTCTAAGGAAAGGTTGATATTTACATTGAGTTGATAAATTAACAGTATTTAAACTTCAATGCACTGAGATAATATTCTTTTGTAAACATACATTTAAAGACAAAATTTTTGTGAAATACATGGGAAATAGAGAAGAGTGTTCTTACCATTTAAAATAAATATAATTTTCTGTTTGAAAAAAAATCGTGCAAAATCCAATCATAGGTAGATAAAGGTCAATAAATACCAAAAATGAAAATATATATAAAGATATTTGTTGATTTGTAATAAATGGGGAAAAAGAATGGAAATATTCAAATATTTTAATTTGGCCGAATCATGAATTCATGGATTTATAAGTTTTATCTTTTCCACGAATTATCGTTCTTGCTTTCACAATTCATATTCCCTTCAGAATTTGAGTTGAGCCTATGGATAAACTAACGCAAAAGTGCTGAAGATGAAGAGGAAGAAGAGATGGTTGGAGATATCGAGTGGCGGAATAGGAAATGCGTGGGACAAATATCGAGAGAAGAAGTATAGCTAAGGAAGTAATTGGAGGGATACCGCAAGGAAAAGTGAGAAGGGAAGACAAAGAAAAATATTTTATATATAGTGGAAAAGTTAATAAAGTTATACAAAAGTTACAAAAAAAAATGGCATATAAACCAACCGGGAAAACCTACCAATAATTGTGAAAATATGTCTTTAAAATCGGTAAATTGAGGACTGACTTTGGATGAGTCCCATCCTTGGCTCTTCGCCCATCTTCTTCTTTGGATTTGCGCTCCATCTACCGAGAGAACTGCGACCTAATTAGCGCACCAAAATAATGGAAACAAGCGCGCATTGGCACACATCCACCTGTGGGAATGGCGAATCATAAACAAATGAAGGAGGAAATGCGAATTTGCCGAATTCACTACTCATCGGATCGTCGGGGTGGGGTGCAAACGAATTGGCGATTATGTGCTTAACCATTGGTCAGATATTGAGAAATGGTTGCACCTCTTGCGTCAAAGGAAGAGCTACTCGATCTCGGAGATGCTGTTTGGATGAGCTTGATGCGAATTAAGATGACTTCGTGGTGGCATAAAGAATACTACTAAAAGGTTGCATAAATCACCTGCTTTACATGTTTATGTTTTTTCATTCTGTTGTACCTCGTGTTAATAATCTTTTAAATGTTTGATTTTTGTCCTCTATCATAACCTTATTTTGAACATTGATAGCGATATTGAGATGTCGGCCAATTACTACCAATTCAGCGTTACAGATGAAGTGAAAATTTCTTTCGTGTATTGTATTACAAATCTGTATGATCGATTTCAATTGTGTTGTCAAACAACTTCTAAAATTTGATTTTACTAAGAAGACTTATGGTCTGGTAATATTCGGTTATTGTTCGTATCGATTGTAGAGAAAAATAAAACATTCAATTAATACCATGCTTAACATTCTCTGATGAATTAGTTTGCAAGTTTTAAAGGACCTCGAGATATTGACCTGCGTTTATAATTTGAGCATTGTATCATCCAATTAATTTCATGCCTGAATTAAGAATTCAAGATGGTAAATATTTACATCCAAAAGATGCTCATTAAGTCCAACGAATCCCTCGAAATTTTCGCAGATGTGGAAATAATGCTCAGCTAATTATTACCTTTTGTCATTATTATCCCGGAACCGATAATGACCACGTGCTCTGTCGTCGAAGATTCGCTGTAATGAGAGGATTTCGAGTCATATCCTGATTCCGGAGCATCGAATTTACGTCAATAACGAGCGACATCCTTAGGGCAAGAACTTGCAACTCAATGAGACAACTCTCGTTTTGTGAATTTCGCCGCTGTTTATGAAACCGAGTCACGGTGTGGGATAACCGTCTTGCTTTTCGAACATTTTCGCTCTTTGCTAACGTACGCGAGACATTCTCTAATTCGAGGCAAAGTAACTCATGTTTCTGACATCGCTGACAAGTTCTGGAACCGAAATTATTCCTTTGCTCCCGATCGGGCGGCTGTTTAACTTCGGAACATTTCTTCGGCGAAGGAGTTGCGATTCCGAGACCAATTAAACTTGAGAAATGCTGAGGAAGAAGCTTCGTGCACTAACATGCGGAAAAGTAGCACTTCTCGACTGCTAAACAGATAATGATGGATTTATGTTGGATATACGTGGCATTTAGTTGCTAAAATTGGATTTATACTTCGTGAGTATTCTAAATTCTGGTTTGATTTCACGAGAACAAAAATGGCATCATCTCCTTTTGAAATAAGTACTTAGCAGAAATAAAATGTACAGAATATTGGGAAATTCGGTGTAATATCCTTAATTTGATTACTTATTATTTTGGTGTGTTTTTAAGTGTCACTCATTGGGTTATCGTGCTTCAATTATGTGATCTTTGCCCTCGTTGCATTCTGGCTCAAATTAAGGGCCCCACACTCCGTCTTCAAACCTTTTAGTAGCTAATGTTGGAGTTTGAGAGGTTCAAGCTGACCAACTGGCTAAAAAGAGTACGGAGAGACTTTAAAGTACACGAAAAATATTTTCTTTTTTGGATGGATTTTTGGATGAAACGAAAAGTCTAAAAGTTAAGAGTTAGCGTGTCCAATTGGAGAGAAATGTTCGGTTGTTTTAGAATAAATAACACAGATGTCAAGGAGCTAAAATGAGGGTTATTATGTTGATTAAGATATTATTAAGACGTTTTTTACGTAATTCAACATATGCATGGGAAATACTCATGTAAGTGCATTCAGGGAATAATATTTGCTATGTCAGGGAAACGTACAGGAATATTGTGAATAAAGAAGTTCGTAGTCGTTCTTCCTCAGAAAAATATCAGCTTGATCCATTTTATGTAGAACGAACGAACGAATGTAGTTTTGATTTCATTTGGCTCTAAGTAGGACCGACAACTATTTAAGGACGTGCCATTCACGAAAAAGTTAATGATGCGGAGTATTTTACATTCTCTCTTAATTTTATAATTCAAATATTTAAAAATGAATTCAATGTGAGTTTTGATGTCTTTTACGTCGTTGAGGGACACCGTTCTTAATATTCGAACTTCTTATTTACTCATGTTAATACATTATTTCGTAATTTACTTATCTTTCGCTAACATCCGTCATAATGAAATTATAAGAATTTACATTCACAATTTGCATGTATCTTTCTATAGATTTATTGTTTTCTCAGTATCTTTCAAAATATTTTTGAATGAAATTAATTTGCCCCAGTTATTTGGTGTGAATAAAATGATGGAAAGGAGTATTTTCCAGATAAACTGTATAGATGTTAAGGGGTACGCGCGTGGAACTTCTTCCCAAAAGGACTGAATATTGTATGTCTGCATAGAGTGCTTGAAAGGCCAAATTTCTGGCCATTCTTCTTAGACCAGACTCATTTCCTTTTGCTATCGCTTTTCGATATCAAACACGCTTTTTAATATCTTACCCCAGTTGTTTCTCTGTTTTGCTCGCTCAAGCTGTTTCTTTTCTCCCTTCAATTGCTTTGAGGTCAAATCTTTGAGGTCTTTCCTTATCTTCCCAGCAATAGCGATTTTAAATTGTGAATTTCGAAACGGAAGCTCCAGAAAGATGCGATGATGAAATTTTCGACTGAGAAAAACTTTTTGCTTTTCAGATTCCGTCGAAGTTTATGAGTTTTTTAATGGCGTTTGATTGGGAAAAAGATAACTGAATGGGAAAAATCCACCCATACGGGATTCTTTGGGGAATTTCCTATATTTCTGTCATTATCTCTCAGCAGATTAAAGAGCCTATCTCTTACTCTTTTCACATGATAGACTTCTCTGTATGAAAATGAGGTCAGATAAACATTCGCTGTTTCAACGCTGTTGAATTCAAGCTCCTCATTTTCACTACGAAAGATAGTACAAAATATATCATCGAATATTTTTCTCTTTAATTTACGATTCAGTTATTAGAATAACGTAATATTTTGTGTTTCCGTCAATTATATATTTTTCGCTTTTTCTAGGTTACAGTCGTTTTCGCGATGTTGCAAAGGTTTGAGTTTCAGACTGTTCATATTGATCCTTTTACACATCGATTTCGGATTCAAACCGCTAATTGAAAAATGCCCAAAATTCATCCTTTCATTACAATGATGCTGCATTCAATGGACGTTTAGTAAAATATTTGCTTTTTCACAAGGTATAATTCGATTAATTGGAGGCTCTAACCAACTTATTATTTTGTTACATTGAATAATATCGTGTATAATATTTGGAGAAATGAGGCGAATTGAATTAGAGAAAATATAGAGATTTTGCTATTTATTAAGAAATATTACGATTCATAAAATGTATATAGGAATAAATAATTGTGACGCTAACTCATCAAATTATCACCCATATGTTAACCACTTTGTACACATTACTCCATAAATTCAACAGCCAATTTTTACGAGTTTATTCCATATTAAATGGAAATTTCACCGTCTACCGATGAACATAAATTATTTTGAGGATGTTTGCTCATATTTGGGCTACGTAATCTGTCATGTTCCATCGACGATAGCTGGAGTTTATCAATTGTTTCATTCGCCAGCAGTTTATCATTTAGTATGTCTATTTATGTTCATTAACTTTTGGTTTTATTATATTTAAACTCCAGATATCAGCTCCGAAATGGATAAATCCTCAAAAGCTGCTGTTTCGAAATAAATAATGTTCGACTCATCGGCGGCGATTTTCTTTGAATCCGTCGCAAGACGTTGCTTCGATTCGGATCACGTATTTGAGGGGAAGAGCTTTCTCCGAGGCACAAAGCCTGTCCATTTCCGAACTCTTGCACTTCGGGGAAATCAAGATGGAAACCTTATCTCCATTCTATGTCGCCACTATTCTTGAATACCTCGCAAGGGACGCCTTTGAATGCTTAACGCGCCTCTCTCTAATTAAAGTCGTCCGGGGATCTTTTTCTGTCTCCCATAACTCGTGTTATTACCTCAAATGGATCGAGATATTCGATCGTTAGCTAATCCATTTTGCGTCGGAGGTGTTGCCGCGCTCAGAGCCATTGAGGTTTTTTTAACTCCGGAGGAGATGTCGCTTGGGGTAATGGAAGAGTCTGCCCTGGAAAACTAAACATTGATTTTTCGCGCTCTGCAATCGGTGCATCGTGTTGGGATTGAAATCGACCGTTTTGTGTGGTTATGTTCACCTCTCTGCGGCAAAAAGAGCGTTAGAAGTGTTATCAATTCATCTTACGATAAGAAATTAGTTAATGCCGTATGATCCTAGAATCAGAAGTAATTTTGAGCAATGGAATTGTTTTCCTTTAAATTATTTCGTTTGTCATCTGCAAGTCGTTCTTTCTTTGTGACGTCCCTAATATCTAATATCCGATTTTTGACGAAAGAACTCTTTTAGATATTTAACTTACGAATATTATAATTTGTTTTTATTTGCTTTTTATATTGAAATACTTTTATATTGAAATACTTCATGTCTTTACTACTATATCATTCGTAGATTATTGGGCTAACAATTTTCTACATCTCTTCGAGTAATAAGAATGATCTACTTGTGTTGGTTCATTTTAATACATTACATTTTTCAATACTGCATACATACCGGCATAGTTAATGGTGATACATAATTCTGATACATTCAAGCTCAACTTGTGGATGGTAGCCATAATTAACAACACAATGCACATCCAAGGCAACTAATTTTGTTAATGAATTGAAGATGTCTATTTATTGAGGAAAATGGTGGCTTTGGAAAATATATCTGTGGAAGATGTTGAGTGTGCATTGTTTCATTTATTTTATTATGGTGTGACATCAGACCTTTCACGTTTTAAATGGACTTAAGGTAAATTTCGTACTTTGATAACTAATATGTAAGAGAAATTGTTTTTTAAACCTTAAAAGGAGAGCTATACTTATTGATGTAATTTTCAAATAAATAAAAAGAGATGTGATAATGCCTCTAATACCTCCCGCTTGCAATATCTTATCTTCCGGTGCAACCTCGTTACACGACGGGTCAAATTAAATTCCGGTCTTCATCAGACCCAAAAGAGCGCTAATCAAATAACTATATGAAAATAATTATCCGCAAGTAGACAATTTGCTCGGGTTGGATGAAAGGTGTTCCCTTTTCTCATTTGATACTTAGCGCCCTAATTACACTCTCTTGCGCCTTGCGTTCTTCACTTTTTTTGTGCCGCCGGTGGCGCTGCCTGTGTCATTCGAGGAGATAATTTGGAAAGCGTTGTATCGCGAAAAGGGGATGTTGTTCCTGTTCACAGAAATCGGAAGATGTGTGGAATTGGCACGCGCCAATTACGACTTTTTATCTGCGGCACAAAATGAAATCTCGGCCATGGCTGGGCTCTAATTAAAGGGTTTTGAGGATTCCCCGGTGAATTTTTTGAGCAACGAGGAAATTATGGAATGTAATTGAAATTTTACTTTCGCTGGTTAATTATCTTCCTGAAGAAACAGGAATCCTGTTTTTTGGTGAAATTTAATGCGCTTTGAAATTAGAGTTACGACGTGGTCTTCCCTTGTCAGAGTTTAATTTTTGCCTCATCTCCCTCTTTCAAAGGTGCTCTAATTACGTGTTCTGAGCTCTTCTCTCTTTTCTAGTAGCATATAGGAGCCATTTATTAGAATAATTCAACATTAGTGTCTAATTTCCTTGCAATTTCGTTGAAATCTATGCGCAAAAACTTGATGGTACTTTACTGAGGCTTTTATAACTTCTCGCTGTAGCTTAAAATCATGAGACGATGAATTAATCAAATCACAAGTTTATTCATGATTACAAATACGTGAGGGCCTCCATATATTTTTTCAATAGATTGGGATCCCCAATATACCTAAAGAGAGAGATTTGTAGTAACGTGATTTACCTCTGGATTCAAATTACAGTGGCTGGGGAATTCATTTGTGATATACCCTGATATTTTTCCAATTTTGAAATCCTTTAAAAATAATTGACAAAAATCTCATCTTGGATATCAAAAGCACAAAATTTCAGGTTTCTTTCTTTCCTTGCCAAAGAGCGTTTCTCACAGAATAAGTGACACCTATCAAAGGCCTTTTTCTGTCCGTGTGCGCCTTCCGAGTTTAAGGGTGTAATGAGAAAAGGGGAAAAAAGGGAAGGCAATCCTTGGCGAGTGCTGATTCAGGAGACAAAACCCTTATTCTCTCTGGAGACGTCTGTGGGGTTGAGGTCACCGTCTTCTCGGTTGCTAATTGGCTCCATTATACGATTTCCTGCTTCTCCGAAGATCCCAATCTTAGATCACTTCATCAATACTACACTCCGAACTCTCGTAATGGATTAACAGTGGATGAGTGACTGAAAAGCATTCGTCCAGCTCTAAATTATTGCCGCAATCAGATGAAGTGAAGTAAATTTAATATCTATCGTGTTGGAATCCGTTGAAAGCAAAGATTTAGTTGAATTATTATAGACTTTAATTAATATATTTGTACAAATAAGCCTATCTAAGAAAATTACATTTGATAGTTCATTAGTATTCCAAGGCCTCTTTTAAAATTAGTATCGATGAAAAAATAAATACGTCTTTTACGGTCTTAGAATGATATGTAATTCAAATATGGGGTTTGTAATGTAATCAAACAGTGGCTACCACTATTTTTAGGATTAATTTGAGATTTTCGGCATTAATTGCATCAGATGGTGTGGAATTAGCAATCCACAAGTCTAATTAAATCATTAAATAATCTCCTTCTTCAAGCAAAACGTTTGGCATTTTTCACTTGATGTTTCTCTCATTCGCGGTTTGCTTGTGATGTGAGGGTTGCAATTTTGATTCACACAGAACATAGAAAATCGATTTAAAGTTAGATTTACAGTTTGTATTATTGTTGAAAAGATTTTATAAAGTAAATGGAAATTGAGGAACCATCTATGAATCAGAAGTCGAGCAAAATTCTTTCGTATCTATGAAATAATGAATTTTCTCCTAGATAGAAGTTGACTTCTTGATTATTTTTTAACTTGTAAGAGATGCTACTTCTACATTGTATTATTTCATTCTTTCGCAGTTTTCAATACATTCGTTTAAGTTTTTTGTTTGATAAAATATCAAAGGTGTAAGATTTAATTTCTTATATAGAAACGCCATCTTATAAAAAAATAAAGAGTTTTATCTTTATATATAATGATATACAGAAGAAATTTCGTAGAGAAAAATTACAGCCATCTTTGCACAAATAAGGTATCCAAAGATCATATTTATACACATTAAACAATTGAATTTGTTTTCGCATTCTTAAAACATTAATATTCATAACTTAATTTGCCTTTCACATTGATGATCAAAGGATGTCGTTTATCATCAAACTATTTTAATGCATAACTAATGCTAATGTTATCACCATCACAGAAAGGAAACGAAGTTTTTAAAATTGATCATCATATAAAACCAATTAGTGTAAATGCATTTTGAAAATTAAGGTTGTATTTATTCCCTCTATAAAAATTACCTAAAGTCCTCGCCGTATTGGAAACAATTGCAATATCCAGATATTTTAATCCAAAACTCATCATCCAGGCGATTTAATTAAAAAGTACAACGTATACTCAAATTACAATTTACCGAAGAGATAATGAGCTCATTTTACGTGCCATTTAAATGTTGTCGCGATACACCGCAACATTAAGTCAGAACGGCGTCTCTTTCTTCTTGAAAATATAAAAAATTTCAGACGCTCAATTTTCCCTCACTTTCAGCAGCTTGCAATTTTCATAAGCAAGGGCTTCGCAGAGATGAATTAATGTTGAAATGGGGCCAATTAAGTATTCATGGGAATCCACATCTCTCTATCCGTCCAAATTGATTGCGAGAGTGGAAAACCTCATCTCAAGAAGCATTGCATTCCTTAAGAGAGGCTTCATAAAAATATTTGTATTGAACGGGTAAAATACGATCCTTGCTCTATCAAAATGCGTTCATTTTCCTAATTAAATTGGAGTTCGGAATGCAATGCTCGGAATAAAAGATAACTTTGCAGATTCTGAGGGAACTTTTTTACTAACCGTTGTTTCTCAAATTAATGTGTGAAAATGGTACGGTTGTTATGATAGCTGAAATTCCTTCCCTAGTGTGCAGAAATTTAATTGATCAATTTCCATTTTGCTAGTTTTCCTATATTTAAAGTCTCATCTCCTGCAATGGCGGCCTTCGAAAATGGAAAACCTATAAACCTCTTATGAAATCTGTGAGCTAGAAATACTGTGCCATTTGAATTGAACGTGATCTTTCAATTTTAAATGTTAGAGATTTTTAACATATTATTAGTTCATTATTTAATAAAGAAATAAACTCGAGTGTTACTTGGTGGAACTTCATTTAAACACCAAAAATAAAAAAAAAAATACAAACAAACTTGTACAAATTCCACAAAATTAATTAATTAATATTTTTTGGAATAAAATTGAACAATAAATATTTATAAATTAGTTTTAAAGTAATAAAATTAAATTATTAACGAATTAATTTTGTGGAATTCGTAATGTGTGTTTGTGTTTTATTTATTTTTGGTGTCATTATTTAATAAGTTGATACAATACTTGAGGTGATCTATATGTGAAAGTTCGTAAAGATGTACCATTTAATAGGAAAGTTTCATATTCTTCGAAATTTGGATTCTTAAAGAGCGAGTTAACGAGTTATTTCGAAGATTCCCATCCCTTTTTTGGGGAATCGCCATTTACTTCGATCGTTCAAGTGCGAGTTTACAGTGCAATCGAATTTCATCTGCATATTCAAGTTTTGATTAAATGACTTTTTCCCATTGTGTATTATCCACCTTGTCCAATTTCTTTTAAACATGGGATGTATCTATTTGTCTCTCTGTAAAACCATCATCTCAAAGGATCGTTGGATCTTTAATCCCTCCATTCGTCATATCATTGAATAGGGCTTACCAAACAAGATGAGTAATGAGGTAGTTCACCTTTGCTTTTCTTATCGAGGATGAATTCTATTTGAGGAAAAATATGACACCGTATCTTTTTTGGTCTTCACAGAAATGCCCCCATCTTAAATCACTCTGTAACTCCATATCTTCTTCTGCGTACTCTGGGAGCAAGATATAAGGGAAGCATAATCCTCAAGTATTCTTTCAAAAACCTGCATTTGCACCGTCTTTGATTATTCAAAGAGGAATCAGAATACTCTCACTAATTCGACATTTCCTTAACCTTCCTTCTCCTCGAGTTCTGTTATTATCAAGAAGCGTAAAAGTTTACACCCTTTTTACTTCCTAATTAACACTCGGAGTACGGACCTCGGGTCTCCAGAGACCCGAGAAATACATTTTTGAAAATAATTCTTTCAATTTTTTTTTGCTATAATTGATACTTTACGTATTCCTAGAGAATCATATTTGGAGTTAAATATTTATAACAAACGTATACTTTAATTTAAATCATATGAATCACCGGACTTTATAACACTGGGGGTCTTTGGGGACCCGGCTCCGTACTCTACGTCTCATAAATTGTATCGCTCTTATGACAGTGCAGTTCAAGGTGCAGACAAAATCAGTTCGCCACTGTAATACAATCTAATTGTTTTCGAAGTCTAGACGCCACGATTTTCAGTCTTATCGATGTCTCTCTGCCTTTCACATCGTTGTTTTGCTTCCGAATCTTATTGGAATACAATTCTAGACTGTTTGTGGCCCTAATTATTCTGTAATGGGAGATAGAATATTTACAAGTGAGAAAGAAATTTTTGAAGAATTTATCCGTCAAGAAATGGAAGAAGCTTGTGAGGATTTTGAAAGCAATAGTGATGAAAGTGATTTAGGACCAGATAATGTCGAAATAGAAGTAGGTGATATGGAGGACGAATTCGACTTAGATGTGATCTCTGTGTGTGAAAGGGATGAAGATGTGACGGTTAGCCGTAGTGAAGAAGTAGATGGAAGGCTTTGGAACTACGTTGCCCCACAACTTGCAAGAACCAGACCCGAAAATTCAGTTCGTAATATTAGTAAAGTAACCGACTACAGCGAAGCTGCAAAAACACATTTGGAAACTTTTGAATTATTTATTTCAAATGATATCATAAATTTGATAGTTGCCAATACCAATGTAAAAGCAAGAGTACATTTCTCCAACCAATCACATGCGGATCATCAAAACACATGGACTGATACTGACAGTGTTGAAGTGAAAGCGTTCATTGGCATTTTGTTATTGATAGGACGATTTCGTGAGTCTAGTGAAGACGTTCAAAATTTGTGGAACAAAAACAATGCTTTTACAAGACCCGTATATACTGCCGGCATGTCTCGAGATCGCTTCATGGCTATTATGAAGTTCATTCGTTTCGACGATACCAACACCAGAAATACACGAGGCCAAGATAAATTTGCTCCCTTTCGTGAAGTTTCCAATATGTTCGCAGAGAATTGCCGAAAAGCGTATAATGGGTCAGCATTTGGGACTATCGACGAGCAGCTTGTGTCCTTCCGTGGACGGTGTCCTTTCAGAGTCTATATGCCAAACAAACCCAAAAAGTATGGAATAAAAATTTGGACACTGTGCGATGCAGAAAATTTTTATTGTTGTAATTATGATGTTTACCTTGGAAAGGTTGGCAACGTGGTGGAAAAGCAACAGTCACAGCGAGTAGTGAAGCAACTGTGCGAGTTTTGGTATGGAAGTGGCCGTAACGTCACCACTGACAATTTCTTTACGAACTTATCTCTAGCAGAAGAACTTTTGAAAAAGAAAATAACAATGGTTGGAACTGTTAGAAAGAATAGGAAAGGCTTGCCCACATCGTTGACTTCAACTTGTGGCAGAGAAGTGAATTCTTCTATGTTTTTATTTACCAAAGACCTCACCCTGGTTTCATATACGCCGAAACCAAAGAAGTGTGTCATACTTTTGTCGTCAATGCATCATGAGCATGATATTTCAGGAGAGGAAACTAGCTTCAAGCCATCAATAAATTTATTCTACAATACTAACAAGATTGGTGTTTATATGTTAGATAAGCTCGTTCGTGAGTATTCCTGTGCCAGAGCAGTAAGAAGATGGCCTGAACGACTTTATTTTAACTTCCTTGACGTAGCAGGGTACAATGCCTTTGTTATTTGGACGAAAAATAATAATTTTTCCGATGCAAGTTTGCGTAAGTCCAGAAAATTATATTTGGAAACCTTAGGAATGGCACTGATCAAAGAAAACATCGATAGACGTGCCAGGTGTATTGAAGAAACCAGAGGGAAAAATTACCAGAAAACTATTATTCGGAGTATTGAGTTAACAGGTAGGAAAGTTTCTATGGTAAAACAGGTACCTGAAGAAACTACAGGTGAAAAAAAGAAGAGAGGTAGATGCATCTTCTGCCCTGGTGGAGACAATAAATACACTTCAAAATGTGACAAATGCAGCTGTTTTGTATGCAAAACACACGCCATGAAAGAAACAAGAATAATGTGTATTAATTGCAATTCTAACTCGAGTGAATCAAACTAACCTAAAGTTAACATTAATCAAAGTGACAGGATTTCATTTTCAAAAATGTTTTTTTGTTTTATTCAAATATTATCCTTGAAAAAAAATATTTCATTTTTTATTTCAATGTAAAATAAGGTATTTCGTTTTTGGAAAATAAACAATTTTTACGATATATTTTGTATAAATTACTATCCTTATTAAAGATTCATTTATTTCTTACTTGGGTAGAAAATATTGTTAGTAGAAATCAATTTTATAAGTCCGGGTCCTTCGGGACCCAGGTCCGTACTTGGCGTCAAGCCAGTGAGGTCCGGACTCGGAGTGTTAATAATGAGTATCGGTAAACAGAACTCTCTTAGTGCCAAACCTTTGGCATCCCTTTCGGAGAGAGAAAATTCCTTATTTTTCGAGTGGATTAGGCATCTCGCACGGCGAAGCGAGGCCATTGTTCTTCAAACAAAAGAGAATCACTCTTGGTGCAATCCCCTCTTTAGAGAGAGAAACAATTCTGCGCATTGGAACCGAATGTGAGGTAAACTGCGGAAAGATTGATATCGGAGACTCTTCGGGTAACACGGAAGTTGAAAGTGAGAGGAAGTGCTTCGACTCCTTTCGTGGAATGAGGAAGAATAAATCCCTGCTGTATTGCTGACACGATGTTTTTCAATGACAATACTAATAATTACATAACAGCATGCCAATATTTATGTTACTATAAATAAGAATTCCGTTCATTCACAAATGAATAACGACGAAATCATTTCGAGTATTTTCGAATTTAACATATTATGATTTTTTGGATCAGTAATTTTTCGGTGCTCAATGTGCTGTAACACAAACAGAGATAAAAGTGGCGGTGCACTCTGCAACAGTTGAGAATAAAGATAAATTTTCGGTCGGTAATTCCTAAACATATCGCATTATTTATCGCGTATCATTTTGTATTACATTACATATATCGTATAGTTTTATAATAATATATCTCCCATTGAAAATTTATCGCACTAAATGCAGACTCGTGAACTTCAAATTCATACGATGATAATAGCAGCTCGAAGAATTGCGAGCTAATGGGTTATTCTGTTTTCCCTATAAAAAATCAGCTAAACATAATAGTTTCATTCCTCAACAGCTGGTAACTAACGATTCGTAGTAGCAGTAAATTTAAAAACGTAAGCAGATCAATTCTGTAACCAGTAAAGCTCTGGTCACTACTCGAGTATCATGGAAACAGCAAATAAAGTGCAAAGGAAATGCATCCTTAGTTTCGATAGCAAAGCAAAAGATCTTCCTTGAAGATTTTGAAATAGCTCACGTGAAATGTCAGGGGAGAGTGTTTACTGCACGATTTTATTGCTCTTACAACTTCTTCCAACTAGGTCAGTCGGCAGTCTTTGAAATTGCAACGAGGAATTGCGAGTCTAATATTTTAACTTCCCGCGATTTTTTGCAAAAATTGCTGCAAATTATTCTCGCGTGTTTTATCAGGATTTCTCCCTTAATGGCATGAATCTACGCATGGACGAATAGATTCTTGAGTTACATTCAGGTTGCAAATAGATGCTGATGGAACATTTATATCCCAGAGTCTCATTAACGGTTATTAGCTGGAGTATTGCAGAGAAAATCATAACTAGAATTATCGTTGAAGGCAAAAAAACAGGCTTTTACTAAGAACATCGGCGATGCTTATATAATATTTCAACGAAATTGTATGGAAACGATGTCTGATTTAAATTAATCGATGTTTAATAATTTTAATGATTTTTTAAACATTTATTGATGATAAAAATATTGATGATTTTTTTTCTGAAATTTAATTTCATTTATAAGGTACCGGGTTTTATATGTTTAGTGAAACTGTGATGACTTACAGGAGTTTGGAAAGTTTTACATTTGAACATCTCACAATCAGATTCAGAGAGGAGTAATTGTAATTCACTTAATATTACTTTGAGATATCAAAACATACCATTCATTTGGTCTCAAGAATTTGACAAAATTTGATAATTTTTAGTTAGATGTAATTGAAAATACTATAATGTCCTAATTCGTAAACCAAAATGTAACAATATACACGTATGAGGAATATTGTGGCCTAAATACATATCCATAGTCACTAAATTATTTAAATCGATAATTTCATGTATATTATTCTATGAGAATAACATTCATTTAATAAGTAGCTTTGCAAAATGATCATTATTCAATGCAATCTTATTAAATGTATGCAATTTATGTAAAAGCAAATCTCTGTCACATTCATGTGTTTTTACAAAATTATTTCTTAGCGTAGACGCTCTGCATCTGTACTTTTATCCTTCAAAATGCAGTCACATGTATAACATCCACAATCGTGCGTATATTCGACGCATAATTCCATACAATTTAATTGCGAATTAATGTTCCTTTACGTCGTATTAAAAGAGAAGAGCTTTCAGGATAATTAATGCTATACTAATACTTTGGTCATTTCATAAACTGCATGAAAAGGGCTCATTCATTTTATTCCGAATAGAAATTTATAATTTAAAATGCTTTCATTTAGCTTTAACAATGAACAAATAGTCAACCACGCAAGTTTATTTCATTTTCGAGCAAATAGGGAGTTATATAAACAAGGAGAAGAATAAATTAGTGAACATATAAGGCGAAATTCGTAACAGACGTAAAAATCTTTTTAGGAGTCGCTGGAGAGCGCGGGGAGATATTGGCTGGAGGAAAATTACGCGTGCCCACATAAAGGAACATTTTATGCTTCAAAGATAAAGGCAAAGGACGGGATTTTTGATTAACTTTGATGGGCCTATAATTTGACTCGTGACAGTTAAAATGGATCCCACAGGTTCCCAGAAATTAAGATCCTTCCCTCATTTGCGTCTAAATTAATCCCAGCATGCATCTAGAATGAGGACTATTTTATTCGCTGCATTTTCAAGCATATAACATTTCGTATAAATTCACAAAGATTCGTAATTACTAAAATAATAATTATTTACATATGAAACATTTCTTAAAGATAAATTTGATTTCCTTTATATTGATCCCAAAGTTTATAATAAAATCTTCCGCTAAATGTCTCATCAAAATTTTTCATCAGAAAGATAATTTTTTTACTTCCTTGCTGATTATAAAAATATTGTATAAACTGACAAAAATATCACAAAAATATGAGGTAAAATAGCTATGTAGATAGGTTTCGGTAAAAATAAGGTAAATATTTTGTATTATAACTTTTAATTAAAATTTACCTGTTGCCGATCCCAAATCACAGCATAAGTAACTTGCTTGCAGAATGCTCATTCAGTGAGTCTATTATGTCAAAATGAAGGTGTATTTATTAAATACTCAACCTTCTGAAATGTGTTCCGAAACTAAGTGTTTGGCATTCATGGTTTCGCTAGACTGTATAATCAACAACAAAGATAGAATAAACGTTGCGTTATTTAAAAAAATATGATCATTTAATGAGTGTTTTTTGTTTTGACTCACTGGACCTTAATCAGATAGGAATTTAGTTCATTAAACCAATACCTGCATATTTTATATACGTTTATTAAAATCGATAAACGTTTTGGAGAAAACCTATTTTAGTTTAGCCATATTACATTTATTAATGTGTATACCACCCAAACCTTTCTATTGTTACTTTCCTTATTTATAAATAAAATCTCCTTCGATTTTTTTCTATTATGTTTGGAAGTTTAGAATGAAATAACATCGAAAACTTAGTGTTCATTTCTGCTTTGCCAGAAATCCTAATTTAGCGGAATGATGAAAATGTCTCGAATGATGACCTCCGACGCATACAAATAGGGTGGAATTAAAAGAGAGGAAGTGGCGGAACAGTTATTGAAGAGGAGCTCTTCAAAGGGAGTTGATAAAAAGCGTGGAGGAGTGCCTGCCAAATAAAAGAGAGCCGAAAGGAAAGGTAATGGCGTAACCATGGAAATGTGATGCAGGGAGACTGAGGGCGTATCCAACTCAGGGAGACTGTTAAGAGGGCGGCTGTGGACTCTTAGATTGCGAGTTTTCGGAGAGGGAAACCGAAAATCCGCAACCAAAATCTTATCCCGAAATTTGGCTTATTTTTGTATTTTCCTTCTCCAGGTAACTTTGAAAGTCGTCTTGTCATCTCTATTCATCATATTAGACGTTTTTAAACTCCAGGGTATTAGTTAAACTATCACGATCGCTAAACGTTCCGTATATTAGAAAATGTATGTGTGAGTTGAGACGCAGATGCTCTAAGTCAATTTCTAAGCAGCTAGTTTCAACACGTAGATAAATTTTGGGAAATAACGGAAGTATATGCATCATTCGTTGATTCAGCTTCCACTTGAATGTTGATTTAATTAATGAAAGTGTGGTACACCTTTAATTCGACGCTCTCACGAACAGCTGAGTAACATTTCTTCAGAAGAGAATTATCCGTCAGATATTCGTCGCATTCAAGTTAGATATATTTGATAACACAGAGAATTTGGTATATATATACTTGAAATTTTAAATCTGAACAATTCAATAGCAACATATCGTTAATTGTAGAATGAGATAAATAATGTCGTATTTCATGCGAGTAAATCGTGTAGGATGCAACTCAAAGATAACAAGGGTGTAAGAAATGAAAGTAGCAGAAAAAATTGTATGTATATGTTCAATATAAAATCTGATATTTTTATTATTTATTAAATTGTTTATGCAAAATTGAATATATAACTAAGATAAAAAAAGTTTGCCTTTCTAATTCCGTGATTTTCGACTCGGTTTCAAACGGTTTAGATTCAAAGAGGCAGATCATTGAAACATTTTACAACTGTTGACAGTATCGCATACGAGTGTGCCAAGTAATATTATGTTTGAGCGAATCCTCTTCATATTCGGGAAGTTTTCAGCTCCAATTCTTGTTGAAGAGTCCAATTGAGTTGGAGCGTTGGTGTGTGCGGGGGCGTTTGATGGGACGCCCTTCACTTGTTTGCACCAAAGAAAGGATCAGATTTAGTTGGCTTCCGATTTATTATTAATTCGCCTCTGGCTTTAAGTGTCATCTATATGAGTGCGATTCATGTGCTGAGGGTGAACTTTATCATCGTGGGCATAAATTAGCAAAAGAGTTATAAATGGTAGATACATCGCAAGCTGTGATATCAGATACAGAAAGAGATCATTTTAATACATCTTCTTTGTCATTGGTGGTCTAAAAAGTCAAATATGAGCAAACTAAGAATCATTATGATTTATTACCTTCAGGTCCCTTTTTTGATAGCACTAGTAGAACATAATGTTAATAAGAATTTTATCTAATAATTAAATTCAGAGGACGTGTTTATGTTAGTGTTGATTTGATTAGTAAAGCTAAGTTAATTTTATCATTTTAATTGTTAGTCCTGATTATATTACCAAAAGAGTAATTAGTTGTAGATTTTCGTTTCGTATTTGTTACTTTCAGCAAATAGCCGCTGCTGTGTTTTTACCTATTCATTGTGTAAACATAAAAGTACCACTGAAAAATAGTAAGATAAGAAGTAATATCATACTTGGTGGCAGTTGAACGTTAATGATCTAATTTATCACAGAAAGTTTGAAATAAATGAAGCATAAAGGAAACATTTATCTTTTGATTCGATTAATCATCAACCCAGAGAATCATGAAGATTTAGGAATGAAAGGAATGACATGAAACTCATCACAGGATAAAGCAATACAAAGTGAATGTGATGACGTAATTGAAACAGCACAACGCAAATTAGTAAC
This sequence comes from Sympetrum striolatum, assembly GCA_947579665.1. NCBI lineage: Eukaryota > Metazoa > Arthropoda > Insecta > Odonata > Libellulidae > Sympetrum > Sympetrum striolatum. The sequence goes on from OX388349.1 coordinate 76,784,542, forward strand.
ATTGCTTATCTGTGTATTTCTTGCAATTAAAACTTGCATTGCCAAAAATCGAGTGATTATATAGATGGTTGTGAAAATCTACTTTATCCTCAATAGTAATATAAAATGCCTCGGAGGGAACTCCTATCTTATAATAAAACCACATTTTGATATACGATTCAGGGTTAATTTACGGTATTAAACAGCAGAATAACTGATCGCTGGAGTACCCATTAAAGTCCTTCAGTTATTTTTCAACATGAATCATTTGAGGGCATAAATATCATAAGGTATTAAAGAGAAATGATTCCCGTGGAAAAGGCACCATGCTAATGATCGTATTAATGATCTAAATGGATTTGGACATTCACTGCTGCCGTCTCTATTTAATATCGTACACTGCCCTCTTTGCCTCACCTTGCATTTTATCGTTCTGTCCACGGAGGAGGTCATTTTTTCACCAAGCGAATGTGTTAATTGCTCGGAAAAAAAGAAAATTCGTTGAGGGGTCAGTGGGTCAGATCGAAAGGCGTGAAAACAGATGACACAAGTGAGGAGCAGATTAGGGGCCGATTAATTGCGCAGGAGCCGTTTTTATTATCTTTCCATCAATGGCGTAATTTTCCTCGCTTAACGGTGCCATTAAATCGATTATCTGATTCTTTTACGGCAGAATCTCGCTTTCGTTTGTTTCCTCGCAAAGCGTGGAAAGTGGGGTTTAGAAATAGTACCTTGAATTGAGTTGCGATAGTTTATCCCGGTTGAATCTAGCATTCTTAAATTTTAATGCTCATTCCCTAACATATAGGTGTTAATCTTCAAGAATATACTGTCGGCTGTACTCATAATAGAGTAGATAAAGACTGCTCATATCTTTTACATAAATATATATCTTAGCGAATAAAGCTCAAATGTTTCATTAAAAATATCGATAACCTTCTGTTCCTAAAATTTAATTTATGGCTGATAAGAGAAACATTGCATTAAAACAGTTGTTGCGAATTTTTTACTAGTAAATTACAAAATAAACTTTATCTTAAATGATATACTTGTATTTATATTATAACCAAATACATTTAATATTAGAAGATTCTTCCCTAGGGTTCACACTGATATTTAAAGATAATTTTCTTAGCGCTTGTTGCGTAAAATGATTTATCCACGTACTAAATGAAGGAATTATATGTTAATCTTCTAATCTTACTCTCCTTGAACGAATTCTTTCCGAGAAAATAATGAATCCGTAAAACAGGAATATTTTATTTAATATTTCCTTCATTTTTACTACCTGGATGTATTTGGAACTCGTGCAAATATATATTTAACTGTAAAATTTTCAATTATAATTTAGCATATCGGTATTTGAGCATAGTAAAATGATAAAGCCTCAGTGGATATTGAGTTTCCTCCAAGAATAAAGAAAATGCAATTATTTTACTATACTCCTTGTTTACTTCAGAATAATGTAATTTCCTGAAATCATTGTATATTATACTGATTAAGTTTAATATTGTGTGAATTATTAATGTTATAACGATGAATGAAATAGGTCTGTCGATTAGAAAAATGATCCTGCCTTTCATCTGAAATTGTCTAGGAAGTTACAGCCATACGTGTGGAATTTGGTTGTCCATCTAATTAAATAACTTTCGAATTACGAATATATTTCAAGAGATTTTTCAGTTTGCTGAGGAGCGTTCACTTAACTCCAGTTGTCTTTTTTGAGATATTGCGGGTGAGATGATCGGAGAATTCTTCTTTTGAAATCCTTTTCTTATAATTCTGTGGAGAAGAAAATCGCATTCCATGCACCCATTCGCTTCGCCTTCCATACCACCCCTCCCTCCCCCTCCTTCCTCTCCCTCCCCCTCCTTTCCCTTATTTCCCCCTCCCTCTTTCACACCCCCTCACCCACTGACCTAATCTACACTTCGTCCGAAAAATCTTCAAAGTTCGTTGATCCCCGAGGTTTTCCTCAACAGCTCGCTTTTCGCGCGGCATTTGTTCTGAATGCCAACTCCCATCGATCCCGTCTGCGCAGTGAAAGCATTCATTTCCGGAGAAAACTGAATTATTGAAATGTTACCGGTAATTATTTCGCGGCCTCCTGTGGTTACCACTTTCGCTCGCCCCGGGTTCGAATCCCGTTTGAGAGGAGATTCTTGTGTAATGATCCTTCGCTATGATGCATGGGAGGAAAAACCGTAGTGGAGCGTTGAAACGGGTGGGATATTCTCTTAAGTGCCGCGGAATGTCCACATACTCATTGAAAACTCTCACATTTGTGTCCAAACGAACGAGAAAAAAATCTTAAAGGTCTATTCACTATATTTAACTTTCTCCAATTCCCTGAGCTAATTAACGGCTTCCTTCAGCTAACAATATTCGGAAATTCGTTGTACGGAAATATCATTTTATATTGATATTAAATGTTAATTAAAGTGCCTAACCCTATTCATCAAAATTTCTTTAAATGTATGACAAATAATCATATTTAAGGCCTATTCGATTTCCTTTTTTACTACGTAAAATATTCTACATGTCCATAATCTAAAGGCTCGCTCTACACAACCAGACGTGCGTACGTATCTTCCCTTCTCCATGAGCTTCAGATTCCTTTGCACATTAATAATACTCAGTCTATCATTAAATGATTTGAATATTAGCATTCGAATTAGGGATGGAAGTTCTGTTACATATTGTTCTCCTTCTATTGCCAAAACAGTTCGATTCCATCATCCCGTTAAGCATACTACATCCCACTTCACCGTTATTCATCTTCCCTTTTCTCTAATCACCTTCATCTCCTCTCCTCTTTGGCTCTATCCTTAATCTTCTTCATCTCCTCTCGAGGCAGGCCTCGCCTCAACATCCTCCCCTTCGCGAAACATTAATGAAAAGGTTCTATTGTCATTCCACTCCACTTAATTAAGAAAACCATGCATCCCTTCATTAGCCTGTTCTTTTGAAAGATCTTTTTATTCTTCAAATACATTAGGATTACAACGTGCAGCCTCCACTCAGGGATAATTTTCTTTTTTATAACTCATTCCTTGCATAATTAAATACGAAATAAATCTGCCGCATACATAAGGTTATTCTCAACGGTTTTAGTCATTTCCGTAGTATGTATGTAGTATAATATGAGAAATTTATTATACATGTTTTAGTAATATATACGTATTGTTTGTATTCCTAAAGTTAGTACTGCTTCCCCGATATTGATACTGTAGTTTCTAAGCCTACATTCACAATAATTTTCCTCTAAATTCTATCTCTTGCAGCATGAGGCTTACTAAATAAACGATTTAATAATTCATTACCAATGCGTCGTATTTTCACGCAGATAGAAGGAGTTGCTGTGAGTTTTGTTCTCACATTCATCTCTTCCTATTGTACGGCATAGATCAACAATTTATCATATCAGAGGAAAAAATAATTGATCTGATGCAGAGATATAATATATCTGAGAAATAATTGATCTGAAGCTGTCATTTCTGTCAAATTTCGAGTTTAATTGTATTCTTACTTAATTTCGCAATTATAGTTGATAGGAGTTCGTTCCTAGTATTTCTACATTCCTTAGCACTGCACCTTCTTTGAGCACGGAGTTAGTGCCCGGGTTCCAGTAGACTCTTAGATTAATCCCGAGCAAAACGACTTCAGATGTTTCGGAAGAGATAAAGCTGCCACGTTACGCCACACAACTTATGCATTTACTGCTGCGTTCGAATGAATCCTAAGTTCCTTTCATTGTTTCGCTAAATAAGGGAAGGCAACTCGAAGCAAGTGCTATATTTCAGTCTGGAGGATCACCAGCAACTATTTCTTACCACTAATTCACTCCTCTGAGAAACTTTGGCCACCCCTAAACTCCCCCTCGCTACTTACGTACGCGTAATTCATCACGACTCTAGTCTCCGATGCAAGACGTAATTCCGTCAATTACTTCCCCTAATTGCTTTGTGGCCAATTCCAAAATCCTGCGAAAGTTGTTGGTTGAGGGGAGCCGAGTTGGAAGGAAGGCGAAAGGGGGAGAAATCAAGGGGGAGAAGCGGAAAGAAAATAATTAATAGCGCGAACGCTTGATTCCAACGACACGGATAAGTATAAATGGCTTGTCTGAAAGAACATAATATTATATATTTTTGGCTAATTTACTTAATATTCATGAAGGTAGAACTAAAAAAAAATAATCATCGGGGAAACTATGGAATCGGCGAATGGTACTCGTATTACAGATGAAATAAGGGGAAATCTCAAAACTCATAGAGTTACCGACAATAAACTAGATTACAGTGAAACCTCGGTTCACGAACTTAACCTGTTCCTGGACCCTGATCGTGAACCGAATTGGTCGTGAACCGAGACAATTTCTCCCGTTGAAATTAAAGTAAATACAAGTAATCCGTTTCAGACTTTGAAACTTTTATTTTTAAGTGTATTTTTGTTAAGAATGCACGTAAATTACATACAAAATTAGTTATAAAAATATATTAGAATTAATTTAATACATTACGTTAATATTATTAAAAATTACATAATTTACGTCGTATATATGAATATACACGGTCGAGGAGGAGGAGGCTCGAGCTGTGTGTATGAATTCCCTTCCATTAATATATTTTACGAAATAAATATAAAATACAGTAATTTGAATTTAAGATAGCTAAATGTTATTATATTGCTATGGAATTTGTCCTGTTTCACTGATAAAGTAATCCGCAAATTGCTCACGAACTGTGTTCACTGATCAACCTGTCTGCGACTGTTTCTCAGGAACGATGCTGTGTTATGTTGGGGTTGCCTGGGGTACTGAACTGGTCAGCAGCCTTGGTCCTGAACAGAGGTGGTCGTGAACCGATGTTCCACTGTATTTATTTGAGAGGAGCGATTATTCTTTCCCTCTTGTTTCTCTTGGAGTATAAAGAGCCATCAGAAGAGTTGGATAATGATGTTTACGAATACTTTATGCCTCGGGTAGTGTTCAGGAAAGGTGCAAAAAATGTAAATGTGAAAAAATATGATTGTTCTGTGTTTGGGCGTTACGATTTGGGTTATGTAAGCCCGTCATGAAGCCCGTCCCGTTGGTAAGCAACTAAAATCCGGAAAACCATGAACATGTATTCAAGCAAACTCGATCGTTTAAATCTTTGGGATAACATCAATCTCTGTACGAAATATTAATATGATACCCCTTACTAACCTGTCTGATGTTTTCGCTGTATTTTCATATAAGTTACATTTTTTCTTTTTAAATTTATTTCCCATTCTATAGTGAATGTATTCAAACAGGGGACATACCCATGGCTTCCATCTACGTATTTGGATGACATTTCATGTCACGAAATATCGCTCTTTTGCTTAAACCCAGCCGTCTCAATGTCATAAAAGCTTTTACGAGAAATGCACGCGGTAGTAATACAGGAGGACATAATGTTTAACGAAACTTGCACCACATGCCAAATAAGGAAAAGTGGCTTTCTGGTAATACTTGGCAATATTGCAGATTTAGTTTCGTTTTTGTAGCTTTGCACCGTGAAAAACCTAAGTTCGTGTTAAAATGTTTCTCCTTCCTTGGTGCATATACGCAGAAGCGAAGAATGCCGCGGATTCTTCGCCATCGTGCGGCAAATTCGTGTACTTTCGTGAGCAGGATTTCGAGTGTGTTTAAAGGGAAATAAGACGTGAGCGGAGGGAGAACACCTTAAAAGATTCGAAGAGGATACTAGTTGCAAACTTCCAAGAGGTCGAACCTTTCGGACCGAGTGCAGACTTTACGAAACTATCTGCGAAGAAAAGAAACGAGACGCTTAACCGCGAACCGAATTCTACGAGAAGTGTCCATTGTGCGAAAAAATAAAGTTTGCACGGAGGAGCGCTTCGGAGGATGTCGCGCGGATTTCCGAGGTCGGGATTGGAACGTGGGTTAACCTCCACAGATTGGGGACGGGAAGAAAGGGCCCATTTTAAGGGTGTTTCTGCTGGGGGCCCCGGCCTTTTTTGTCGGGGTGGTCATTCGATATATCGGCGTAATTCGTGGAGGCTATAAAAATGATCGATAGTGCCAGTCTGTGGAAATCGGCTGTCACACAAAGCTTTCAGGGCATTCGATTACGGCGGGAATTGGAAAGGGCTCGGTATCCGAGAAATGGCAATAACACGGGTGAAAAGCGTCCATTGGCGATGCTTCGAGACCGGCTGCTTTGGTCTCTCCTGAATGATAAACAAACTTAAAACTTCCATAACATTATTAATAAAATATTTGTTTATTACATTTTATTTTAAAGTTGAAAGCTAGAAGTAAATCTATATATTTTTCCATGTTGGAGATGTATTAAAGAAAGTCGATATGACGAGTTTTTTCTAAAAAGACAAAGAAAGAAAAAGATTTATTTATATGCTTGAGGCATATTTCAAAACTATACTGAATTTTCAAGTCCATTCCACATAAAGGATTATCAATAACGGCAAAACATAATGTGTTGAAAATAGAGATAATTATTATTATTATTGTGATAATTTCAAAAACTCCGAAAACAAATCAGTGAATGTTTCCCAATTGCTTCAGCACGTAAAAATATTTAAAGAAAGGAATGACAGAAAATTCAAAGAATAGTTATAATAATAAATTTTGTTAATATTTAAATGATCCCTCTTGGTTATATAGCTCAGTAGAATCATGGTGAAAATTATAGAGGAATAATTTTTAAAGATGGAATTACGAAAGGAAGAACCGTTTAGTTTCATTAAAAAACAAATTGCCGCTATATATACAAAGTTCTAGAACGCCCAAGTGTTAAAGGCTGGTTGATTTGATGGAATCATTATCCTCCTTGGTCAATACTTCCCGCGGAGGTGCAACATTTCTCACATAAGCCTATTTCAAAATCAGGAGGAATTCATTCTGCAGCTAAGAGAGGAACGTTTTCCCGAAGGAGGTTGCAAATGCTCGTCCTCATGGGAATCATCGCAACAACAAACAGTAATTCCCACAAACTACGCAGATTCTCGTGTGATTCCACTGTTCCTAACTGCACTTAGCCGCTTTCACTTTCTCTGGAGAGCATACAATTCCTTTCCTTAAAGTGCCTCATTTTTACATTAGTTACGGAATATTTAAAAGAGAGTCTTATGGGAAACTCGGCATTTTCCTCCAATTTTTTAGGCCGTTTTCGGAATGCGCTGCTCAACTCTCAGCGTTAGAGTGTGTTATGCAAGGATGACACAATTCTCTCTTATTGCGGTTGCATCGTCATAATCGGGAAAGGAATTGGTGAAAGTCTTCACTTTCTTCCTGTTAGATAATTATGACATATTTATGGTATGGAAGGTTATTAACGCGGCATTGGATTTCTGTAGTTTTCAATCGAGTGAGTATCTTACGTAAATTATAACAAAGTATATGCTTTATAGCACGAAATTTATCAAACGTTTTCAAATCAAATGAAAAAATATGTTTCATACAAAAGTTATAGTAAATTACATTTTCTAAAACTTTTATTAATAATAGTATGTACCTAAATATCATATATATGGAGATATTTTGCAAAACCGGAAATTTACTTCGGATAATAAAGTTTGACTTCCGGTTAACCGATTTACTCCAAAAACTAATCAACTCTGACAGCACCTACAAAATTGCTACATATGAGGTTTGGTACTGATACGACTAATAGTTTTCACTTTAGAGGGCCCAAAATCACACACTCATACACACCTACATCATTCCGAAAATGGTCAAAACATGTTCTAAGGACCCCAAAACATGTATTTCCATTGAAATCTCGAAGTCTATTTTTTTCATGAAAACAATACTTTTTCTATACTACGTATACGGAGAAAGTAAAAAAGGATCGTTTTAGATAATTTTTCTACCATCTCAAGTTAATTTCAGGATATCATGTAAATAAGTAGAACTATATATATATATATATATATATACATATAATGTGTACGAGTATATATGTAGAGTGAATTAAAAGGATTGAAATAAATGTAATGAACGGACAATCATTTCCTTCAAATGTGACTTCATTCTCATAACTGCGTATAGACGTCAGTTTTCTCCGTTGCTACGCTGTTTCGAATGTTCTTCAATTGACGCATTTATCTCTCTTCCGCATAAACGCCCTCTTGAGTGGTCCATTTTCAACCATCGGAGTGCAGTCCGTTCTGCACAACCAATTCTTATCTTCACTTCACAGCCGACGCTCGTCAAGACACGAACCAAAAGAATTCTCTTGCCTCTTCATGTGGATTTACTCTAAATATAATTTTGCGAAGGGATTGCGTTCTGGTTTACTTGCGAAAAATGCGAATAGAAGCACTTCAAATTTCACAGGATCAACGCCTCTGTTTGCAATCCTTGTCTCCTTTTCCAGAAGAAGTAAAGTTTGCCCTTTAGTGCTCAACTTCCTTGCTCAACAATAACTTGTATTCTCAGAAAAATTACAAGTTTTGCTAATATCTTCAAGGGATTATTCGAATTTATGAATTAGAATAAATTATTTGTTCTCATGAACGTATCGTACTCAATTCTCGTCTTTATAATCATGGTATATAAAAGACAGACTACTCATAACGTTAAATGTAATTAATTATGTTCTAAATTTTATTGGTAATATTTTGCAAGGAGAAGGTGGTGATTTCGGGAGTTAAGATGCATAAAGTAAGAAATTATTTTCTGAAGAGCAAGATATTGTTCACGAACCGGATTTTCGTGGATTTTTTCCACTATATTTGTTAGAAAATCTCATTCCCGCATTTTAACATATATTTTTTTAACAAATATTTTTTTAATTATTCCGCATTTTAAATAAGAACCGTTTATTTAAGTAAGTATAGAACACTCTGAGTACTAAATTTTAGCCGATAAAAATACTGTATTTCTTTTCAGTTATGGTAAGATGGTGAGTGTAGTATTGACTCTGTTTAAATATCTGTCGATATAGATATTTTTGAAACTTTCCCTTTCATATTTTTGAAACTTTAATGGTAAATAATTAAGTTTCTATGTTATTAACATTTTTTCACAAATTTAATTTATCTTGATGCATAAAGAAAATATACCAAATAAATATATCTTCAACATTGTTATGCTCTACTTCTTGGATTTCATTTTCACTTGTTCTTACTCGTTGTTTCCGCGTCTTGCTTCTTTCCTCTCCCCAATTTTCTCCCGTTCCCTTACGTCACTTCCTCGTCCATTTCCCATCTCTAATCCTTCTCCGATTTTTTTTATCCATTTTGACCAATACACAATCTGAGAGACAGCTTCGAGAAGACATCTAATGGCCATCTTTCCAAATGGCGGAGATTTCAAATTTATAGTTTACTCTCGAAACGATGATGTTAATTGCTAACTTTAAAGTTACAAATAATTTGCACGAATTATTTACGGGTTTCAAGATGCATCTCACTCCTAACAAAAAACATTTATAGATTAAATTGTGGTTATCTTCTTGTCGTAACATCAATTTCATAAGAATAAGGGAATATTTAAATCAAAAAACTAAATAGACTCTTTCATTTATTTGTTTTATATAACTACAGATATGCTGCTAGGCTGGTGGCAGTTTTTTATGTCTACATATATACTAGCAATAAACATAATTAACATAAAATAAATACTTGATAACATGCAATTCCCACAGAATGATTTCTTACATATATTATATTTACGTTTATTTACACATTTAAGTTATAATTTTACATATATAAACGTATAATATTTAATACATTCAATCAAGAAGCCTTACCTTGATGGAAGGCCGTAATTTAGTTCATATTAAATAAAATGGAATTTAGCATTTTTTATTTAATACGATGATATTCAACTCTTTCGGTGGATCGAGGGTAGAGGATGTATAATTACGGTAAATTAATTGATATTTAGAGATGAACCATCAAAATCATTCAGCATAATCTGTTGGTGGACGAGCGAGAGCTGTAATGGAAATGCATTTCTCCATTGATTCCACTCTCTTCCTCTATTGGAGTTCGAAGCCCACGGATTCTCTACGGCCCTTTCGTTTTAAAGCCGGTAATGTTGGGCTCAGAATAAATCAATTCGATACAGATTTGGTGGTGCAGATGCATCGTGGGATTAATAGAGGGCATTTGAGGTCTCCTCCATTGCATTTATAATCCGACCGCAGTTGAAAACGATCTCCGAGGGCACCGCTAAGGAGCAGAATAATATCCCGTTGCTTTGCCTCCATCAATTTTCATTGGACGAATTAATTTGAGGGATGAAGACTCTATCGCTCTTTTTATTCATACTCTGATTGGGAGCGTAATTTATAGCTCAGGGATACAAATTTAACAAGTTCGGCTCGCTGTCGTAGCGGAATCCAATCTGCTAGTCTATGAGAAATTTTATGCCAAGATTAATGCCACAGTTATTCCGCAAGGGATCGCTTTTAATTGAAAGTGTGACGTTTTCATTTTCCCGAGAGTGATTTATTCGATGTAAAGTGCTACCGAGCGATTTTGAGTATAAAATAAGCTGAGATCAAAGATGATACTCTTTCATTTAACACATACATAAAGTCCTAAAGGAAATAATGTGAAATGCTAGCAACCGAATTTGTTGTGCTCAGCTATCTTTTAATCAAACTGTAATGGATGAATTTTATGTTTATGTTTTAGCTGTGAATCACGATATCGCTGTAAAATACCTCAAAAAGTAAGTGGCACTATCACAGAGGACTAAAATAATTATAAAATTGGCCTGATATGCTCCAAAGGCTCGTGGATATTTATTAGCCTGAGTTATATTGCATGAATACGAAAATTAGAAATAAGAGTTTACAATAAAGACTAATCCTTCAAAGTGATGTGGATGAGGTCAAAAGGATCAAAAGTTTTTCATTTAGCGTAACGAAATGCAGTATGAAGTATACATATTTTAATCCAAAATGGGAGAGAAGAGCATCTCCTTTGTCATTCATTCCATATCATTTTTCTTTCTCGTTCCATCTAAAAGATCCAAATCCTAAGAGATTCCTTCCTGTGGTCCTTTCAAAAATAAGCTGTTTCACCTTTGAAGTTGGAATAAAATTTCCGCAACGTTACCACCGCTTCGCATGCAGATATGACCCATAATAGCTCCTTAAAATACGCTTTCCGAAGACAATACGCAGCGGCTCAAAAAGGGCATTATCTAGAGACACTTCCATACGTTAGCAATGCGACTGCTCTCAGAGACCTCATTTCCAGTATCTTAAGCCTTATCTTTTCGTGACCCGAAAATTTTTCCCTCTACTGGCGCTATCATGTCCCAGTCGAATTATTGTCACCATCCGGACTACGCGAGCAAAAGAATCCTTTCTTAAAAACATCCGAATCCTCTTTAGGTCTTTGTTCTCCTCTTGGAGACATTTTTCACGGAGAGTCCACTCCGTTTCTTCTGGAAGTTATTTCCCATCGTCTTCCTCTTCCCCATCTTTCTTCATTCCATTACATGGACCCTTGTTTTTGCGTTAGAGGGCGCTTCCAATAAGTTACTACAGTACTCGAAGCCCTTTCCACAGATATTCGCAAAGGATTCTCAAACGGAGCATATACACGCTTCGGACAACACTGCACGACCTTTCAAAGATCTTTGCTAGAGTATGATTCTTCATTTTCACTAACAAAAATGCAAAATAGAGATACCCGTAAAACAAAACTTTTTACTTAGCTAAGAAGAGCGAGTAATCTACACAATGAGAATTGAGACTTAAAATAGCCTACAAATTGAAGTAGTCTTGAGATGAATTTATTTCTTGAGACATCGTTAGAACAAACAAAACTATGTTTAAGCTTACATCTCATTCAGTTCAAAGAAATATACTACACACCTACATTATTTGTGGAGTGAATTCGTAAGAAATATTAAATCAGTTTATTAGTGACAGCGGTTCATGTGTTGATTCATCTGTAAAAAATATTATATCGGCCTGATTAAACAGGCGATTCCTAACTTCAAGTGAAAATTATTGCAAGAATAACAATGATATGATATACTAAACTTTTAATCTAAGAATACCCTCCACTCAATTTAAATAATTTTGTGCTATTTTTTAATTTAGATTGGAAAAAATGAATAAAACAAGCAGGAAGTGCGTGACATACGATCAAAAATGTACTTGAAAATTATTAAAAATCATTATTGTTATTTTCATGCACTTTCACGTAATGAGTGAATTATTTCTAATTTGTGAGAGGGAATGTTCTAATATTTTTAAAGTCCTAAATAAGTCAATACGTTTGACACAAAAATAGTTTTGAAAAAGGCTTTCGTAATTGATATGCATTTAATAGAGTATGTGTCAATATCAATCATGTCTGTTATCTGACATCTGTGCCTGCAATTTTAAATCTCCAACGTAAATTCCCTTCTTTGGTTACTTCTTCGGAACACACAGAGACGATGCCTCTTAAAACGCCTTCTGTAAATTTACTACCTCTCCACTCTAATCCACCACATTCATCCTTCTTTTCTTGGTCGCCATCTTACTTTTAATCCATTTCTGTCTTATATAGTACCATTCTACGCAGCTGACACCTAAGTCTCTCTTCATATCTACTGCCTCACTCCCATCACACCTGTTTATGCAACGAATTAATTGGTGATTTATGCCTTCGAGAAGACAACTTACGACTCATTTAATACATTTCATTATATACCTAATTTATCTTTTAGGCTTAGAAAATTGTTGCAGTTACTGGATGTGGAAATAAATCAAATGGATGTGCAACACAAATAAAGAATTTTAATAACAAATACGATTCAAGGAAAGGTGAACATTAGAGTGTATTTCTCCCTAATTATCATTTTATTTTTAAAGTGAGTGAGCGATTCCTACCGAGCCAAAACCATTAGAGATTTTTGTCGCAATCCATAATGTTCCTGAATAAAACCAAAGTTTGCAAAATGGGAAAATAATTGAAACAATTTTCGCGTGAAAGATAAGAATTACTATACAAAAAATCAAGTCCGAGTAAGTCAGATCAAAGTAAGAAATTTTAAATTCACTTCTTGCCTTGTGGATAAAAAGAAAATTGCCATTACTTAATTATTACAGTGTTAATGAATAAAAGATACACAACCTCGGATCGGTTAAATAATTTAAGCTTTCCTTCTCCCAAGCACGCAGGAGTGCGAAGGCGTGAAGTAATTGTACAGCAACGAGCAATTTAATGTTGAAAATAATTAATTGAACGCTAAACGTTCACTTTCTTTCTTTATGGAGAAACCACGCACTCTCTCCACAAGCAGTTGATTCTACGATTAACTAACACCACTATTCAACGTGTTGAATTATTCATGGGAATTGCGGAGAGGATTTAACTCGGAAATTCTTACGGATTTTTATTTCGTCGATTATTTCGTACCTTTATCTGTTTGTGAATTTTATATCAAACACAGTTTTAATAATAGTCCTTTGTTTTAGAGTTCCTCGCATTTGACTTCCATAAATCCACTTCATTTCGTATAAAAATTAGAGTTTCCTTTACTGGAAGCAATTACTTCCCGTTTTCATCGCAATCCCAGGAATTCGTCTGTTCTAAATGCCTTTCCATCCACGCACCTTGCTTCCGCTCGCCGGGGTGGAATGAAACGAGAAATTTGTGATATCCAAAGCCATATTTATTGCTTCCCTGGAAAATGTTATTTGTAAGGGGATTCATATCGTGTTACGTCGCCATTGAAGACGGCGGAACCTTCTCGTAAATTTCGGTCGGACTCTGTCCCTTTTCACCCCTTTCCCTTAGGGTCACTCCTCTTCTGCTCTAATCCTCTCCTTTTATGACTTGTTTCTTGTTTACCTCTTCTCTAACCTTTCCATTCTTGTGTTTAGCTCTATGCTTAGTTTCTCTATATTATTTAGCCCAGACGTTGATCATTCTTGTAAAATTATATCACTCCACTAACATTCGACAGAATTTTGTTATTAGTCTTGGATTGGTTTTCAGCAGATATATTAAGTGTTATAACATTACAATCAGTGATAAATATTTCCCTTATTTATATTTTCTGTTTTACCATATGTCAAATTTTAACTCATATCCTTCCCTAAAACATTCCCGATTTGCTTTACTGCGGATGTTTTCATTCGTACGTTAAAATAAAATGGATTGGATTCTCAGTTAGATATTTTCATTTTAAAATTCCATAGAAATAGATGAAATATATTTGTTGGATTGACGCGATTAAGAATATTAACGAATATGCTTCCGAAAGTATAAGGATAAACTTTGGTGGAAGTGTTTCATCGTTGTTCACTTTTCTTGTTTTCTATTTTTCCTTATTATAATCCTTTGAGCCTATTGTTATATCATTCATCGCCTTCTGTAAAATAAATATTTTATTTTCATTTACATTCCTTATTTTAACTCATTTATAGGTTATTTAACCTTCATTACATTCTATTCCTTGCCGTAAAATAACCTCAGAATTCCAATTAAATTGTCTTAATCATTCTATATTATGCTTAAATTCTTTTAGTTTTGATCGCACATTCATATTGCTGGTTGGACTATGAAAAGGTAGGCGATCGCTGAATACTTCATTTCCCAATTTCATCCTCCGCATATCCCTTTCCCATTAATCCTTTTTCTTCTCTCTTTTCTTTAAATCATCCCTCTTTCTTCACGCTTCCTTCTTTTTTACGTTTCCTTCCCTTCCTTATTCATTCCCTTCTCCCCTTTTTCGTGCTTCCCTCATTTTATTCGTCCTTAAATTCTTCCCTCACTCGCTCTGACTGTTGAGGGTCAAACAAGACTCCCTTAGGCCAATGATCCCAATCGTAAACATTCGGGAGATATTTGTTGTGACGTCAGACAAATGCGACAGAGAAATAAAATCCGAAGCGTCTCCACCATTGACAGCGAACACGTTTTTATTGCTTCTGTGAAGGTCTTAACTTCATCTGCAGGGGGTTTAAATTAGATCGAATCGATTCCAAGTTGTGACTCTTTCACGAGAATATATTTATGATACAATGGCGATCGTACTCCCACAAAATGGTCGATGATTGCATCAAAATGAAATCTAAAAAATGTTTAAAGAGAGAAATGGACGGACAGAAACATTTTAGCAACTTCTTCAAGGGCTTTAAGGTTCAATCTGTAGGTAACGCTATTTATCAATAACAGGTTAACTAAATTTTTGGTCTCTTTATTCTAACAGAGGGATCAAGTTAAATATTCAAACTTTATTAATTCAGCTTTAATTTAAGTTGATTCCTCTTTATTACTTGGTATACTTAATTGCCCGGTTATTTTGCGTATTCTCTGGAGCTTTTATAAAATTTGCATTACATGTACTCGTTTTTCCTGCTTTTAAATGCTTTAGTATGATTAAATTTTATAGATTAACCGACAATCCTCTCATTGGGTCAATATTTAATTATCATAGGAAGTTTATACTTTGTAATCACATCACTTATTCACAATTTAAATTCGACAATTATTCTTTACCTTCCTAATAACAATATTTAAGGCATGAAAAATATGAGATGAGTGTCGCTGTATTTCTCTATCCTCGAACCTTATACCTTAACGTTAGCCTCGAAGTTATCATTTTCATAGAAGCAACACAACACCGTACGATCTGCAAAATCAAGATCCATCCGAAAACATCAAGACTAAAATCACTTACTGCGGAACTCATGAAACGAAAGGATTTTTTTTACATTTAACGTATCACTAGATGGCTGCACGAGAAGCAAGCATCTCATAGACCAACCTGTAGAGGAAGAACATTTGAGTAGACATTTCTATGCCTTTAATTTAAAAACTGTGACAGCTGCATAATTTTCGACCGAAACAATCTCGACCACTTCCATAAATATCTCTAAAAACTCTATTTTTATCAGTTGAATTGCTCTTATTCAGAGCAACACAATGGTCATTTAAAGCCAGTTTTATTTCCGCGGATTTACTAAGTAATTAAAAATAGTTTTAAATAGAAGTTTCTTCTCGGAGTAGGTTAATTCGAGAATACTTTCTACTGCTTTGTTAATTAGTCTAAGTTCTGCCATAGAATCAATTTTAAGTTGGTAATTACGAATGGTATTTATTGGTTCATTATTTTATACCCTGATAATTAGAGTCCTGTTCAACATGAGAGCTCTTAATCACCATTTTTAAATTTGGAAGTTATTGAATTACGTCTCATAATTCATTCACACTTTGTTTTCAGTAATCACATTGATGAAGGGTCTCTTGCGATAGGACTTATTGTATTGGTTCATCGATTTTTTAATTTTGCTGTCCCTTTTTTGCGGACGAATTTCTGACATTTTTCAATATCAATAATCATTTACTGTAGATATAAATTACTTTAATATTAGCAATTTAATCAATTAAAGGTGAATCCCTAAATATGTCCAATTGCCTCAGTCAGGGAGAATACATTTTAAATATTAATTGTATGAAAATTAATTACATTAAATCAGTTAAATATGAATGCGAAATTTTGATCAATGAATTATACTCTCCGTAAAAAAACGTACTTGAAATAAAGAATAAACTTCCTCTGATGTAAATATTTAAAGCTTATTTGTATCTTCACTACTTATATCTCGGATTCTTTAATAAACGCTATTCTTTGAGGGCTTTGAGGAAGTCCTTAATAATTAATCATTCTTTGTACATAATTTTTTGTTTCTTCCGGGACGAAAACTACTTAGTACGATTAGTTCATCAAATTAAGCGCTACATATTTATCGAAATTCAGGATCGGTACTCCTAAAATAGAAAACTGCTCCAAATGCATATTTATTATGCCTGTTATCAGATTCGCCATGGATCTGCCTTATGAAGTATCGACCCGCGAAGTCTCTAAGAGCACGAATTTTCTCTCCATTAACCATTCAAGAGCAATATTTTTAAGCCTTTGGCTACCTAGTCATTAACTCGGCTCAAATCGTATGATTAAAGAGTTCTCTTATCAGATTCAGTTTCTCACCAGTCATCCCCCCAATCACACGTAAGCAGCGGCGGCGATGAAAAATGGATTCATTCATAAGAGAGAAGTCGAGGTTAATTTTTTGAAAGCGTAATCTAAAGTGTAAGGAGTCACGGCAGGAAGGCGCTCTGGGCGAAGCTTGTGTTAAATGGCGGAAGGGCAATAGAAAATGGAAAGAAGCAGAGGCGAGGCAACACGGTTAGTCAACCCTGCGTGTCTCACAGGTGGAAAGAAGTTTAGTTGTCATTTAAGTTTCAAGTCAAAAATAGAAAATGGATTGCAAACAAAATATTGTATAGAAAACAAACAGGAGTCCAAACAAAGTCGTTATTAATTCAAAATTACGAAACGATGTTAACGGGATTTATCTTGAAAATAATGAATGAGAAATATGTGCATAGTGAAGATCCTAATATATGGTCAAAATAATAAACAGTCCATGCATTTTCAAATATACACTAAAACTTTCTGAAGATGAATAGAGAAAAATTTATTTTCAGAGATATCAAATCTGGTTTCCAATGTTAGATTAATCGTAAGAATCGTTTTAAAGATGACGGTTGTGCGTGCAGCAATTTTATGCTACGATAACGGAATCGCTATTAAAACAGGGTGGATATGAGTAGTCAGTTATTTTTCTGGGTAGATTCTGGTTAAAGATAAATTAGCTACTTTAAAGAGGCATACTAAGCTGCCCAACTAAATGATACATTAAAAGCTCCTTCTGAGAACTCATGCTGCGGCGGCGAGGGAAACAGGCGCATCAAATATTGTAAAGAGAGAGTTGTGACCCTTTTTTGAGATTTTAACCCTTCCTTGACGGTTCGGGGTACTTGAGGACCCCAAAATAGCTAAAGTTAATAGAAAAGTTTTATTTTTAACCGCATATGTTTCTTATTCCATGTATTCGTGCAACAATTTTTCTTTAATATTATGAAATTGAAAAAAGTATGTTTCACAGACTCATTTCCAAAATGTCTTTAGTTTTTGAATGGGGTACCAAAGAATCCCGCACAGCCACTTTTGCTTGGATTGCTATATACTATGTCATGTCGTGTGATTGTGGCAATTCAGTCACCTTTTGTTACAGAATTTTGAATCGATTCAATATTTATTACATTAACAGTAATTATATCAATTTATCATCCCGAATCTCATGTGCAGGGATGTTTTTGGGTATGCCTGGGTTTACATCATGTAATAGCCAAAACTCTAATGCTACTTCAAACAAAAATGAAAGATAATCTCAAAAAAATAATCAATACTGTATTTGTAAACATAATTAAAGGTTAAGAAAAAGAAAAACAAAAAACAACGTAATAATTGCGAAAAAAGCGTTGGGGTACCCGAGTACCCCGCACAGCTGATTTCAGGGCACAGTCAAGGAAGTCAAGGGTTAAGAACATGTAAACCAATCTATATATTATTATTATCATCATTATAAGGTGGAATTATGCAATGTTCCATTTTAAGTCAAATGAATTATTGGAGAAGAAAAGAAGTAATATGTCAATAACAGCTACGAACGGTTAATATGTGTAAAGAATATTCCAACCATTATACGTGTAGTTAACAATTTTTTTATTCTAGATTTAACTCAGAAGAGCTGACCTATACGCTGATAAACGTAATCACTTCTAAACATTTCTGAGTAAGGAGAGAATAGAAACACTAAAATGGAATCATTGGGGGAAAGGAGAAACTTCGAGATGATGAAGAGGTTACGGAGAAGGGTTTGAGTGGAATAAAAAACAGGTTATATTGTCGCGGAGATAAGACGCAGAAATTCTTGACGGCGGGTGTAAATTTGAGAAGATACAGCTTGGATTTGAGAGAGGTTGAGATAGGAGAAAAGTTGGACGCGTTGAGACCCATGATTTACGCGTGTACGCGGTATACGCGGCCACCGAGTGCTCAAAATTACGCCTTTTATCGCCGACAGCAAAACAAACGAATGCCCTTCTGCGGTACTTTCGAACGTGAAAAGTTCCCGTGACACGTATCATATTTGCTCGATTAATTGTAACGCAATTCGGAAGTCACGGGAATCTTCTAGTCCACGAGCATAGAGAGAAATATTCTTTCATTTTCTGGAGGATTCGGGTAACATACATTTTATATTATTAATTTATGAATGGAAACGTCGGCTTCATATTGATAATGGATGAATGAATCGAGTGGATTTTGGAAGCATATTTCAAGAAAATCATGACGTCCATAAACACATAAATTTGGGGATTTCCGTAGAAAACGCTATAGTAGTAGAATTTTTGTTAAACGTGCTTCGAAAACTGAGATTCTGCGGCACCCAAACTGAGAATCGAACCCGGAACTGCTTTCACCGCAGGCCGATGCTACCCGGGAGCCGTAGGAGCACCACTTCTTGTTTTTTTGAAATAGAGCACCAAAAAATATATCATAGCTGTTTTGATTTGATTTTTCTGGCATAAGTAAATAAAGCGAATGTAAGAGAATACATTTCACGATAATACGAATTTTCCTTTATCATCGCCGACTAATGAGTTTTGAGTAAATATCAGATATAAAATGTACGTTTCTTTTACTTTAGTAACTGAGACGATTATTTTCTTGGGAAAGAGATAAAAACATGAATACGTGAAGCAGGCGTAGCTGTATAGTACTAACAATATTCTATGGAACCTATATTACGTGAGATTCCTATGATTTGAAAACGCATATCTTTGATTTTATATCGTCATAGCCGTTCATTGTTCAGGCTAAACGTAACTATTTATTAAGGGAAGTCTGAACTCATCGTATGTTCAACTTCTTTCATTACTTTATTGGACATACATTACGTGTTGAGAGAGAATATTTAATTATATGCTCAATTTCTCCTATTTGCAAGTTTAGACGCATGAATTTTATCCTGTATGGTTGTATACATCAGTCAACATCGTGCCAATGCCAGAGAAAGCAACTTTAATTTCACCAAATTTCATACGGATTAAACAAAACCTGAATGCCTTGCTACCACAATAAAAAGCAATGGAATTCAAAGTCCTCGTCTCAAGGAAACTGTCTCGAGGAATAGCAGAGGGCAGTCTGAGGGATTTCGGCTGAGAATGGAAATGAGAGGGGCGTGACACTCGGCCGTGCGACGACTTCATTTCAGGAAACAAAACAATCCCGCGAGGCGAAAGTAGGAAGACGTGATGAAAGAGGGCACTGTTGCTCTTCATATTTACGACTTCGCCATTATACTTGTGACAGCGGGGGAGTTTGAGGGATGGGGCACAACTTTATTTCTGCTGTGGTCCAATTTTTGAGGAGAGAGTAAGTAGTAATAACAGATTTCGCGCTTCAACTTATTAATAAAAAATCCAATCTTTCATCGAGCAGCTCCTAATTGTCCGCTCATTTTGTTTTTAAATAAATATGTAAAATATTGGCTGTTAAAAAAAAGAATTTCTTCTCCTTTGAAAAATATGTAAAATTGTAGCATAATAAACGATTGACATAAAAAGTACTAATTGATAAATCAATGATCACATTTGTCAGTTAACGAGGGATTATTAAATAATTTACATCATGTTTTCGTTGAATAAATACCATTATCTTATTTATCAAGTTACCTGTAATTAACTTTCTCTCTTCAATATTCAGTATTTATATCGAGTCTCAATAAACTAATCCATTAGTTATTTAAACCGCCAAATCGCACCTTAATTAAGAATATAAAAGTTGCATTATGGAATTATTGGCGATGAATTTAAATTGAATGCGTAAATAATTTACTGAAAAGCAATTTCCGGCAAAGTACGTATTAAAATTTCGAATTGAATGACATAAAATATTTATAACATTACTTTGTGTCATGAAAACGATGAATCTGTAAATGTATGTTATGAATAGTGACGTGTGAGAAGCAGCATAGACTTCAAAGAGAAACTCACTGACGACAAATCCTAAATGTTTGGTAGGGAAAGCTTTATTTGTAATTTCTTTGTTATCCAATGGATAGTCTTTTCGGTGTATTGTTTGGTGGAACCGAAGTGGAAGAAGGGGTTTTGAATCGAATGTTAGAAGATCTATAAACTATCTTCACACTGGAGTCTCTCATTTATATAAACTTTAAACGATAAAATTTCTACGCCTATGTGAAACAAAAAACCAGGAGTTAAAAAGTGAGTATATTTCCTATCTAAGATATGATATAATTATTTAATCTCAATTAGCCGTTTTGTATTCAAAACTTTACTGTGAAGTAAATCAGCATTTAAAAATTATAAAATATAAAAACTTAGAATGTTGAATTTGAATCAGAGCGAAGTAAGTTAAAGCATACGTTAATTCAAACGGAGCTATTCTATAAATAGTTTAGATTAATTTAAATTAAGTTTCCCTTTCTTTCAATTTATTCGTGTAAACACAAACATTGTATTCGTTACTTTGGGACGAATTGAGTTCCCACGAGGTGGCTGATGCACAGCACCTGTATTCATTTTCTACATTTCGTCTTTTCCAAATTGTCTCCTCGGCCCCCAATGGGTCTCCTTCGACGCATCGCAGGAACACGACCCCCCGGCGTTCTGAGATGCCATTCGATGCATACTCGAGGTAAAACCTTCGGAGCCCCGTTTAACTAAAGTTTAGGTTTAGGGTGTCTGTTACAAGGCAGCCTGCGAAAAAGGCCTCAGTCGAGCCTCGGTCGTGCAGGCGTTCGAGTGACTATCATCCGTGCTGCACTTTCTTACTCGAGGAACGTGTACTGCGTGCCTTGTTCTTTGGATACGCGATCTTCGATTGATTCTACCGCGTGTGTACGTAAGGATTTCCCTTTTACGTCTTAGCGAGTGCAATAGAAGATTGGATGGATACGCAACGAGAAAAGAAAAGGGGCCGAAGGACCAGCGAGGCCTCCGGGACGTACAGGTATGGCTTTAATTGGGAAGTATTCTTTAAAAATAATCCGATATCAATGGAAGTTTAAAATGCTGTGACGGAGGATTTAATGGTAACTAACTTTTCACAATCGAATGACAATTCTTATACTTTTCTTCAAATTTCGTACGCAGCATATTTGGAGGTATTTCTTACGGTACGAGATTTAGCTGGTTACCACTTTTTGGAATGCAAAATTCGAAATTTTCGGTTCGAATTCTCTTTATCGTGTTATAAAAACGTTAAACAAAATAAGAAAACAAGTTAAATGTTAACGTTACGGGAAGTAATGTATGAAACATAGTCTGAGTAAATATTATGGCGAATATATGAATGCTTCGACCACAACGGAGTGATTAAGATAAAATCAGAGGAGTCTCTCCATGTGGAAGTACAAGAAAATAATTTCTATTACATTTATTTAAAAAAATATAGATAAAAACGCTCCCGTACTTTCAGCGTAATAGTTAAAGATTTTAGAATGATTCTGTGAGGAAGTCTACATATCACGAAGGATAAAGAAACCTTATTAACTTTGCTTGTATTTGATTGCAACAATACTATTTATTTTTCAAATAGGTTTTTGTTGCATACAGATCATTCCTCAAGTCGTGATGAAATTTTGAAATATTCCGCAACTGCTCGGGCCTTTAAGAGTTAAATGCGGCGTTCATTGTTGGTTCGAAGATGTCAGTTTCCTAAATGTCCTTCCGTGTATCGCCGAGTGTACATATTAATCCCAATCTCGAGCAAACGAGTATACATCGAAGGTGAAGCGTGAAACAAATGTGTCAGGCAATGGGAAATCCGTGCTGCGAACGGCATTTCCACAGAATTCCGGCTGCGTTCCTCATCCCTAAGGTCTACTCCACTCCGTTGTCTTTCCTTGGCCATTCGATGGGATGCCATTGGACACGAGAATCCCAGGAGACGGCTGAAGAACGATCGCATCCTCGGCCTCTTGGGTGTGATTCCTCCACTCCTCCGAGAGGATTCCTATTAATATTTCATCCATTAAATTTCTTCTCCAGAGTTATTGGATAAGTCATGAGTTCACGCACTGCGGAGGGCACTGCTTCGAACCCGGAAGTACTGCGCCCCAGAGGACGACGTTTTAAACCTTCGGCCAAGTTTTTTTATCGTCGCGCTTTAAAGTTCTCGAATTGGAAAACTTAAATCGGGAAATTATGTAGCAGTTATTCGAAATTCCACTTCTTTACATAGTCCTTAAGGAATTAAAATGTATCCCTCTCTAAAATGTTCGGTTGGTCCTTGATAACGAATACCTTTACCTAAATATCTTATTTCTCGTTTCTTAATGATGTAATATTTATCACCTTACTATACCTCCTTTCTGAAATCCGTATGCATCCTAATGTTTATCGAAAATGTGATGCATTTTTTCGTTTCAGCAAATAGTCGTTTAAATGTTTTCTCTAGAGTATGGAAAAGTATTTGTGACTTTTGTAATTGTATTTCATGAGTAATTCAGAAATTAATTGAAAACTCGCTTTCACAAGAGCTTCCGATGGTTGAAAATGAAATTTCTTCTAAATTTATTTACATTTTATTTATTCGCGTTATTACTTACCTATTTCTATTACTGGTTTATAATTCCAATAAATATTCCTTTCTTTAGAGATAAAACTGTTTTGGAATCAATGCGCAAAATTATCAAAATTTGATTTTTCGCCACTCTAAAATAATCTTCTCATTTTATTTTCATGAGTTATATTTTCGAACGGAAGGGATTAATTCACTGGACCATGATAGTGCTCCCCAGAAAGTTTTAAATTCTCTCGAAAGAGGAAATTTATATTTGTGCAAAAATTCGAATCGCCGCTTTTGCTCGCGAAAGTGGTTTCGGGTTATTGCGAATTCTCATCGCACGTTTTAATTTTGCTGGATCTTGCTGTTGATGTTCCCAAATGAGAAAACTTTCTATTTTAAATGAAGCGATTCGCGGAAGCGGCCGAAATTGTAATTTCCGGTGGCCGTGAACGCAAAAAATTAGGTCAAAGGCATTTTATGACTCTCTAATCCTCCGTGTTTACACTCATTTTCATTTGTAATAGACTTCCGAAGTGAAACGGGTCGGCGTATTATTTGATGAATATTTGAAATTGATGCTCGTCCTACATTCTCGAGGAAATTATCAGGCTCAAAGCGGGTTGGATGGAACATTTGCATCAAAGTAGAGCAAGTTTCTCACAAACTCGTGTGAAAAATGAATAACTAATTTTATTATATAGAAAAAGATCGAAATCGAGCATACGATAAAAAATGGACGAGTATGTGTGAAGTGAAAACACGCACGAATAATTAATTGTTCAAAGAAATGCCTCTTTCTCTACTCAAAAGAAAACTTAACTTTAGAATCCCAATGCCATGCAACGAAATGAGGCTTTTAGCTTATTTATGTACTCGTGTTGAAACATAAATGACTTGAAAATGCACATATGTTGTCCTATTTAATTGGAATCCGTATCTAGTTATAAATGATAAATATAAAATATCATAAGGAATTGTGGGTTCTTTTCGGTTGGTTCTTAGGATGCGTATTTCTGTCACATGAGAACTAAAGTAATTTGAAATTTAATGGACGTGGCGATCACAAGAAATCAAATATAATTAATTTAATCAATAGTTATTAGTGAAGATTTGCTTCAAATCAAACAACGAGAACAAAACACTGATTTAGTGAACTGTATGTTTTTGATAACCGAATCATAAGGGAAAAAATATCTCGTCTGGCCAATTTCTAATTCCAAATGATCCAATTTAAACATGAATCTGAAGAAATTACAATTTGTAATTGAAATATATGATCTACTTTCTAAATGCATAAAATCGATTTCATACATTTTCTCTTATTATGCATTCCCTTACGATTACAGCTTTAAGCCTTACTTATATATATCCTGGAAGCGTCAATTTTTATTTTGTTCAACTTTGAGTCTATCTTAATTAACAATTGTTTCAGATATTTATTGCATGCGGTAAGTTGGTAGTGTCTCATTCCTATATTTTCGCGATAGTCCAGAAAAATTAAAAAGCATAATTTAATCAAAACCACCAACGAATAAACTAGTTGTCGCAGAATATACGCTTACATAAGCTTAATCTACGCTTACTTTAGCTTACGAACCAAAATAAATGGGATTTAACTGATCTTAGAACATTCAGTGCGTATGTACAACACACAGAAACGAAAATTCGATGAAAATCCTGGGGAATGGAGCAAAATGATGGAGATGAAGGTGTTTGAAACCCTCCCAAGGGATGTTTACCGGGGAATCGGTTCTCTGGAATGTTTTCAAGGGGTTACTACATTGGGACTGTGAGGGCGGCACACCGTCGAAATGCTTAATCGTCCGTGTAAACGATTCCCTCGCACACCCGAAAATTCTTCTTTTTCCCTTCGGAAAGAGTTCGCAAAAAAGGAAATAAATGGTAGTTCTCGAGGTATCCACTTGTTTAAGAGTACGCCCACGTACGGCGCTGCAATCGGATGTGTTGCGAGAGGTGCGTAAATCTATCCGTTGGGGAGAAATACGACGAGATTATTTAGTTAATGAGCGCCTTCTGGAAATGGAGTCGAGATTACAAATTGCATTTCCGGGAGAGGGATTATAAAATATTTCCATGGCTTTGTGAAGATTAGAAGGGAATCAAACTCGTAATGTTATAAGCATTTTATTTCCCCCAAAGGCTCCGTAAATGTCGATCAATGCTCAAATTAAATGCGTAGATAATTGTAAATTGGTGTAATGAAGAAATTAATACTTAGTAATATTTCATACCAATCTTATACAATTAGCGTTAAAACAGAAAGAGGATCAAATGCCACTAATATACGATATGCCTTGAAAATTGTTATTTGTATCAATTATTGCGATGATCGGCATTTTGATTAAGGTTGTTACGATAAAATGAGCGTTTTAATGAGAATTCAACGAATTTTAAGGAAGAATATTTCATAAAAATCTCGAAACTAATTTTCATGTTCTTCGATTACTAAAATGGCAGAATAGACATTAGTTATTTGGGTGCTCTATCATCTCTTTTTAACATATACCGAAATTTTCGCAAATATTGGTCAGAGTCGCCGAGTTGACTCCACGCCGTTGTTATTAGTCACCGTATAGGCAAATATGGTACTGTATTTAAATGGGGTATCAACTCCATTCTCCATTAACCATTTTTTCTCTAACTTAACTATTTAGCACTTGAAAATATCCTGAGATACCGATCCAACGGGGAATAATACGTCATAAAATGTAGACTTCATCCTTTTTTAGTTATCATGAGCTCAGATCTTTTTCGACGAGATAAGCATCATTTCCCAATGCAAATTCCTACTTTTTGTTCTGTGCATGAAATACTTTCCCTCATTTCCATCTAGCTTCTCTTCCAATCCACTGGGGCAAAAAATGCATTAACATAATTCCGTTACTCAAGTTCTAGAGACGGAGAGAGAGTACGCATTATCACAAAAATAGAATCCGATTCATATTTAAATAATTTAGAAAAGGCATTTAAAATTTTCCTTGAAAAGTGACGAAGTTAATTTTAGCAAAAATTCCCGTACAATTTAGATTGTTTAGTTTCCCGTAAGCATGCATTTACGTCGAAATATTTTTCCGTACCACGCTGACATATTCTAAAGGTTATAGCATTCATAAAGGACTATCAGGATGATAAAAAATGGTCTAGAATATTTCCTACTAATGAGTATGTAATCTTTTCGATCTTGCGAGTTGTGTTACAGCTGTTAATATGAAGTGCCTTTTGCATAAGCTGAGCGAAATTAGATGGAAAGAAAATCCTACTATTTAAGCAGAGCTCTGGAGCATGGAATGGAACCATGGATAGTAACGAGGAAATTATACAACACATATTAACACATTGTAGGTAAAGGAAAAAAGTAAAGCAAAGTAAAGGTATAGGATTAAAAGTAAAGGATTCTTCGTATCAGATTCTTCCAAGGCGATGATTATGTAAAACAAGGAATGTTTGCATAAGAAATCTTCAATTTTATCAATAATTTTCCAATTACCTACTTTGATATATTTGTAAATTTTATTAAAGAGTGAATTTAGCAAGGACTTATACTCTATTAAATGTCATATAATTATAGAAATAGCGTCAGAAAATAACAAATCTTTACTAATACAGTTTTCAAGCTAACGATAATATTTTGGAATCCAGTTAGCCCGTAATTGTTCTATATCCTCTTTTCCAAGTAAGATGTGCTGTGAAAATATCGTTTTGATTGATTGCAAATAATATTGCAAATCAAAGGAAACACGTCAGAATGATCAAAGCGAGACATCTGCAGGACGAAGTTATTCCTTCCCCGCATTACAGCCAACTCGGGAACATTTCAGGCTTTAGGAAGACGGAATACATTTGGAAATACCGTGCTTATCATTAATGTACTTGCTTTTGCTGCAGCGTATTTTCCTTAATGGCGAAAATCCCCGTTCGCTGTGTTTTGATGCGGGGTGATTGGGCGGATCCAATGTATTTACCTGCGAAACATGAAAAGAAAATTCTATCAGCCATGAATTTCTGGAAATTTGGGCCGAGAGCAGAAAACATGAGAGCCATTCCATGGACTGCATCCCTCGCTCGTGAAAAGGTACAATAATAAAAAAAAATAACATAAATATGAAAAATATTTCTCCGGCCAGTGCCCTCGGTTTGCCGGAAGCTCCATTGACGATGCAAACAGTCATTCCAAATGCGCATTCCATTTTCGTCGATTTTATTCCCATCGGTATTTGCAATCGGAAAAGAGCGAATAAAACGGAATAATCATCCGGATTATACGAGCAAACCTTTTGAACCGATAATGGAATACCGGCTCTTAGAAACATGCGCTGGGTGTTTTTCGAGAACGAAAATTAGATCTCAGTAATTTCAGTTTTATGCCGACGACGGGGTATTTGTCAATACTGCGTGTTTGGATGAGGATCCATAGCGATTTGTATTAATTCGAAATATTTTATGCATTCGCATTGTTTTTCCGGAGTAATCGCGTGGTGCCCCGTTTCAAAATGACCCGTTTCATCACTTCTTCCGGGAAATTAGCATCGATGGATATAGGATAGCGAATGCATTGAACGCTTATTATATTCGACTGCATTTCGGCGATGTCAATACATATTCGATTTATTCAAAGGGAATAGCAAAACTGATGATTCACGAAATGTTTTCGGCTGGTTTTAGAGCGATTTACCCAAATACCTAATGCTACCTGTCCCGTTTCCGAGTCATTTCCAAACAATTAAAATTTTACTCCTCCGTTTCGAGTAATATTATCCGTAGTTGGAGTATTTAAAATATCCATTTACAAAGCATTTTCAATTCCTCTTTATCATTACCAAACGCCTACTTTCATTATAGCTGCATTCCAAACCTTAGTAATTTCTAGATTTCAGAAAAGCTTTCGATCGAGTATCGCATGTAAAATTAATTCACAAGTTGACGGCTTACGGGATTAACGGAAAAGTTGTTGAGTGGATAAAGTCGTTTCTCGGGGAAAGATCGCAGCGAGTTGCGTTGGACGGAATTTTATCTGATGAGGTTCGCGTCACATCCGGTGTTCCACAGGGAAGTGTATTAGGACCAATTTTGTTCCTAATATATATTAACGATGTTATGGATAATATTAAATGCAAGGTTAGGTTATTCGCTGATGATACTGTTGTGTATAGGGAGATCGTAACTGAAGATGACATTGGTAGTTTGCAGAACGATCTGAATATGATTTCGGGTTGGTGTAGTGATTGGCAGCTCGAGCTGAATGTAAAGAAGTGCGTTACCATGACTTTCACGCGATCCACTAACGTTACCTGCGTACCGTACAGAATTTCAGGAAATCCCTTGGAGCTCGTGATGCATCATAAATATCTAGGAATTACGCTCAGCAGTGATATTTCCTTCAAAGAGCATATTCGAGGCGTAGTAGGAAAGGCGAATAGAATGCAAAGGTTAGCCAGCAGAATCCTTAGGGGATGTTCACCGAGAGTAAAAGAAATAGCGTACTTTTCCCTAATTCGACCTCTACTTGAGTATTGCTGTGCGGTTTGGGATCCTCATGAAGTAGGATTAATTTCCGATCTCGAGATGGTTCAACGTAGAGCAGCAAGGTTCGTCAAGGGAGATTTCAGATTCGACAGCAGTGTTTCGGCTATGTTAGGATCCCTCGGTTGGAACTCTCTTAGTGATAGAAGACGTGAATATCGACGGAAGCTTTTTGATAAATTTATCTCTACCGATTTCGGGGAGGAGATAACAGATATTGTCATCCCAGTTATATACCAACGCGACCTTCGAGAGAAAACAAAAAAGCGATACAGGGAAGTAGTTGCCAGGACGGAGAGCTACTTTTGGTCATTTTTTCCGCGTAGTATTAGAGAAGCAAATAGCTCTCCAGATTAGATAGGTATTTTGGTGTCTTACACCCCCTGCCACGCGCCACTGGCGGATTGCAGGGTTTAAATGTAAATGTAAATTAGTTTAATTAGATCCATTTCTCTAGTAGTCAGTTGGAAAAACTTAGAAACCAGAAATAGATACGTAAAAAATGCCCCTTTTGTGGGACTAATAGTTAATTTTTTGAACTATCAAAGATCATTTATTTTAAATAACAGAGAAATGAGGTGGAGGTAGGAGATTAGATAAGATTTTAAATTCCATGACTTAGGCATGAAAATCTTCATGGACTTTTGCCCTTTCTTCCGTAATATTTGTGTTGTTGGAAATAAATTTGTTCCTGTAATTGCATCGTTGATCTAGATTACTTATGTAATACAATACGAAATATGTTTCAAAAGTGCGCAGTCCAAGATTAATGAGTAGAGACGTACTATCTTTTTTAACTCGGCTTTAATATCCAGTTCCTTTGATTCCGTCCCTTTGATGTTCATAGCGCTCTGGAAATAAACATATTGGAGCAGCTGGACCATATTGCCTAGTCCGGTTTGTTTTTTGCGAATCGCACACTCGTTAAAAAGAAATTAATGCGATGCTTCATTCGTTCTTGATTATGTATTCCTCTTTTGAAATGCATTCCACCTGGTAAAGAGTAGTCACCGATGGCTTCGAAAAAGTATTCGTTCAGAATGTTACGGATCAAAGTATGGAAAATTACATCACCTTTGATTCCGAAAACGAAAAGGCTCTTTGCTCATGAATCTGCCTACAAAAATATAGAGAAACTGGTGTGTAGACATTCAGATTTCACGCACAAATTTCTGAACGGATATTTCCAATGTGTATTTTGATTCATCGCATACTGTTGCCCTTATAATCTATTGTAAAATCGTACACATATATGCAAATAAAAATTGATAGAAATTATTGAAAATTCTGTTTCGAGTAAAAATATTTTTATTCTCGTCTCTAGTTTCAAGGTCTTTCTCCTGCTAGGCGATGATATAGCAAATCCATATACATTATCATTACAATAATTTACCATTGTAATTTTTTGTTATGATTTGTTGTTAATAATCATAGCTTTTAAAAGTTTCAGCCACTCCAGCTTTCGGTATACTTTTAAGAAACAGCTCGCATTGAAGCGTTAGACGTGGAGAGCTGAATTTTCGGGAATTCGAAGTGCAGATATTTCCGCCATCGCATTCATATTTCAAGGTGGCTATCGACAGTAATCCTTCGTCTGGAATTCGACGGCCATGAAATCCTTTGCACTTAATTCCTCTCTGTACTTTTCTTCCTCCGAATCTCTGCGGCGCAGATTAACGCGTGGATGAATTTTGCAGCGTGCGCGTGCTAGATACTCATTTCGCCATGGTTCGATCCCCCTTTCACTTTGCTCCCCCTTTCACCGCGGTCCTCTCTTTCACTTCGGTCGTCTCTTTCACTTATTCCTCACGCATTCGCCGAGAATTGCGGATTTTCCGCCCTCACGCCTTTCTTCAATTTCCTTTTCAATTTTTCCCTTTTATTTCCAAGAATGGAGTTACGACGGGAAAATCGCTAATCGATGGGTCGAATCCGAGCAAATGTGATCGACGGCATTTTTTTCTCGTGTCAAAAAAAAAGTTTGGATATCGACAATGCGCACGACTGAGCTTTTTTAATAGTTGGGGCATATTTGGTTCGGTGGCGCAAAACACCTCTTTCCGCCCTCTCGAAGATTTCCCGTTGGGGTGAAAGCGGATTAAATCTCAATGGCGTTACAAAAAAGGGGGAAACCAATATTTTGAGGTATCTTCCGTTTTGAACTGTTTCCGCTTTTTAAATTCACTCTTGAATTTTTAATCTCATCTCTAGTAGCGCGTATGATAAGTTTATACATCCCCGCAGCTCTATCCCAATTGGAAAACTTTCTTCTTCGAAACTGTAAATGTATAATGTTTCTAAAAGTGCTATCACACTATTTTCAAAAATATGGAAGCGACAGAATACCTTCCATGGAAGTCTCTCATCTGAATAAACATTTCAGATACAGTAAAACTCTAGTTAACCGAACTCCGACTATCCGTATCGCTTTAGGACACCATCTCATATAGCAGTTCTAAATTCGCTGACGTGGTAAGAAAACGGTAGAAACCGAATAGACATGCCAAAGTGATACCATTTTCTAAATTAATTAATACATAGCTCTTTTTATACTATATATGTAGTTTTTTCTCCCGTTTCCAATGTACATACAGAAATTAATTAATTAACCGAATTTTCGATTATCCGAATTTTTTACTATCCGAATGAGGTCCGGTCCCAATTTATTCAGATAATTGGAGTTCTACTGTATCATCCAAATCAGATAACTGAAATACGTGACATCTAAAATAGAAGCAGGGAGGATCAATTCATATATATATATATATATGATTCGTAGATATACCTATTCATTATATTTATGCCATACTATAAATAAATATTTTTATTCTGTGAATTGTAAAAAATTATAAAAATTTGCATTGAAAGTATCTGTTATTGTGTATGCGGCTGTCTATGCTCTCACTTGCTTTCATATTCTAGCAAATAAATACTCGTCTCAGCGAAGGTAGTCAATTGTATCATAATAGCCACAATAGAGTCAATATTAACTAATTTAAATTTTAAGTCTTTGGGAATATATATTCAACCGAAAATATCTTAGAATTCGCCGGAAAATTGAAGACTAGAAATTTTAATAATTCACGACACTTGACTTTTTAATGTAATTAATATTTAAGATTTAGTGAAAAGAGTAACAACAGCCAGCGTTTCGCTCATTTATGCAAGTTTCATCCTCTGGTGCACATGAATACTTTTATAATGAAATTCACATTCTCATTTTTCTCTATTTGCGAGGAAAAATGTTCGACCACACATATTTGGCTACCCTCTCTTTTGTTTATGGTTATCCTAGTTTAAAAATGAAATGCGGAATTGTAAATCTTTCGATTTCTTTCAGCGGTCACGTGCGCCTCCGTTCAATAGGCACGCACATCGGCAACCCGTGCGTAGCAATTGATATCGTGCCTCCATTTGGGGAATATATTTAACCCGGAGCAGAGCCGTTTTCAGGGTGCAATTTGATTTGCATTCCATTACTTTGTTTATTTGCCGTGGCTGCCATGGATACGTGTGACCCACATTCGCGGATTTTTCTCACCGACCTCAGCATTCATTTTATTAGAGAATTTCATTGCGATTTTTAACGATGAAATGTTACGTATGATATTTCCGAGAATTTTTGTTGTTACGGAGGATCGAAGATTTTGAGGCGTAAAAAAGCGGATGGTTCTATTTATGTTATTTGATTCAAATTAAATTTGTCAGTGGAAAACCTTCTTACTCGAAATATTCAAATGAAGAGAAATGACCTCCAACAAACCCATTTACAAGGTGGATTTGTATTAAAATATAACTGTTTCTACGTACATTTTATAAAAGAATGTGAAATTGAGTTTTTACCATTGTCATATATTTCATTGCTTTACACTCATAATACAATTTACGATATATAAACAATTTTTCCACAGAATTCATGTCCGTATGAGAAGTAGAGTATGTGTGAATAGATGAGATTAAAATCTGAATTATACCATGGCCTAATAATATAATTTTTAATAAAATTTGCTATATTTAGTGCTTGAATTGAAACATCTCATTGGTCCAAATAAGGTCAGTATCGATAATCCCTCGTCTCTTCAATGTAATCAAATATTAAATTTACAGTTTGGCTGTAAGTTAACCTATTTTATAGATTTTAAAATATATAAACCGACATCCAAGTATATTTTTACTAATAAACTAGATAGAATCAAAGTAGTTGGAGACATTTCGGAATACTTTCATGTGATATGTGCTGCAACATAGCAGAAAAGTAGAATCCAATCTCGTTAATGTGCAGTTATGTAGGTATTTCATGTTTTTGTGTATCTCCAAGGAACATTTTCTCCCAATGACAATGTCCTGTTCATCGTTCATTCTCCTCTATTTTCTCCAGTTTTTCTATTTTCCATGGTTTTATTTTATGTTCTCCTCTAGATGTACTCCCCTGAGATTCTATTGAAAATATCGACCTTCAATCTATCCATTCTTTGCTCTTGGTCCTCTCCCATTAATTCTCTCATTTGATCGTAATCTGACCTATTTTTATAGTGTTTATCATTTTCGGAAGGTAGTGTATTTCTGTGTAAGCAGGTTTCTGAAATGGGATTCAATTGTGGTTTACATGGGCACGAGTGAATGCTTTTCTACGAAATCAAATATCGAGGGTGATCTGTCCGGTGGAAATGTACAATATATTTATTAGTTTAATCTGCAAAACGTAATATCTACCAACGGATCATCAGAAGTCCTCATATTTAGAATAAATTACTTACTACCAATTTAATAAGTACGCTAAATCTACGTTCCAAAGTAGTCCGTCAGAATCATCGATTTTTATGATTTTGGACTTTTATACGCACCACCAGTGGTTTTTATATTGTGTACACTAAACAGTAATATATTTCTTTCTATCGCTTTCGGTAGTGGATTGAAGGGATTTATCTTTGATATATTCTTGTCTCAGTTTTGTTCACGGCAAATATAAATTTAAGCCACTGAGGTATGTGTGATGACGAGGAATTGTATTCGCCTCTCTTTCCATGCAAAGTAACATTCATGAGATCATTGTGTTGGGCCAACGTGGATATTTTCCTATCTTAACAGCTTTAGTAAGCAAAGGGTAAACTCTCTCTCCTCATCTTAGGAAGCCTTATTCCAAGGATCTCGGTATCTAATGGTAGAGGGTAACGGTGGAGGGACAAACCGCGTCTGACGGCCACCGATGGAATCCAAATACGTGATGTTAAATTTAAAGAACATTATTTCATAAAATTGTTAATGGTATCATCGTTCTTTCTATTCATACGGTCACATAACTCTAATTAATTCCATTTCCAGTGCATGGTTGCCACATATGAAGGCATTGTTTTATTTATGGCTTTTTTTAACTCCTTAATGCAGTGGAGGATTTGGATCGCTGAGCTTCGAGACGCAGTAGTGCATGCCAGGTTTTATTTCGCGATGTCTCTAATCCTTGGCGCATCTAACCTAAGAATATTGTTATTTGTGATATTAAAGTGTGGCAACACTGCTTTCGGGACAACTTGTATGCACATGGCGTGCGTTCCCGTTCGTGCGAAGAATGCGCAATCGCGTTGTGTTTGTTTATTCGAATTGTTCCCAGAATTCCCTCCGCTTTATCGATGGCGGATTCTGATCCTCCGCGGTGCATTCCCAAGGAAGGAGATGCCAATCTTTTGTTTTCCGCTTCGCGATGCTCTTTTTTTCCACAAATGAATGTTCTGCATAACTCTCCGCTGTTTGAGCGTCTCTTGGAAACAATCGAACAGCGTCACCCGCCTTCTCAAAGAAGTGTCGTGAAACCTCTTTTCCTATTATTTCTGGACTTTTTGAGGAAATTTTTAATTTGAATTCTTATCCTCAAAATATCGCAAAGTAAGCCAAAGTTTGACTGATTTCTGCAGTTCTTCCACCAAATTTCTCCCCTTTTCAACTATTAACTTTGTTGTTATGTGATTGGTATCGTTGTCACCGGACCATTAGTACAACTTGCATGGGCTGACTCACTTTAAGCAAAACCATTCTCTAAATATTTCTAATTACCTTGTTTTATATTTTGTTAATGTTATAATTACTTTTTTGTAATATTTTTACTTTACACCGGCAATTATGTCGTATATTAAAAAATAAATTCATGAGCTGTAACTAATAAATTAATAATTAATGTTATTTAAGATGACATGAACTATGAATTAGATCCTTATCGAGGGCTGAAGAATGAAAGAGTTAAATTGAATTCTCTGTATTTGGAATTGCATTTTTAATATCAATCTTGAAATTAAGTTTGTTCCTCTTCGGAATGTAAGAGTTGTTTCGTGAGGTATCCTGATTTCGAATCATTTTTAATCTGTTGAAAGCCGCACATGATTTATTTATGACATCTTATCTTGAGAATCATTGCTGCTGTAGAAATAATTGTAATGTGTACGTTCAAATTACTTTTCTGTCATCTTCTTAGAACTTTCACTTAAAAGTATTCTTCCATTTGATCCTGCTCTTTTATATTCCATCAGCTCGGAAGTTAAGATTCTTTTAATGTTTCGATATGCTCTAATTTAAGGAATGTTTTGGCGGAACTGAGTCAACATTTTTAGTGTTTTATATTTATCTTGTTAAAATAGGTTTTTTCTCTTTTGTATTTGTGAATGTGAGAAGACATCTTGGTAACGTAAATAGCTCTAGCATACGAATGTAGTGTTACAACAATTTTTGCATGTAGTATCATATATTTTTACTATGCTATGAATAAACAGGTGCGATTTATTTCCTCAGGTGTGGTTATTTATCTAAAGCTTCTAATTCTCTGCGCTTTCAACAATAGATAGCTAACAAAACTTTTATTTTTTTATCAGTGCTGTTCGCAAAAATTAAGATTTCGTTTCAGCCCACTTTTAAAATTCGTATTATTAGTGCACAAATATATTGTGAACTCAGTGCAGGTTTTACATTCAACGATCATAGTTTTATTTTATTATTTTGTAAAACTTACTCTTTGCTAGATTTGTAGGAAATATAAACATAAGAGAATAATAAAAGACTGTTTTTCAGGTTTTCTGTGAATACTCTAATACTGCATGGTTCGACAAATTGTTCGACATTACACCGAAAAACTTTTTTGTTAGAATTTACAGACTAGAAGATTGCGAATTTTATCCGATAACATACGCGGATAAATTCATGAGGAACAACTACCGAACCCTTTAGAGTTTTCATAGTCCTTTACAATACATTTGACGATAGCCAACTTCATATTCGGTGAATCGCATCTTCTGCTTCCTCAAAGTATAGAGATTTGTCATGCGCTCTTTCGGAATATTAGCCGGCATAGAAATGGCTATGAGCCACCGATCCATTAGCCTTGATTTCCTTTCAGCCCTTTGATGCATATCTATAATCATAGAATTCTCCGACGGCTGATGCTCCTGTGTGTATTCAATCCTCATAATGATTCCCTGGAAAGAGCCTCTCAATGGAAGAAGCGAAGGCGGAAAGTTTGCCAATTTCCTAAAGTAGAGGACTCTCATATCGAGGCATTCGGAATTTCCCTTAAAAGCACCGAATGAAAGGAACGGGCATATTTCGGAGGTCTTTGGAATCACTGTGAGATACAACTCAGGGACTCTCGATTTTGCAGGGTATTGTATTTGCGGAATATCCATGAGATGCATTGATTTGAAAAAAGTGAGGCACTCTTGCAATATCTGATAAAATCGTATCTCACCAACATTTGCCCGGTGTAGTGAATGTATGGAAGACGTATTCGATGGTCATGCATCTCTAAAATCGAAACTATGAAAATTAAATATAACCTATTTTTAGCATTCATTCGGTATGGCATGGAACTATATGTATCCAGGAAGATAATTAGAGAATGAGTGGTTCCTTAAAAGGTTTTTTTGTTTTTACAATGATTTAGAATTGCTTAAATATGCAATTCGTGAAATTCTTTTCTGAATCTCACCAAAGTGCTCGGGAAAGCTAAGATGAAATGTGAAAATATAACTGAAAGATTCGGAAGGGAAAAATTTGCCACAGCAGAAAATTGACAACTAATAAAAGCGGGTTTTCCCGAATCTGCGCTAGCCTATTGATTATGGAGGATAAAATATATGAAAAAATGGCAAAGTACAGTAGAACTCCGACTATCCGTATCGCTTTAGGACACCACCTCATATAGCAGTTCTAAATTCGCTAACGTGGTAAGCAAAACGGTAGAAACCGAATAGACATGCCAAAGTGTTACCATTTTTTAAATTAATTAATGCATAGCTCTTTTTATACTATATATGTAGTTTTTTCTCCCGTTTTCAATGTACATACAGAAGTTAATTAATTATCCGAATTTTCGATTATCCGAATTTTTGATTATCCGAATGGGGTCCGGTCCCAATTTAATCAGATAATCGGAGTTCTACTGTATACGAATTCACGGACGAGCACATGCGTTCATGAAGTAAATTTTGTGTGTTATATAAATTAAAAATAGCATCTATCGCATCATGTACGCATTTAAAAGGGCTTGTATTTAGAAAATCACATAGTATTCAAATCTTTTAAAGGTGAAAATACGTTTAGGATGAAGTAGACAAAAAATGCAACTCCAAACATATCTAAAAACGCGAAAAATAAAATACATCGTTGTGGAAATTTCACGAAAATGATTTCTCGCTTCTGCAGCATCCAGATTTGATAAGACAAGGAGGAGAAAACGGCTAAGCCTCTTTGCCTATAATTCCAAAGATAAAAAAAAATGATTTTTCCCGGAAGATCAAAATTATTTATTTTACAGATCGAATTGGTTCCTTCCTATAAGAGCTTTTGTTTTGTTTTCCAACAAATTTTCGAGAGGTCTTTGAACTTTATCCACTGCCTTGAGGGCAACCTATCCGATCGAAAAACCACTTCCATTTCTCCTTCCCTCGGCACAAAGTCACTAAGCGAGTCAGTCACGTCCGAAATCTTTTTTTCCATAGCGCAGTGCACGGACTCAATTTCGGAGAAATTGAAACGAGTGTTCGAGGAAAAAACAAGAGCGGCGCATTTAGCCGTTTTTGTACCACTTCCTCCTTCGCAAAAACCTCTTCCTCTTTCGTTATTGCAAAGGCCCCTTCTTGTGATTCTAATACTACTTCCTCTGTTCTAGCGGAATCGTTGACTGTTGCCATCCTCTTCACTTGTGAACCTCAACTTGGAGACTTGAGTGGTTGCTGGATCATTCTGGTCCAGCAACCGCTAAAGTGGACTTGAAAAAACATGAAAGAGATGCTGTTATTCAAAATGCAATTAAGTAGCTTTCTTTTTTGGCAATTCCGGCGTGAAATCGCCACCTTTTCGTACTCTTAGGAGGGCGTTTCTGTTCAAAGCCATTTCAGATTCAACACGGGTAAAGTCTCAATACATCAAATATAATTAGCACGTGTAATAATAACCTTCTAATGCATTTAGATTTTTATGAGCGATACTTTCTTATCACCACTATCTTATTATCTAATTACTGAAGATGATTTTAACCCTTGCTGATTACATCCTATCATCCATGTCTTTCATTTCAATGTCTAATAAGAGAAGTAAGAGGTTCCCGTCTTTCTTGAAAGTTTCGTTTGCAATTCATGAACTCATTAATATCTTAGTCTCATGCCAATAAAATCTCTCAGCTACTCAATGAAATTAATCTAACAGAAAATGGATTATAACTGTAGTTTAAGGTAACACATGTAAAGAAAGAGTTTATTTCATAAAATTATCGCATGGCGTCCTGCGTATTAGTTTCAAAACAAAGGAATTCTGACATCCAATCAGGGATCCGATTATTTATTATCGAATGGGTCTTTATTTATAATGGTATCAAAGCTTTGCTGATCTGTTATTCGTGTAAAATGGAAGTGGGTCAAACTGTCATTAGAAGAATCTGTTGATATAATAATTCCCATGCAGAGACTGTCCGTCCAAATTACAAATAAATCTAAAAGTACATATGTATGTAGATATGTACACATTTAGATTTGAATATGTATGTATATATTTACAATTCCTGTTTCTTGCACAGACGCACTATGCAGTCATATATGAACGAAACTGTGAATGGCGTCATTGGTGAATCATGCTTTGCCTCTGATGGTACGTTGTTTTGATTTCTATTTTATTAACGATGGATCAAGGACACAAAATTGAAATTGTTTCCATTTGGTTCATTTTGCAGTTCAATTCTCGTCTTCTCCTTGAGCCTGTATTTTATTAGTAAAAGCGGGGAATTGAATATATTTTGAAATCCATTCATTGATCTAAAAATATTTCCACTTCACAGCGATGACGTTACAGAAAATTGTATTTTTACAATAATTTCTTGCGTAAAAATTAGTTATCATAGTTATTTGTAATAAATATTATTATTGCTTTAGGTTTCAGAATAGGGGTGCCTTATTTGTGTACCCCTGAAGCGAAGCAATATTGGCCGCAAACGATACGCTTTGTTGAATTCATAAACTATTTCCTCGGAAATCCTGGTCTTATTTTGTGTAACAACGATACGATAATAGAGCGCAGTTGCCCATCGTTTGGCGTAGATTCCAAACAAAATTTGATACCTTCCACTTCAG
Source organism: Sympetrum striolatum (assembly GCA_947579665.1). Lineage (NCBI taxonomy): Eukaryota > Metazoa > Arthropoda > Insecta > Odonata > Libellulidae > Sympetrum > Sympetrum striolatum. Next base: position 76,824,082 of record OX388349.1, read on the forward strand.
GAGAGGGAGCTTCAAAAATGTGATTGAAACCATCAAGAATAAATACAATCGGTGTCCTGGAATTGGATGTTTGCCCACGGTTCGCGGTTTGGAATTCCCCTGTTCTGCAGTGTTCAGGGAATTTGAACGATTAAATTGGTTTACAATTTTTGCAACTATCAACTCTTACGTTAGCGTTGTGTGTTTGTATAATTCCATGAAAACAGTTGAACTAAGATAAAGGAGAGAATTTCCTGATGATCGGTAGTCTCGAAATACTGAAATACGTTAGTGCAGTATACCTGTAAAAATTTTATTCCTTGATTGATAAGGATTAACATTTTTTTAAATCGTATAGCTTCTTGAAAATAAAAAAATCTGATGTGACCAGCATATGACTTTCTCCATGTATAAGATGTAAATATTTATCTACGACAGTATTTTCGAACTCTAGATTCAATCTAAACTTGGAAGATACAAAAAAAAATACATTTTTTGTAATTTTTGTAGATAACTGTATATACCTAAACATCATATTTATGGAGATATTTTGCAAAAACGGAAATTTGCTTCGAAGAATAAAGCTCGACTTCCGGTTTACCGATTTACTCCAAAAACTAATCAACCTTGACAGCACCTACTAGAATGCTATGTATGAAGTTTGGTACTGATACGACTAATAATTTTTACGTTAGAGTGCCCACAATCACAAACACACACATACACACATACACACACACACACACACACACACACACACACACACACACACACACACATCATTCCGAAAATGGTCAAAACGTGTTCTAGGGACCCCAAAACATGTATTTCCATTGAAATCAGGAAGTCGATTTTTTTCATGAAAACAATACTTTCTCTATACTACGTATATGGAGAAAGTAATAAACATTGGAATAGGTAAACGTTGGAGGTGAAGGGTGGTCTAGATGGTCAAACAAGTTACTCAAACATACCAAAAGGCATCCAAGGGAATAAAATACATTGTGCACGACCGTTAAAAGTTAAAGAGGGCCAAATGTACGTTTTGGTCAATCGACACTCTTTGTTTATGCTCTCTCTTCCATGGTAACGCTCCAACTTCTTATTTAATTAAATGTATACGCCATCTGACCTCATTCCGTACCTGGTCCACCTCTGGGCAATCCCATTGGAATTCCGGAGCAGAGTGTCTCCGTAGTGCAGCTCTAATGAAGGCTCGTGATTTGCTTCAAAGGCGCGTTCTATGAAATGGCCGAAAGAGGGAACTTTCTCCAGTGACACAGGGCTAATTATAGCAAACAATGTCCGTTTGATTCTCCCGAATTCCGCTTTGGATTTAATTAATTGCCATCAAATGAAAGTGGCGATGACAGGCGAATTTCCGTGCTATTGCTGACACACACACAAAGCGCAATCATGCGAATGTTTTTCTTCCCACTATTCCCTTTTTATCTCACAGAATAATGGGAATTTTTCGGTGTCAGTTTTTGACTATCAATACCGATCAGTATGTATACTCTATATTTTAAAGAGGCTATAAAATACCGAAATTTACAGTTAAAATTTTATGGATAGGAAGAATATATCTAAAACGTCTTAATAATTACTTATGTCAAACATTATCAGAGTAAAATACAGTTGAATATTATCCTATGTAACATTTAAAAATATCTCTAAAACAAATGATCATTTGTTGCTAAACCGGAATAGAAACTTCTTGTAATCCATTTATGTACAGTCCTGGCCAAAATTAACGCAGCACCGGCCATAAGGATCGCTAGGGAGGTGCTGCGTTATTTTTGGCCAGGAGTGTACATACAGTCTTTTTCATTTACTGTCAGATAAATACGGATAGCATCCCATAAAGTTCCCAAGCGCTGAAATTCCAGTGTCACAAGATGGTTATACGAAGGAAGTGTTTTATTCAAGACTTTACTCCTTATCTATAACTTTCGCATTCGTGAAATTTTCTAACAAGATCGTCTCAACTTAAAACAACAGCAAAAATAAAACCTTCTCAATGTTCCCGAGCGTAAAGAAATTCCGAAAATGTTTCTCAGAACGTATCGCCGCCGCAGGTGCGGGATTCGCAAACAAGAAGGGAAATAATTGTGAAGAGCGACAAAAAGACGTTCGCCGCATCTCGCAAACCGCGAGTTTAATTTACCGAGTGAAATTAAACCTGCGCAACTTGGTGGCGCAACTCCTCCGAAATTCTCTTCTTCAACAAAGTACCGCAAATCTTGTCACCGCGGCTTTATTTTTCCAAGTTTTCCACCCCTTTCCCATTTTCCTTGTTTCCCACCCCTTTTTCTCCCTCGGCGTTATTTTCCATGTTTCTTCTTTTGTTTCCGCGCAGGCTGACGCACCGGCCGATGTCTCACCGAAAGACAAAAGTTTCTTTGGGGGAAATACAATCGGATTCCTTAGCAACTTCGGTGTCTTGTACATGAAGAAGCCTTTCGTAACATCGCAGTCTCGGGGAGTATTGAAGAAGATGCAAAAGAGGCTCCGGTGTTATTAAAAGAGACTTCCGAAGAAATTACGGCAGATATTTGCAAATGAAGTGGTTGGAGGGAAGTAAAGTAATTTAAAGGAAAGGCGTGGGGAAGCAGACTTCCGAAATTCTTGACATTCCATAAATCTTCCTTAGAGGAAGAAATTCTCCTCTTCCGACATATTGCTCCGGATTTCCAAGGAATAAATCCTTCATTTTAATACAATTCGTATTGTGTCATCTATTTCCAAATATTTTGTAAAATTTTTAAGTCGTCCGATACACGGTACTTCGAATTTACCTTTTCTACGTTAGCATATCCGTGCATTTTCTAAGGCTAAAATATACTGATCCTACAAACTTAAATGCGCAACAGATAAACTTTCACAAGAAAAATATTAACAACTGTAACTGTCTAGTTATAATATCAAATTCATATTTTTCAAATAATTTAAATAATTTAAATAATCTCAGAATTGTCATCAGACATCACATTTATTCTACATAATTTGATTATTTTAATAATTTGCTTAGTTTTAATAGCCATGGTGTCCAAGCGAGTATTACTATTTTAATTAAAAAAGCATAAGTCAAACGAAGAGCTTTTTAATACGGGTGAATATCGCGGAATCTTAAAAATTTTAATGTAATCATCGACCTGCTAACTTCCGTGATATCGACACAGTTATTCTTAACCGGTGATTATTGAGGAAGCCGTGGAAAAATTGAATTAATTTCGAAGGAAGCTATTCGATTCACTTTCCCATTTGAATGAGGAAGTCTATGGGAACCCGCTGGAGAGGCGTGGGTTATGTGGGAATGCGTTCACAGGAAAGTGAAAACTGTTATATGGGAAGGAGACTTTGTAGAGCGCATCAAGAAGACGGTGCTCAATTGTTTTTCTGTGAGAGAAGTGCGCTCGTGGGCAGAGAAACTCGCAACTTTAGCGCATTCGGCCATTTCTTCACAGCGCCGGTGCTTCCGTCATAACTAGCTACGCCACAGCTCATTAGCGCTGCATTAGTTGGCATTAAGCCGTCATCCTTCTTGGTTTGCTACTATCCCTAACACGCATTTTAATTAAAAGATATACCAATTTATACATTTCTTCGAGTTTTTCCTTCATTGTTTTCTATTCATCCTTAGGTTACATAATAAATCCCTCTCATATCCATCCGTTCCCTTTTGCTTATCTCCGTCGCTATTCCTTTTTAATAGTCTATTCGAGAATCTTTTTTGAATAGTCAATCCGGGATTCTTTTCTTATGGAAAAGCAATTTAATTGTTTTGCGTTGGTGTCATCTCTAAATGCGAAATTCATGTATACCTAACTGCCGTTTTTGTAATAGTTGTTATATTTAAATACAAGGCAAAGACACCCGATATTTAGGGCATATACAATGAATTGCTTACATTCATTTTGGATGAAATTGAGAGAACACTTTGTAGTAATTCCACTGAATATATTTCAATACACGAACGGTTTCAACTTTTAAAAGTCATCTTCTGGTTTAAAAGTTGAAACCGATCGTGTATTGAAATATATTCTGTGGAATTACTACAAAGTGTTCTTTTATTTTCATCCGTTATGGAATTCCACCAAGTAACGGCCAATACCATTCAAAATATTACATTCATTTGATGGCTATGATTCTACGTATGCTAAATTTCTCACTTAAGTCCCTAAAATTATTATTTTGCCCATTTTGATTCCATTTTCCTAGCAAAGTTCGGAATTTTATTAACGGCAAAAATCTGATGACCAAATCGTGGTAATAAGATTTTTCGTCCAACGTTATCCTATCATTTATTAAAATACCTCCCCGCAATTTCATTCGTTTGATACGCTTTTCCGCCTCAATTCTTAAATCCCCTCTCTGCTCATCCATTCACTTCCATTTCATTCTTCCCTCATCCGCATTTCTCTTCAGCGGAGAACATGTGACGCAATTAATTCAGGAATTTTTCTCCTGAGAAAGTTTCTTCCCTCATTGGTCAGCTCTCTCATTAAAAATAAAGAAATCCGTTTGAGGTTTACTTTTCTCTCTCCTTTTCCTTCCTTTATTACTCCTCCTTTCCCTCCCGAACTTCCTCTTCAAGTCCCTGTGAATTTTTCCTAAGGAAGAGAAATAAAAATATAATCCGAAAGGAAAAGAATCCTTCGAAGTATAGCGGCCCGCTCGCAATGCGGTTGGCGTTAATGAATGCCTTCTCGTTAAAAAGAGGAATTTGCCAGCATTTTTCGAAATCCTTTTCGAGGAAATATCTTTTTCTATCGGCAAAAGAGTCCCGAGCTGATTAGGAAAGAATAGTAAGGGAAGCCTTTTGATTTCAGAAAGCCCATTTCATATTTACGAATCTCTTACTTCGCGAATGAATCTCTTTAAAAGTTGAAAAGTAAACCTTAATATTAGATATTATAAGACCGCAGGATAGTTAATAAGCGAAATGGGCATTCATAGCTGTAAGAAGAATTAAGTTTTTCTTTGAGAGATCTGCAACTTAGTCCATGCCATTGTCAGCTGCGTTTTCGTAGCTTAACCCATAATGTACGCACATTTCATGATGCCCTCTACATATATATTCAGATATTCTAATCCGAGGTAAACTTCCTCCCTCCCAGTGACGTTTTTCCACGATTGAGTAACTAAATAATATCTGCACAGTGATACGTGGAAATATCTGTAAAAATTTCTAAATGAACACTTTAACTCTTCAATCTATGGAAAACTCTTGTGCCAATAACTTTGATTATAATTAACTTATTCCCTTTCAGCAAAAACATAAATTAGATCTTCCATCTTAAGGGTTTTTCTAGATTAACTCAGTTTTAGTAAAAGTTCCCCTCAAGTTTCAAGTTCTAAGATCTTGATTTTATGTCCCTGTTTTTCTCTTCATTCCATTCAGAGAATAATTTTATCCTCTTTTCCAAATTATTCCATCCGAATTGGAAAATTGAAGAACAACGAAACCTGTCCTGAAAAGTATAAAAATATCTTTGACAGCGAAAATCTACTGGTTATTGACAGTTTAGGCAACTATCCCGTGTATGCGTGTCTTACGACTAGTTTTTCTTCAGGAATTAAAGGAACAAGAGGATTATGGTTAGAGCAATAACTTCTTTTCTTTATATTAGTTTTTTTAACGATTTAGTATGACTCACGTTTTAGGGACCCTTTCAATTTCCTTTCCATCAATTTAGGCAAGGTATACCAATAATTTTCTCACAGAGATTATTGATACCGAGTTGTGCCATACGATTGACCCGAAATCTGTTCCTACCATTCATACTTTGGGCTAATTGATATCTATTTTTGAAATCTAAGTTACTATCCACAGGAAATATTGCGATATCAAGCAATGCATATTTTTTCAGACAAAATCTTACTTAGTGTTGAAATCTATTGCATGCTTAATAGCAATTAAGGGGTTGAACATCATATGACATCATCCAAAACTTAAGTTACAAGCTACTTTTATAGGTATCGGTTGAAGTTTTGGGATTATTTCATTGAAATAAAGCAGATATAGCGTTTGAAAGGAGAGTACGGCTGGAGCTAAAGACTAAAGCGGAGGTGATAGAACTTTTCGAGAACATTCTCAAACACAAGAGAATGTAACGAATGGTCTTTCACGAGATTAAGAACGCCTCGCATAACGTCTATACTTCTTACGAAATAAATCAAAGGCGAAAGGTCAAAGATCTTAACGTAGCCTTTTACCGAACCATTTCTTATTACGTGTTATTAAAACTTCGTATAACTCTCTGGGCGAGGTCAGTGGAAGTTAATGCAAGCATCACGAAACGAGGAATGCTTTAATTAGAATTCCGTGCATTCTATGCCGGGGAAAAGCGTATGAAGCGAAAAGTACTGCCGAGGGAAGGCTTCTTATGGATTCTGATACATAATCATGTGCATTATGTTCGGACGAGACTCGAAAACATTGACCTACTTTCAGAAACCCCTAACAGAGGTCTCTTCGATTTATTTTCTTTGTGTAAACAGTTGAGTAAACCGTAATACAAATGGGATACCTTTTCTTTAAAGGGTAACGCCAGGCCTAATCCAATTATCCTGCCTTCTCCTTTGAAAATGCACAGCTATTTTGATGGTTGTGGTATTTATTTACTCGAGAATTACGTGGCTAAACTTGGCTTGGAAGCCATGGTTATTATAGCCGATTGTTTTTCCATGGCGCTACAACCCTCCCAAGGGATTTGGCCTGTTCAACAACTATTGCCCATCTTCCTGCATCACTTTGCTAGTTCTCTCCAATTAACTATATCCATTCTTCGAAGATCTTCTGTGACATGATCTCCATCTTTCACTGGGTCTTTCTCTTGGTCTATCTCTATTCCACTTCCTTCTTGTCGTCCACTGCCATGGGTGCAACATGTCCCGTGGATCTTTGTAATTTTATGAATTGCGCTGTAGTGCCATCCTTTATAAGCTCATTTAGTTCTACATTTCTTCTGATTACTCATAGTCTTATGTTAGTCTAAACATTCTTATTCTTCTTTGTTAGTGTTTTCTTTTCGGAAATATCCTGCTTTACTATGACTTGTCCATCCGTGAATTAGGGTTCATTGCCGTTTTACTGATTTTTATTTGTCATAATATAGTATACGAGACCAGTAATTATAAAAAACGGAAAAAAGGAATGCAGATGCGATATCCATGATAAAGTAATAAATTAACAACTGACCGAGGATTATCAAAAGTAAATATAGATATTACGGTGTACTATCAGAAATATTTCTCCCTCAAAAGTTCCACACGAAACCATCGCTAAGCTACACCCGAGCTGTTGGCTGCAAACGCCAGTAAGCAATCGTTATGAAACTCGCGCAGACTATACATAAGAGTACATGAGGATAGTTTGTCTTCCTAAAGTAAATTTGTGTATTTCCCAATCTAGTTTTCTACGTTAACAAAAATCAAAACTGAAAACAATTCTCATCGGTTTACGTAACAATTGCATTCGTTTACTTTTCTACAAATTCTCTTTCGACCTGCCTTAACACAAGTGATACTTCTCTCATGTGATGTGCGGCGCCTTTCGCTTCACCCGTTATCATGGGGTCGCACTCCAAAGCGTTCCCCCACTCAATCTATCCAAAATATAATTACAATCAAAGCACATAATGTTTTATTCCCTCAAAATCGGTTCCGATAAGACAACTTAAGCATTTAAAGTTATTGTTTGCTATTCCCAGAGTCTCAGAGTTGCAGCTCGCTCTTGAATTTACGATTTTTCGCTGTGGACCATTAGGGAGATAAAGTAACGGCTGTGTAAATAACTGGGAGATAAGTGTAATGCACGCGTGATGTATGAAGCACCTGAACCTGACCTTCGTCTTGAGCATAGCGACTAATGCCGCCCCTAATAGTGTATGCGCCTTGCGATTAGCATAACAGATGAAGGAGATCGTACATTACGAATGCATTGAATTCCGTGACGTTTCCTCTTTTCCTTCTGCGGATTAAATAAAAAAGGGGCGTGGAGAAAAACCCAAAGGGTTAGACCCTTGCGTCTGCCAGGTTAGTCCTTATTGTGGAATCTATAGAAAATGTCTGTTTGTTAAATAGGAAACGTTATATCAGATTACGCTACGAGAAAAAGAGACAATTGAAAGAATCAGTTGAAATTTAATGGCTAAACTGATATTTTCACTATATGTATACGTAAGTACATTATTTACGAATATTTTATGAATAAAAAAAATGTTAAAATATATTGATTTGGAGGAAAGACGCTCCTCAAATTACATCGAATATTTTTGTATAAAATATATCAAAAATGAATTATAAGGCACGCACAACGGAAAATATATTTGCTGAATTTACAATTCTGTCTGATACTTGCCTTCTGTAAAGATAAATTGAGTAGCCCTAAGTCAATTAACGTGAATCATAAACGTCATAAAATGCCATGAAATAATATTGAGTATCTTGAAGCGTTGAGGAAAAATTAAAATTTTAGATATTTAAGTTCACGAAAAATTAAATACATATGAAGGTGATATAATTACATAACTTCGAAATTTCACGGAAGTTGGTTGGATAAAGAATATCTCAGAAGAAGAGGAGACTTTGAAATCGTGGGTCGCCGTAAAAATAAAAACAAGTTTCGATCAATCATCAAGCGTGCGTTTATTGAATAGAGTAAGATTTACGGATTTGAATTTATGGGCCATCTCGTTTTTTCGCAATATTATTTATAATTGATCCATTATTCCTTTGACGTAAAACAGATTTCATTAATTATCACCGCAGCTACAGTGAGAGTTGAGTAGTGATTCCCTACTCCATACCTTCAGGCACGGCAAATGTATTTAAAGTAAAGGTAGAATTGAGTTTTTCATTATCATTATCATTTTCACTATCCATATTCAATAACATTCCTATTCAAAGTAAATAATCATAAATATAAGAATATAGAGACTGATTTTCTTTATTGATTCGTGATAAAGAAATGCATTCCAGACTAGTTTTATTGCAGTTTATCGAATCAGAATACTAGAACTTTCACGTTTACTTTTTAAAGCGTAGCATATCAAACGTTTCTTGGAATACTCTTAAAATTCTGCAAATCGTTTGAGCTGAATCGAAGTAAAGGGACATTTTTTGTGTACCTTAATAGGCCGTAAAGTGGTTTAAAAGCTAAAAATTGAGAGACAATGAGCGGAAAGTCTTTCAAGGAACGAAGTTCTCTCAAGGCTTCTACGTTTATATTAGATGCCAAGGATAAAAAGGACCTTGCAATGTCTTGTGGCTCTCTTTGAGGCCCCGTTGCAGGAAATGAAAAATTAACGAGGAAGAATGGAAAGGAGGGAGAAATCCCAGTGACTTTTAAGAATAAGGTGGAGATTTGAGAATAGGGTGGAGTTTTGTGGGTGATTTCCTCAGTCATTCACTCTAATTAGAAGAGGAATAAACGAAACTACTTTTCAAAAAGAAACAAGTGTAGTTTATTCCAAAAAAACTACTACACTAGTTTCTTTCCCAAAAGTGGTTTCGTTTATTTAACCCCTGTCATGGTTTACTACAAAGTGAATCGTTCCGCCGAGTTTACTCTAATTAGAAATTTAATTTGATAATTTGAACGTAAAAGCAGAATCTAGTTTACTAATACCATTGTTTGTATTTTCATTCAAACCAGAAGTAAACATAGTCTTTACCAAAAAAATATAAGTGAAATATATATTGCATTTTACGTTTAATTTTTACTTTTTTATTCTGAGAGTATTTTTATTCTTTTTCGCTGCTTTGTTTGTCATTTATGATTTCAAGGCCTGCCATAACTCATGAGATACATTTTTCCTTCTTTACCTTCGACGTCTGGATTCGCTAAATATTTAGCAATTTTGATTTTCCAAAATAAAACAAAACGTTGGTACTTAGGCCTCACCTTTGAGTATGCATATAGTTTACGGGCCGAGAAGTAACATATTCGTGATTTAGAAAAGATACAACGAAAGGCGATACGGTTTGAAAGAATTGCTACGATAAAACAGAGTGTTACTCAGATGATACAGGAAGAAAGGTGGGAATCATTAGAAGATTGAAGACTAATTCAAAGGATAAATTTGCTAAATAAGTTTAGAGAAATTACGTTCTCAGGTGATGTAATCGATATGTTGCCACCACCCTGTTATATAAACCATTCTGATACAACGAGGAATTTATAGAAATAGATGCTAAAACGAATTGTTTTTAGAATGCATTTTTTCCGCGGACGATACGCGAAAGCAATCGATTAGGAAAATAGAGTCAAGGTGACATAGACAGACGTTTATAATTTATACAATATTGAAGTATAATTTTATAAATCTGTATCACGGTTTAAATTATGCACATCAAGCGTGTTAATTTGCTGCTTTTCCTATAATCGGAACTTTTTTCAAGGATGGAAAGAATTCAGCTGTCAAAATTAAGCAATGTACTTTTTCCTAGTAAACATTTAAAAACTTCCTAAAACGATTATAATGAAACGAAACTCCTATTTAACTATTTTCGTCAGAAAATAGTTAAATACAAATATATTAATGCTAATTTTTCTGGTAAATAAATTATAATGCATATATGTACAATAATAATAAACTTGTGTAACTTGATCGACTATTCCGGCTCGCTAACGAAACATATCTCATTAAAGTTACTTTTACTGCGATTACAAAACGTGTCATTCCCGCCCTTAGAACAAAGATTACTGGGATGTGTGGAAAAGTGCAATTAGAGGATTCCACAAACGAAAACAAATTATTTTTCATCATCCGAAATGTTTCAAAACTTACTCGGTAAACGCACATAGCAAACAGATACAGGCAAAGTTAGTTAGCAAGAGACCATAATAGGATTTTACAATTGTGTGTGGTTGTAATAACTCCTCAAATTGCATCAGACGGGAGAAATTCAATAAAGATAATTAAAGGATCTTAAAATATGTTCGTTCTACTTTATTCAGAAATAAGTTTCGAAAATAGGTGGAGCAAAAGGAGGCAAAGAAATGCCTTCGTGCGCCATGTCGGCCAAAGAGCCTTCCGAAAGACTCGTCTTTCGTCGGTAATCCAATTACAAGTCTCCTGTCTTCTTAGTCGTTAACTACCGCCTCCCTCTTGCGCCCTTAATTTCTCTTTTGTTTTTTAACTCTCTCAACTTACTCTAGTCCGCAAAAATCGCAGCTCTCGTCTCGGAAAGATTATATCCCCAAATTAATATGTTCTCTTGAGGAAACTTCTTTTTCGTTCCGACAACTTTTTAATGCATCTCTTTTAATTTTTGGACCAAAGCGAAGGTCCGACGGCATCTTCGGATGAGGCGCTTTTGCCGTGTAAGAACGCTAACCGCGAAGAGTGGAAATCTCAGAGATGTTGCGGTTTGACGTTTAGCGCAAGTGCTGGAAAACCACTGCAAGTCGGTCGCGGCTCACGTTCTGATGGTGTACCAACTGCGTGCAGATATCTCGAAAGATCCAAGCAAGTTGATGTTTCTTTTACACATTGAAGTTTAAGCTTTTTTACAGTGTTACCAAAGGTGAATCCGAGAGTTTAGAAAGCAATTATTAACGACCTATACTTTAGAACGAAATATATTTTGTTTGCCCTTTGGTACAGGACTGAGAAAAATGCGTGACTCTTTTAAATTTGTCTCAGACTTGAGAGCGTTGATATGAGAGTTGCTGAGACTCATTTACCATGTACGTATTACAATATATCACTCATTATCGATTTCCTTTAGAAATATTATTCACTATATCATTCACATTAGTAATATTACTCTCCTTAGGGGGCGCCCATTAATTACGTGAGGCGTTTAGGGGGGTGGGGGGTTGAGCCGAATCTCACTCACTCTCACGTGGGGTAGAGGGGGGGTTCTCGCAAAGATTTCGTAATTTTTTATCCGAAGGAAACTGTGTAGAGTCATGAGATAACTGGGTTAAATTGAGTCCCCACGGACTGAATTAGAATGAATATTCTTTTACCAATTTTAGAAGTTCTCATTTAAGTATTTTATTGTTCGATTTTTACTTTCTCCATATACGTAATATAGAGAAAGTATTGTTTAACTGTGATTTTAGACTACGATCTCAGTAGTCTTAAATACTAGTCTCGACTAGTCCTAAATAAAAATAATTAAATAAACTGCGTTTCTTTGTAAATCCAAAACAATGAAGCATAGATTAACATATTTAATCTGAAAACACGCATTTTGAACAATCTCACGTGAGATTAGAGGAGGGGGTCGAGCCAAATCTCACGGTATCTCACTAGGGGGGGTCAAAAAATCGCGAAGATCTACTCACGTAATTAATGGATGCCCCCTTAAAGCATTCTGGCTGATTGGAGGGAAACAAGAGAATGCATAATGTTTTAATGCCATTCCACCGGTTAGATTCTGAGGGAAGGATGTTTTCCGCTACGTCTGTATGTACAGTCCTCTACAAAATTAGGGCACCACCTCCCTAGCGATCCGAATGACCGGTGGTGCGTTAATTTTGGCCAGGACTGTACCTAATAATATCCATTATAACAAGAGATGACACAATTGATAGAAAAAACAATCGAATAATTAATCGATTGTTTTCATTCGAATGAATTCACTCGATTTCGTGGGCTGAACAGGACGCTAATGGTGGTTAGAGGCAGAAACAGCACACAGCGAATGTGGTAGAAACAAAGAGAAATCCGCAGTGAGCTGCATCTTAGAAGTTCTTCGAATTTTTCATAATGAAAATAAAAAAGAATATATTTCCATCCTGTGTGAAAGAAGTAGATTTTTCGGCAGCCGTATCTTTCCAAGTATGAAGCTCAGAGCTTTCGTTTGTTTTCGTCTGTGAAAATAGTACTCGGAATTGACGTCCAAATAAAAGGCGCCTGTGATGCTTTGTGATGGAAATGCTGAGAGATGCAGCAGACGCTGAGTGAATTGGAGAAAGTGCAAGGGAAGGAGGAGGAGGTCAGTGGAGCAAGACGACTAAAGGGGGCGGAACTTATGAGTCTCATAAGGGCGAAAAACAAGCGAGGGTGTAATTAGGAAACTTGAGACAAGCTTTAATAACCAGCCTATGCTAAAGCATGATGTTCAGGATGCGTATGACACTTCACGAAATGTCGGTTAGTAGAAACAATACGAGCATTGGCGATAATATAGAAAGCTCTGATATTCTCTTTTAAATCGTCTCCCTAAGTTTATCTTTGATTGCAGCTGTTGCAACGGATTCGGAGAGTGACTTTTAAGGAAATTTAGCATCAGAAAGAAGAAGAATCGAGAATATTTCTGTTTTCGTCCAGAATGCCACTCTACTAGCGAAAGATAAAAACTCTGTTAGGAGACGGAGTACGAATAAGCAATGCTAGAGGGAAATAGAGTAATGTGAGTATCGTTAGCACACCTAGGTATAATTATATTCCCAGCGGATTTACCATAAAGATAAAGCCAAAGTAGGATTTTCAAGCCATGAAAGTTCTACTTAAGCTGCAAAAACTGGTCATCGTTGGAAAAACTATGGAAATAAACCATTCTTTGTTATTCTTAGAAACTAGAAGAAGGGATGAAAGAAAAATTATAATTGAATAAAGCATATTAGAAAGAAGTTCAGTCATGGAAAGCATTTGTCTCGAGCAGTCATCGATTTTTCTTCTTTTTATCAGTTTTAATTGATAGTTTCATATTGCTGTGGATTGCTTCCAAAAGGAGAAATGGACGCACCAGCAATTACCATTTTTAAGGGAAATGTTACTCGGATGTTCTGAGTTGACGGGACGAAATTAGTTCTGTCTAATGCAACACTCATTCCTGGTAAAATCACTCATGTATTTGGAGGCTTCATTACGGACAGGTTGACGCACCGCCCCATTAAATTCGTACGTAAATACGATCTCAACCTAGGTAATGACACACACGCTGTTGCCACAAACATTTACTCCTCATTAAGGATAGCGATCTGCTGTACTACGAATACTAAGCGACGGAATTTACCCCTTCAGCAGTAATCTATTGTTGATCCCTAATTATTTTAATTCCGACCTCAAAATGAAGTTACCTAAATTCAACTAAACAGATTTCCGCTGAGGTTTTGAGTGCATGCAACCTTATTACTTATAATTACGTTTTATCAAATGGAATCAAAACTTAAGCTTGAAATTGGAATAAAGTATTCCGTTCATTTGATACATTAATGGAATGCAGGAAGATGTTATTTACTCGAGGTGTGTAGCAGCTTAAAATAGTGCAACAGATATCAAAGTAAATTCATTATTTAAAACAAGGCAATAACAGTGATCTATAAAATATCATTACCAACAGATTTTCATCCATTACAAATGCAAGTGGATTTTTTTGGGGGGGAGAAACATGACGAAGAAAGAAATTGTAATAGGGAAAAGTGAGGGACATGGAGGAGATGAGAATCAGCAGAGTTTCCTTCACTTCCATCATTTTAACTTCTTACGTCACATCTCAGTTCCTCCGGAAGGACTCATCGGATGGCAAAAGAGCGATGTCACTCGAGTGGCCTAACTCAATGGAACGCCGTTCTCGAAATGAGGGCGCCTCGATCGTTACATATATTTCCACAAATAACTCTGCAATCACACGGCGGAGGAATTAAGGTCGCACCTCCGCCACGATGATCCTCACCCACTCGCGACGCTTCCCCTTCTGGGGCACCTCTCTTGTCTCTGCATTAAAACGGGATGCTGCCTGGACCGAGCCTCACTTTTCGCCATTCGGACTCGGCCGTGCGAGAGGAACATCGCCACTTTGAGACCTTTTCGCTCTGCGCACTCTCTCATGATTTTGAAATGTAATCCGTAAAATCCTGAACCGAAATGACACAAATATAGGATAGAGGCTTCTTCCGGAGTTACATACATGAGATATAATACAAGTATATACTAAATCTATACATGTGGTATAGTAGATTATATACAGTAACCAGCATGGAAATCTGATGCATGTATACATAAGGCTCTTACTATCCATTAATCTCTAAAGATTCGATTCTTTTGCAGCAGTGGTATTGACCATAAACAAGAAAGTGCTGATATTTTTATTTGCGTGTTGAAGATTCTGAAATTTGAATATCTTCTAATGTCTCACTTTGCGAAGTGTATAAAATATGCGTATGCTTAACATAAGAGGAGAAATAAACAGAAATAAAAGGAAAAATAAAGGGGAACCAAATGAGACATGAAGAAGGCTACCCCCCCCCCCTTTGAAAAATAGCAGGACGTGATCTAAGATAAAAAAGATGAACATGAAAACAAAGAGAAGCTCTGCTGCCGAAAGAGGAAACACATTTTCGCGGTGGAATTAAGACACACTGACCGTATCGCTGGGTTCCGCTATTTAGGTATCTTGGTAAAGGGAAAAGGGGCGATATTACCAGCAAATTGCAAAAGCGGGGATTGCTCATTTGGAAACTGTTCGCCAAACCTACGTTTGGAATGGTCTCTTCTCTAAATGTGTGACGTTAACAGATGCAATACGAATAACTAACAAAAAATCATTTGAAAAGCAATTGAAGAGAGAATTCTATGCAAAACATAGATACAAACAAGAGGATGTTTAGCATGTTTAGATGACAGACAGAGACGAAAATATATGAATCAGGATTGGAAGAATATATGCTAGGAAGAAATTGTAGAGGAAAACCTCGTCTACATCACTATAGACAGTTAATTAGTATTACAGTAAATATTGAAGTTTCTTATTACGTGGAAAAGGCCATCTGTGATGGCTTAGGATGTAATGGGGAACTGCAAAATAGCATCATTCGGATTGAGGAGCATTTATGATAGTTAAAGTAATTTTGTAAATCCAGTTTAAAAAAAAACCTACAGCAGAACCAATCTATATTCTCATATTTCAGAAATGCAGTTTTTGGCCTCTGCAGTGAAATATCTTAGAACATATATTAGGGCATGTTGCGATTAAAAAAAAAGGATAGCTCATATCATTCTCTAAAAAAATACATTCTCCGGTTTTCTCAAGGGCATTGAAACATTGGGCAGTTTTTTTCATGTATAGATTCCGGAAGATAAGAGTTTAAGCTCAACAAAATGTCTTTCATATGAATCTCGAGCTCAATTTATGCATTTCCGACAAATCCGCGTAATATTTTCGAATCTTAGCCGAGTACCCGTCGATGTTTATCAGAAAATTAAATTATTGATTAACTTCCCCAAGTTTTCCCAATTACAGTGCAATATTTGGAGGATATCGCCACCCGATAAAGAGGAAATTTATTGCTTCCTCCGAAAGAAAAGTCCTATTTACGGCGCTTCGCCCAAAAACCAATCCGATTCTTCGTTGTTTTTGCTCCAGCGGTATCGCTTGCGGCTTCCATTCTCTTTGGTAATTAAGTTTATCTTTCCCTTTTCCACACATTCCTTCGCAGCTCCCTTGAATTTCCACAAAAATATGGACGAGGTTAATAGATTGACCTCGCTGGCGCCTTTCGCAACAATTCCAGGTCATGTATTGACTGCTCTTTTATTTCGCCAACTACTTTAAGATCTCCACCGCAGATACGGATGACGTAATTGCTGCGCCGGTTGAAGAAAAAAGGTTAAATAGAATAATGGTGAGCAACTTCTTGCGCTATCCCGGGAAAAGCTGGAAATGGTGGAGTCATTTTGCATGATGCAGTTTCGACGCCTGGAATATCTAACGCCACGGGGAGAATTAATTCGGTTTGAATCATATTGCGAAAAGGAATAGGTGTACCGATTTACGAGTATTTTCAGCGAAAGAAATGCTTTTAAGTGAGAATATTTTAAAAGTCCCGATTTCTCGAAAACTCGATAGCTTATAAATTTTAACTTCCTCGAAAATATTTGCCTTAATACTTTTATAATACTCAAAAAAATAATTTGTGAATTAGGTTAAAATCAAATTCATACGTTTATTTACGAGGATTTTGACATAAATCGCAACAGGAGAAACTGACATTTGTCAATAGTGATAATATGACAGTATGAGGTGACTCGTATTTATTAATATATATTTTCATTGTAGATGTAGACACATTTAATAATTCATGGTGCATTCTTTAGGATAAAAGAAAGAATTTGATATATTTTCTTAAATTTGCTGAAGCATGAATTGAATTACATCATGTATGGTGTATACAGCTGGAGGTTTCAATCAATAAAAAGCCCAATTATTTATGTAGAAAAAATAGTTATAATGGTAAAAGTCGGAATATGATTATCTATATATTTTCATGTAGTCTGTACTAGTCTCTCTAGTCTCTTGGTGTCACACTTTACTCTTAATCCTTCTCATTCCACCTTAATGGGTGTCATCTCCAATAGTGAAGAGGATCTCATCTCTTCCCACAACTCTTAAGATCGACTTTCGTCAAGGGCATTAGAATTTGTTAATATTCTTAATTTAGCCTTCTTCGTCATGATTGCGTGGGCGCAAAATGATCAAGGCACTTCAAAATAAAGGAACTTGCGTTCTGATGTAATGTTTAAAGGAGAAAACAGCGAATCATTTCCGCATTTGCTTTTGATAGAGTCTTCGAAACTCTTAACTCATTTCCACTTGCTCCGTAATATTTTATTTGTTTAGAGCTATGAAGATATAGGTTTTGCCAAAAAATTGTTTCGAGGTCTCCTTTATTGCATATTGTAAGCATACATCAATAATTGTGTTAAAACTTAGTAATTTAGTACTCGCGTTTTTTATATCAACTAAATATCATATTTTAATATACAATTAGTTAAAAAGTAAAACAAATATTTTAATTAAAAAGATATTGTGAAATATTTATCAACTTTTTTTCTTCCTCCATTAGTATTAAATAATTTTACGAACAAGAATGGTGAAAATGTTCAATAGCTTAACAGAAAAGTTCTCATGGACTTTATCCATAGTAATTTCGGTTAGTATCTATGTTCAACTGTAAATGATGATGCATTCATATCCATAAATAGGCTAATCTTCCCGTTAATCTCAATCAATAACATAACGTCCATACAGCTGTGGATGGATTTCGTATTCTACAGCAGACCTTTCGCTAACCGATGCATTTGCTCTATTCTGTGGCAATTAGGAGCCCTCGCCAAAAGGAGCTCTCCTCCATTTTGTCCATCTCTTTGGAATTAAACTACAACGTATATAAACCGATTTGATAAAGGGAGAATCGGATTTGCGATCTCTCTTATATATCGAATGCTTGATCGATTGCTGTGTTGGTGGTTGTGTAGAGATCAATCGAACGTAGCACGACTTCTCGACCAGTGTAACACAAATTAGGCCATAAAATAGTCGAGCGGGAAAGTTTTTCTACTTTAATTTCCTCACGAATTATCACTTCCTAAGGACGAAACGTGCACGAGGTTACGCAACCGTGAAAGGGATACGGATTTAGGGATCCTGTCGTTCACGATCGAAGCTTGCCAGGAAAAAAGGTCTTTCATCTTCGATATATTTGTTAAACGGGAAACTTTTCCGACCAAACATTTGGATTGACTTGGTATCGTCGGAGGTCTGACGTCCATTGGCTGTAATTTGCAGCCGCTGCACGAATCGTGACCTTTGATCCGACTCATCTTCGGCGAGATGATGAATGGACCACAAATCAACTTTCGGTCGATCGGAAGAGGGTTCGCAAATTCCAATGCAAATCCTCCTCAGAGTTCTACATGTTTGCGAAAGTTTCGAAAAGAGTCTACTTCGCCATAATGTATTCAAATTTGCGAAACTACAGTTGGTAAATTTATAGAATGATTTTTTGCTGTTGATGATATCATCACACCCGATTTGTTCATTTAATGAAAGTTCACAGCGTAAATCGTGATAATGCGGAAACATAGGATTAAGATTAATAAATTAGCAACGAAATAATTAGTATGTGGCATATCTATTTTTTTTATTGTTATTAGGGAAAGATTTATTCATAATACAGTAAGTATATTCCGTATTATTTTCGATTCTCCATGATTAATTTCATCTTTAATATAAGAAATTGATATTTTTTATTGTTTACAAGTATTTGTTTCTTTAGGACAATATACTCACCTCTGTCAAAGCAAATCCATTAGAATGCGAAAATACTCGCACGGTTTAATGATCAAACACCTTCTCGAAGCAACGAAGGATGAAAATCGGCTCACCTGCAAAGAGAAAATAATTCATAGAAAAAATTGCTCGAGTTTACTCACTGCAAACAGAGTTTATTGAAATTTACTTTAATTTCCACTTTTTATTAAACTATTTAATAGTCGTTATCCTAAATTTGTAAAAGTTTGTGGAATCAATTTTCTTTTTATGAGAGAAAGATGCAATCCTAACATTTAGATATGCTTGCAAGTCTTTAACCGAAGTATAGTCAACCTATGAGAGAGAATAAATCAGTCCTTTGTGATCCTTATCCTTCCCCAAATCTTAATAGTTCGAAAATATTGAAATGTTTTTGCTTCTGATATGTATGGATTCTTGCTGTAAATATTTTGTAATAATTTTAATTTTTGGAGTATGATTAGAATAAAACCAACTTCTCTCAAAACTATTTTAATATCTACACTGGTTTTGGGTGTATATAAGATTCACAAACTGCTGGGGTCTTTTTCATCGCTAATAAATAAATACAAATCATCCAAACTCATGGGTGATATTTTCTCTCACCTTCTACTTCCTATAGACGCTTGCTGGAAATTAAAAGTTTGTTCCCCTTTTTCTTTAACAAATTCTCCATTTTGAAGTAATTTTTCACTCTCCTCCCTTCTGTTATTGAGGATTTTTAGGATTGGAAGTGCAGGAAGGTGCTCTTTCGCTGATAACAGTTTCATCAAAAGGCGGATTTCAATAGCAATTGGCAGTCGAATACAAACGCAACTGACGAACGAACGAGAGTCGATGGAATCGGCTTGAATATATTTCGCGGAAACGCATAAGTTGAGAGAATATTTGATTATCAGTTTAGACCAATTTTTGATCATTCTGTATGAATACGTACTTAAGCGGCTTACATGAATTTCAATTTCAATTTTTTTACTTTAAATTACATTGGTATATAAAATACAAAACTCCATCAATAACCCTAAACTTAGGTTTTAATGTTGGATTTATTATTTATCCATAAAACTGCATTTCTCCGATATTATTTTGCCAGTTTATATTTTAAGTTCATAAATTTTGTTTATGAGGAAAGTTTAGTTGATATTCTTTGGTATAATATTTAGTATGAAATTTCTAATTCAATTATAAACAAAGTAAAGCTGTGTTTTCGTAATATTTCATTTCAATGCTGCCCTTAACCTCGTTGTTTTTCGTTTTTCTGGAGTAGCAACACAGGCATATCCTCCTTAAATGATTCATTTCGGGCTCAAGTACATAATCGGTGCAACACCTTACGAGATTTGAATTGCACTTTTAGCATTAGGATATCCTTTAGCCATCCCGTTTAAATCTGCAGCTCATAACCAGGGGACCGTCTTATCTGGAACATCCACAACCCAAGCAGAAAAAAGAAAGTTTCATTTTTTCGCGGCAAAGGGAGCGTTTTCCAGCCCGTATCCCTCAGCAACGCTTTTCGTCACATCGTTGATGCGAGAGCTTCTCTAGCCCACTTTGGGAGATTAAAAAATACTCGGCAGGAGAGAGATAAAGGGAAGCGTCACGGAATGGGAAACTCATCAATTCTTTTTTATTCTAGTGCGGAGAAGTCATAACGAAGCGATGTTGCCAATTTGCCGAGGATTCCTCTCCTGTTTTCATCTTTCGTTTCCTTCTCCGTGTTTATACCGTATATCAGTTTCATCCCCAGCTCAGTTAATCATTACTTTTCACATGGGCGTTACTGTGCCTTTTGTTGCTTGTTAAGATTTTTCAACGAATACCCTGACGACAGTAATCGGGCATCCTGCCTCTACCTTGTGAAAGGTAACGAGGTCGGGAACGTTTTATGTATATTCAAAGGAAGTTTCCCTTGGCTAATCGTAATAAACAGCAGCTCTAGATTTAAAGGTTATTATTCACATTCACATTATATCCATACAAAGTCGAGAGGTCATGAAAAACTAGGAAATGGACGCAATTAAAAGTCTTTACTTGTTGATACAAATGTTTTATGGGAAATTTTATGTAAGTTTATTTACCTACCGGCTCTGAAAATTCAGAGAAAATTCGAAATTTCATAACAACAACCAGCCCATGATAGTTGATTGGACAGTAATAAATTTAATTTAAAATTTATTCTAATAGTTTAATCTCAGAATGATGGCATATAATAGGCCGGGTAAAATAATAGATTGAGAAATGACAATGGATCATTAGTAGGAATTCCAATTAATTTAGTCATACGTGATGCTTCAAAGAGTAATTTCAATTCATATTGTTCATATACATATAATTTTGTGCTTCGGGAACGCAAAGAAGACAATTTTAATGATTCGGGAATTACTCAATATTTACGTCTCTGGTAAAATGAGGTAATTATCTGGTATTATCGAGTCAGTTTCTCTCGTGCGCCTCTCTTTTCACTCCTTTTATCCCATACATAGTTCCATCGAATATTTTTACTGAATTATTTACCCTGAATTTGATATTTATATTTTGCGGAATATTTTCTTTGAGTCGATTATGCTTGGGCATTGAACCCTTTCAGCTGGGAGCAGGACACTTTTATTTCTTTCTAAAATTATCGGAAACGTCAGCATATCTAACGGTATCCGGACGTTTCACCCAAATCGTTTCGACCAAAAGGCGGTTCGCCCAGAGGCGTTTCACCCAAGAGTCGGTTCACCCAATAGACATTTCGCCCAAAGGATGTTTAACCCGAGTAATATGTTAGCCATGACATCTTCACCATACGGTATTTTTAAAAGCGAGCAAAGCATGTACCTTGATTATTCGTATATAATTCTTGAATATTCTTGTCGTTGATGATATTTAATTATTGGAATTTAGAATTTAATTGGCTGTGATGTTTCAGTGACTCGATTTTGTACTTACATCAACAACGGATTTGCAAAACAGAGAGAAGAAAAAAAAAACGTCACAACCTAAGCTAAAATATTTTACGCACAAATCACATAAATCAATACATAATCATTCCCATAGAATATATGGTTGGGTTGGTCCTAGGTCTGGTTTGTACCAATCGTTACAACATTATTTCTTCATGCTTTATGCATATTTCAGAAAACCATAAGGTGAAAATGTCATAGCTAACATACTCATCGGGTGAAACATTCTTTGGGCGAGATATCTATTGGGCGAACCGTCTCTTGGGTGAAAAGTCCTTGGGTGAAAAGTCTTGGGAGAAAAGTCTTGGGTGAAGCGCTTCTGTGCGAACCGCCTTTTGGGTGAAGCGCTTCTGGGCGAACCGCCTTTTGGGTGAAACGTCTTCGGGTGAAACATCCCTTGGGCGAAACGATTTGTGTAAAACGTCATGCAACCTACCTATTTAACTAATAGAGCGATGCATAACAAATTCGTTAAATTGGTGAAAAGAAGCGAAATAAAATAAAACCTTTCTTTCTATGGAATATTCTGATGTAAAAATACTTCCTCGTAGCTAGTCTATAGCGGTAGATTTTAACTTCGAGGATGAAATTACAATCTATCTCGCATTAGGCGAGACGCATCCGAGATTACTCCATTGACTCTCTGCCGAAACGTCTCAAGTTTGACTCTTGAAGATCATTCCCAGGATATCAGAGTTTGATATGAGAACACTCTCAAGAGTCTGAATCACCTCTTTTCAAAGAGTGGTTATATTATTATTATTGAACGATTCGCCATAAATAAGACTATCGAAACTATTCAAAAACACGAACTATGCACTGTGAATCATTCATCTTAGTTTTAACACTCAAATCAATCGGTATTCTTGGTTGAAATAGAGAAAGTTTAGTATGTACCCATATTTTATTGGGTATTGAATACATGAAAGAACGAATTTCTTTCTTAATATTTGGAACCAAAGTAAATTTGCTATCAAGTCATCATCAGCGATATTTGTTGTTAAAGCTGCTCGTTAGTGCCTCGAAGTTCAATCATATGATCATCATAGTCAAAGAAGAGAGAAAAAATCTCAACCTTATAAAATGAAATCTTAACAAAGTAATATCTCCAAAATGAGTTGACATCGCTTTCTTCTATGACCGTCGGTGATCACTGTGATATTCAAAGCAATGATGCCTGCAAACGCCATTATGAATACATTTTCGGAAAGAACAATAAACAGCATATCTTTTCATCGATAAAGGCATTTGGTTTCAAGGGTATATAAGTATTTTCTTTATCACCCTCTTTAAATGGAATCAAATGGAATTGAAGAAAAGGCTGGTCTAATCTAGAGAATAATGGGAGTAGTCAATCTGTCTGTTTCTCCAAAAGTCATTCCTTTAAAATCTAATTCAGGTCCGTTATCGCGTCATCAATGAGCTCGAGGAATTAAGATAAAGCGGATATGATTTTTTATTTCTTCATTGATTCTCATTGCCGTTGGATGTTGCGGCTGAAGGCCGGGATCTCATTAATTGCCTTTTATCTGAGGATACGTTCATAAGGACACTTAATGCCGATGCATTAAAGAGCGTAACTTTTCTTTGAAGAGGATTATAGCCGTCGTCTACTTTCAATGCTGTGTTTTCATTTCCTGGAATGTTGAAAATATCATCCCATGCGATACTAAGAATTTTATTACACAAAATAAATGTAAATATTATTATCACATATTGACAATTACTATCTTAGTTTAATACTCAATACAGGTTTCTAAATCTTCGATACATAACAAGCGTAAGTGAGTGGATTAAGATTAATTTCGCTGGTTGATAGTTTTTAATAATAATTTCTGTTTCAGAGCGCGATAAATTAACGAATAAACATAATCTTAATGAGTAAAATTACCATTAAATAATTATAGATAAGAATCCACAACTCTTTACTCGATAATATAATTTTAGTCAGGAATAACTTCTTCAGGGATACACCATATTTTATGAGTTATCGTAGTTTTATTTCTCTAAGAAACCGTAGACTTGAGCGCCTTCAGTATATGAAGGAACTTACTCCGATAGCTTTATGTTTGTATCTAAATATCTTGCTTACATATCAAAAACATAGGACTATCAACGTAAAACAAAATTTATTATCTAGCATAAATATTTGTATATCATCCGATTACTCTGAGTGAAATTTATTTGTTGATTAATCTCGAAATACGAAATGGAAACAGCTGTATTTTGACTATGGAATATAATTCTTTCGAATTGGTTGTGTTAGTGGATTTAGTTTTCTGTTTACTCACAATTATGTAGCTATGGAGACGAGTTAATTATTGAAATATAATAAACTTAGACATCCAAATAAATAAATTAGACAATGTATACTTATAAAAAATTACAATTTTCCCTCTCCGTTTTCAGATTATGCTATTTCATGTAAGTTATGAAGGCAAGACAACGTATCAGAAGTAAGTGGGTTTGCATGCGAGTGAATTGGAATATTAGAACTTTGTTTGATGATGCGGAAGCTCATCATTTTCACATCGTTATTCGAGAGAGGTGAAGAAGATTGTGAGGATTATATTCCGCTCTCTCAGCACCACTTTCATTTTCTTTTATGGACGTCTCCCGTTATTCCCTACATATTCCATTAACTCGCTTCCTTTAATGCTGCCGACTTAAATGTAATCTCAACCCAGAGCTCGTTTTTTAATTCGAGAGGTTTAATTTCATTGCCCATTTTCATTCCGTTTCAAATGTTCCAGTGGTTAACTTCTTTTTCTTTTCTCATATATATTTTAATTATTATTCCCTCTGGTGATTGTCCCTCCCTCACTGAACCCCTCGAACTGTTAGTTTGCACTACAAACAATCTCACTTTCTATTCAATTTAGATGTCGATTAAATCCTGGGAAATTGTGTGTTTACAGCTATCAAAGCTTTTTGTTTCATTCCTGCTCTGAATGAAACATCAATGAAACGATTATTATACAATCATTGTAATACCATAATTACAATGATGGTATTTTATGGAGACGCATTCCTATATTGGTGCATTAATGTCCAATGGTCGCTCAAATTCTATGAGATATGTTGTTATAAATTTAAGCTTCCGCTAAGCAGAGCTGGAAGTGCTTTCGCCATTTGAGAAGAAGCACAAATTCTTGTAGGTGTATTTAAGATTATGTTTTGCAGCATCTAGATAATCTTATTGTTTAAAATCGAATGAAGTTTATGTCGTTAACAAAAATATACCAAATTCTGTACGAAAAAAGTAAAAATTACCAATGAAAGATTTCCAAAGCTTAATTCTTTCACGGGGCAGAATTTGTTTTTACTTTTCGGTGCAAAATGATTCTAGCTGATGGAAATCCGGCTGATTGTCTAAAAAATATTAAAGATTCTCAAATTATAAGAGATTTAAGGAAGGCATTCCTTTACTCTGTCCTTAAAATTGAGATAAAGGAATAGTAGAAAAAGTTCAGCCCAAATTATTTCCGAAAACGAGAAAAGACCGGTCTTCTAAACGTCCCTCGGAAGCTGGGAATGCCGGGAAAAAGTTGATTGCCTGCAGACGAGCGATATTGGAGAGCATCTAATTATTTCCGGTTACGTCACGCCGTGCGTCGAAATCAAATTCAGAGAGAATGGATTGGCGACGGATATTCGCGAACTTTTAATTAGTTCAACGCCGAACTGCGACTTTGACCATCGCTACTTGAGCGGATGTTTCAATCGCTAATCGCCGATCACGACGAGATGAAAATCAATTAAAGAAATCTTTCGTCGGATTGGGAAACGGAAGTTATGAGAAGCAGTTTAAAAGAATAGTCGCGATGAAAAATTTCGATTCTGCAGAATCGTTTTCCAGTGCTCGCATAAAAGGATTCCATTACTGAATCGGTTCCCTAAAGACGTCTTCGCAACTTGAAGTCCCCCTCATTACACTCCAACTTCGTTCTTTGCTCTCTCAAATGGGATCTCATTCAAAGTACTGCTTGCTAATTTCTCGCTTCCGTTTGAATGTATAAGCAAGAAATTGGTGGATAAGAATTAAAACCGAGTAGGGGGACACTTTTTAAATTTTGAACTTTCAAATTTTTTCTAAGTCTACGAAATCAAGGTACTACCGTCATAGGGTAAAATTTATGTACATTAAATACCAAAATTTATCAAAAACGGAATTAATTACTTTATTATGAAAATAATTCCAAAAAAATGCTCTTGTTCGGACTTGCCCCGTATACAGGGTTAGTTCGTATACATTGATTTACTTGTAAGGAACCATAAAGCGAAGACAAAAAATTGCGTTAATCCATTTCTATTTTACAATGTAAATTACAGCCTAATCGTCATCATTATCGCTGTCACCATGTTTGCATATAAAAAAGTTAACAGTCACAAATACAATATTCATGGGCCCACTTCTTACATTATAAATATCTAATCCAGTGTATTCCTGGCTTTTAGTCTTTATATCTTTCATGGGAGTGCGCACAAACACACGCTTCGTCGCTTTCTTCTTCAGATTCGTACGCTTTTTCTTTCTTTTCTTTGTATCCTAGTATATTTAAAGCTCGAATCAGATTTGAATTTGTGAAACCGGTATACAAATGTTTTATGAAAACGAACAATTTCAACTTTCAGGTAAAAATTAATTTCGTATTTTCTTATGTCAAATCTTATTAATCATCTCGGAGATTAAATTGCCGTTGAAGCTCCACTCGCTATTCTTATTTGTTTCGATGTTCTCGCAAACTTTATCCCCGCTAATATGCGAATAATTTCATTGGTATTAAATTGCAGCTTTAGGCTCAGCCAAAGAAGGGCGTCATAACTTGAGAAAATAGTGGTTTATTGCTTTACGGTATTTTAGAGAAAGAGAGCGCGAGGAGGTGTAGATAATCTATGTTCAGATCTTCTATTGGTAAAATTAATTTATTTCTCAGAAATATTATCTAAAATATATTTTACTTTTAAGACTGAGGAATTACGGGAACCAGTAAGGAAAGAAGGAAATTTGATGCAAATAGAATCTATTTTAATTCCTGCGAACGACGCACAAATATCCAGATACTGCGTTATTGTGTATGTAGTTTAATTAATCACATCTAACCGAACCAAATATCCTAATTATATTCGCTTTTAAGCAGATCGGTGGTAATTCATAAAGAAACTGAAGAATCTGATAATTCATCTGGTAATTCATAAAGAACTGAAGAACTGCATTTTCGTAGTAAAAGTATAAACTCAAAGTATTTAAAGGTACGCAATAGGATACGATGACCTAAGTTAACCAATAAAACCAGCAAGATCCTTCGCTGTGGGACCGTAGACAAACCGTTATGTTATCAGATATCTCAACCCAATTTCTTATTATTTCGGAGGAAGCGTCTCTTATTGAGGACAGGCTGAGATTCAATGCATCGTTTGAGTTGCAGATATCACTCTTCAGTTTCATATAGTTGAATTTATTTTACAAGTAACTGTAATTTTAAAATACTAAAGAAGAAACGGTTTAAAAGTTCCAAGTGTAATAGGAAAGTCGCTGTAGAGATCTGTCGCGACGAATTTCGTGTTGCATGTGAAAATTTTCTTACATTCAGTGGAGATTATTTAAGAATAAGTCGAATTCATTTATATGAAGAGAGGATATCAAGAGTTTCAACGAGGTTCCAAACGAAAATATTTGCAGCATTTTTTATCGTAAAAATACAGAAAAATAAGGTAATTTCCCTCCTCATATCAAAGGACTCATATCGTATATTTAAGGATTTGAACTCCTCAGATTCGTAGGTGATAATATTTAATGATTTAAAGTAATCATTGCATTTTTATGTAACTATTTATCTTAAAATTTAACCTTTATCACTTTGTCTTTGATTTTATCTCTCTTATTTAAGGACCAAGACACTCATAGTTTACTTACGAAAGATATCTAACGACTGTTTTTGGTGAAGAATATTAATATTAAAATCCAATCAGTATTATTTTTCACAAAATGGTCCGATAGTTTATTTTCAATGTTCAATCAATTTTTATTTGCAATCAGGAGACTTTCTTTCTCGGTAAGAATATTTAAACTAACATGAGTTTCCATTTACCTTACCGCAAAAATAAACAAAATGATCTGAGCCAAAGCCAAGCTACATTATCATCTCTTTATGCCTTAAGCTAGTATTATTTCATTATAATAATATCTCTAGGATACACGAACTGAAATTGGAAGATTTTCATCATTTTCTTAATTATTTTTGGTGTAGTTAATGTTTAAAATCAAAATATATGGTAAACTTCCTCACAATATTGTGGTTTCTGATCAGAAGTCATTTACCATCATGATTACTCTATGAATATTTTACATTGGTTGGCTTCTGTTAAAGATGCTTTTACTGGTTCCGCGGAGAACATCGGCTAACGGCATTGGAAGTCCTGCTCTTTGATGAGTCTTCATTTCATGGCTCTCGTCCTTGTGTGCAAACTTTCCCTTGATCCTTCCCACGAAACATTACATAATCTTCGCCGGAATCTTTCACTTGCTCTGCTTTGGCGTTGTGCATAACTGCGCTATAGCGTTTCATCGCGATGAAGAGTCACGCCATTAAAGTTCTCTTTCAAAGGAGTCTGTGCATGTCTGAGACAGCGTTTGACCTCCATTCTTTAGCTCTTCGCACCCTCGACATGTTCCCTGACGCCGCAAATGACGGGCTGAGCGAATGACGGGGGATCATGTCAAGGGTAGCAAATACAATACTCCCCCTCCCACTTGCGTTTTCATTTTCGTTGCATTATCAGATTTGATGTAATTGATACATTCCATCGGATTGTACAACGGAGAAAATTTTTTTATATTTACCTCAGTATAATTAAAGTTTTGCCGTTTTGAAAAAATCGACCTAATGTTGCCATGCTTTTAATTTCGTAGTGTGTTTACATTTTTGATTTTGAAATGTCCAAATATAAACATCTTAAAAATAGATAAGTAGTCGAAATGCGGTGCCTGTATCTGACTTAGGCAATCAGTAAGAGAGTTAACCATGCATATCATTTATATTTCAGTACTTCTATTATCAGGTACAGTTTGTCTGGATATTTTGATGCAATATTTTCCTCTCCATAAGATTTTACTACTTGGTGATGTTCGAAAGTAGTATTCATTCCATTTGAATAATTTTCATTTCCTTATTTTAGATTTTTTCTATGAAAGACAATTTTATGGCTGACGTGGTGCACTGATCCAAAATGCTCATCAGAAGAAGGTTTTATGGTGTAATTCCGTGCATTGATTACTCAGTCATTTTCTACTTACGTTTTATGCTTAAGTTTGTTAACCATTGAAGCAATGGAACATTCTAATTTATTCATTGAATGCTTACTCATATTATGTGTATAACATTGTATCTTAAAAATAATGTTATAAGTTTTCTAAGTTTTTTTATTTCTTGTGTATGATATTTATTATGAGTTAGTGCGCAATAACAAATACTTATGCGAGTTTTCTATCGAATCAAACATGGAAGAAACATCAAAACATTCGTCTGGGACAAACGAGCTCTCTGGAAATGAGCTCGAGTAAAACCTCTCTCCAATTGATCATATTAATCTCATGATTGTATTGATCATGGCAATTGTATCCTTAAATAACGAATGTCTTTAATCCACAGAAACGCAACTCACCAATGTGGTTGTCGCCACTCTCAAAATATATTCAACTCGGAAGACTTTAACTGCATGCTGAAATTTATTTTAAGTATATTCTATGTCAAATAGGACTTCTGTATTCAATACCACCAAAGTCTCGATGAAGTGTAAAGCCAGTTCTCACAATCCTAACATCTGCAGAGCCTACGGAATGGAAAATCGAATTGCACCTTCTGCTATTGCAGATCTACGTTTTCCTGCGTAATTAGTCAGCTCTCGGCAATTTCCTACAATAACGCCATCCGCGTCTCTTCCATCGAAGGCCCCAGAGAGTCCCTTCCTCTCACTTATGGAAACACCTTCAAACCCATTTGGGCACACCGACAGGCGAGGTTCATACCGCAGCGAACCCTCGTGAATCTTTGGCCCCGTGCACGGGCATTAATGCGGAAGTTCAAAGGGTGCACCGCATCAGCGCATGCGCAGAATATGCACGAATTCCCTGAATCGTGGCTCGTTTATGTCACGACAATGGTTCGGTATCGACCTACTCTTGGATGCACTGTGAGGGATGGAAGGAGATGTGCCTCGAGAATGTCTCAAATTCGAGTTTCTTTATCTGCAGACTGTTTAGTGATCCAAAGCCGTATGCGACTTCGTTTGAGTGACGCAAGTCATGCAAGCGCTTCCCCGATTCGAGGCAATGCCTTCCTTCGTTTTCCTTCAAGTATTTCACTGAAATATACGCACCGGCAATTGTTTAAACAATAAAAGTGTAAAGACACGGGAATATAAAATGTGTACCTTAAAGGAAGGAAAATTTATATCATAATAGCTCAGGTAAAAAAGAACTTAAAGAGGAAATATTTGATGCAGCCTGGACTCGACGCTGGTTTATTTCTTGCGAAGTTGCTGTAACATTTCATTTATTTTTCTTTTATATAGCTTAAATATTAGCTAAACGGAGTCCGTAGTTACTTTGTAGCTCATTATTGTTCGTGAAGAAATACACTCTCGACGCTGCACTGAAATCAAATGTATATTTTGTTGCAGACATATTCTGTGTCTTTTACCCAGAGTTGATAAATTCACACCAATATTTAATAATTGCTTAAATACTAGAAGCTTATATCGCTCACATTTTTTTACATAACTTGTTTCTACCTGTTTAAAAAGAGGAATTTTAAAAAAAGCTATGAAGTTTATTTTTCAGCCGCATCTCCGTGTCCGTTGTCACGCAATATCTCTCCCGTACGCTTTAATTTGATGGCGAAGAGAGCAGAAAAGATTCGAATTAAATGTCTACGGAAAGAGCGTCTGAAGAAGGTGTCCTTCTTCGCATTTCGGAGTGTGTTCGTTATATCGCAATTGGAGTTCGGATCCGTTGACCCAATTAAGATGACACCCGCTCGCTGTTCCTTTGTTTTTGCCAAGTCGCGAATCGAACTGTTTTCCGCTCTTCGTTTGCTTCGATTGAAAACACAAATTAGAGGCGCGCGAATGTGGGTCACATATCTTTCGCTTCGGCGGTTTTCGGGCGTGGGTTAATAGCAACTGTCACTTCAATGCACTTTTTACTTTCTCTGCTTCCAGCAGCGGGGAGAAAGTCCGTGCGCAGATAAGAGATGCGGTAGATGTGCAACTTTGCAAGGCTGTTCGTCTTCGAATGAATGAAAAGTACTCGTAATCCTTTAATACAATGGGATCCCTGCTAAAAATTCACTCGTTCGGAGTTGCTGAAGGGTCACCCTTTTTTATTAGGTTTCACATATCCTATCTCGGTTCGTATGTATTAAAACTAGTAAATGGGTGCTTGCATATTGCAAGCAAAGAAAATTATTAAGGAATGCTACCCTGAGATATGGGTCTATATGTTATATTTATGTTTCTTTTTAATTTTACCGTTGTCTTTCTTATACACAATTTTCAAGTGAGAGATCGAGATTCATTAAATAATATAAAAATTGCATAATTATTTCGAAGGCCTTTAACGTTCATTTGATGCAGGAATTTTAAAGTTGAGTCCTTAATGAATTCACATTCGTAAAATTAATTTAAGGAAATGCGCCAAACAAATTAAAGTTAGAATAAAAATCTGCATGAGATAAAAAGGAGAGAATTCGATAAACGATTCGTTACCTGAAGTACTTGGTTCAGTGCAAGACATACTGCAATTGAATCCTACGTCCATTAAATGGCATCTACCGCGAAAATGAGCTCCGTTTCTAATTGAATAAACAAATAGACAATAGACAACGTAACTATATAAGTAATTTTGAAGAAGGTAGAAAAAGAGCCTAATTCTAAATCCCGTTTGGAGACGATGAGAAATATTTGAGGCGAATATAATAGAAAAGAGTAAACCTAATAAGCATACAATGATAGACGAAAAATTTGTTTTTACTTACGAAGATTTATCAAGCGAACACGTAGAACAACGTAATCCGAAGTTCGTTCTAGGAAATCAGTGTATTTCATATGTAGATATTTGTTGTTCGTTTTGATGAAAGTTACATTCGTACTACTTGTGTACTACGTATCAATTAAAAACATATAAAAAGAACTTAATTTTAAATTCTGTTTGGATGACATAATAATTATATCTAATTAAAATAGAAAAGACGAAACATAATAGGCATATAATACACATAATAATAGCACAGAAATTCACACACTACGTAAAAGCAATCCACCATATACGTAGAACAACGATATCCTAACATAGATCAATGATATCATTGTATTTTCTGTGTAGACATTTGTGGTTAATTTAGATGAAAGTTACACTTTATCGATATTCAATGATAATATGGTCCTTCAAGAAAGGCGGGCAGCAATGGGTTCGGTTGCCCGTATGAGCATTTCGGTGACAATATATCATACTTTATGTAGTATGAAGGTGAAGCATGTATCAAATATAGCTTCCCCTCTTTCTGTCCCCACCAAAGGAAATTTTTTCTTCGTTTTACACCTACAGAAGCATCACTGTGAGGTGGAACGCGAGTCAGTGCTTATTTGTGGATCTTGGGAGAAACTAAGGACAAAATACAGCACCATTAAGGAGGGAACGGAAAAGGCTATGGCAATGGAACTATTTAGTCCGAATTCATTACATGATAAATACTTTGGGTTAAGTGAGCTATGAAGTAAAATATTAATAACTATACTGGCCGTGAAGCTAATGATTCATTTTTTTTGCAGTTATGTTATTTCTAAAGATTGTCTTTAAAACTATGAATTTACATTACAATTCTGACACTAATATTTTAGGATTAAGTAAATTTAAGCTTAAGTTCAAGTTATAAGGCTTCCGGAAATGCTTATTTGATGTCGGTAAACACTTTTTTGATGTCTGTCTCACTACTCAGGTACAGGTAGACTTGATCCGGTACAATACTTATTTCGCCAAAAGCTAATGAGAATTTGTTTTAACTAAATTGCTTTCCTATTCCCCCTATACAGATTCAATGTAGATTTTTCAGCTTCATCCTCGATTAATCTCACTACTTACATGACTTTTTTGATTGTCTTCGTTGATACATGGTCTCCTATCCTCTACATAAACTTATGTTATTACAGTATGTATTCACGATTAATTCATTTCCCGTGCAGATATTTGCTGTTCGTTTTGTCGAAAATTAGATTTTCTTGATATTCAATGATAGCATATATCGAAAGAAACGTTAGAAAATATTCAAAATATTGCAACTTTCGTGCCGGCATGTTAAAATCCGTCGCAAGAAAAGAAAACTTTGATCTTTTAGATAAAATACAGCCCAAGTCTCACTGCTGTACACGTACTTTTTCATATTTTATTGAACGAAAGAAATTTGTTCTACATGGCCATTCTTCGTTTCTCCCGTTTAATCCCACTAAAAATGTAATCCTCTCTGAGCTCAAACTTAGGACAAAATCTTGGGATTTTCTATATTTTCCGGACTCGACTGGGAATTATAAACCTCCTATAGTAATGGTTAAGTTAAACCCTTTTGTATTCATTAAAGTGATGAAGTAACTTGAAGAATAAGAAAATGGTAGTGGTTAATGAACCGTAACAAGTATTTATAATAGCTTAGTATCACTATAATATTATCGGCTCAAATTTTATTTCTTGGAGATACTTGGAGCATGTTTTATCATATCTTGCTGCAAGTACGAATGCATACGATCCCGTCTTCTATTTAAATTTTCCTTCTACGTACATAAATCTACTTTATTAAAGGTTACGTTATGCTGGAATCAAGCCGTAAGCTGATTTTCTCCGAGGAAAACATTTTTCGCAATTCTTTGTTTCATCATATTCAATCCTATTTTAGCCATAAAATTCAGACGTGTGTATTATATGGGTATGCTCCATATCCTCATGTGCCATCCAGGTCATGAAACCAGCCTTCGTCGCTATTCAGAAGGCACTGATGCATTTTCTCTGATAAGGAATTTCCCGCACCGTCTCCGCCCACCGTTGCTATATTCGCGTTCGCGTAGAAAAATAATTCCCGCGAAACGGAGACATTTTTACATGAGACGGGAATGCATCGAAACCCTTGAAAAATGTTTTGACTTTGACCTTAGCTCGAATTTAGGTCATTGGCTGTGTTTTTTCTCGGAGCGTCCGGAGAACCCGTTCCGCGAGTGTGTGGAAAGTGGACCGCCGTCAAATGGCGCCTCCGCCATGTGTTGCTGCCTCGTCAAATGGCTCCTTCTCCTCTGCTGCTTGGATGCCCAAATGGACTTCCTCCAGCGCAGTAGCAGGAGACATCCATCTTATCTCGTGTGGCCGCGAAGCGATTCTTTCTTTTTTCAGGAAAGTAAAGTTCTTACCGTCCTCCATTATTAAAGACAACGAATGTATTTGGCAGAATAGATAAAATGAGAATAAAATGCTGTGGTCTCCTGGGGGCTTCCTTCCCGAGATCGGCGGTCTGAGCGTAAAATACTTCGCAATCGATAGGCTTTTTGTGCAACCACGTTTCAGTTGTCAGCTTCACCAACTCGCCGAGGTCGGTGGTGACGTATTCACCACTCTGGCTGCCGATCTCGTGAAGTCAGAATCTTCCTCAATTACCCCACTGAGAGACTGGAGGTGCGTTCGTTTTTGGCGAAAGCGACTCTCCCTTCCATAAAAACTGAAAACCATATACCTTATGCATTGTTTGTCGCTAGAAAGAGCATTCTGCAGAAAGTCGTCCTTT
The DNA here is from genome assembly GCA_947579665.1 of Sympetrum striolatum. NCBI lineage: Eukaryota > Metazoa > Arthropoda > Insecta > Odonata > Libellulidae > Sympetrum > Sympetrum striolatum. The sequence goes on from OX388349.1 coordinate 76,858,865, forward strand.
TCATGGATGGAGGGGAGACTAGCTCCTTATCTCCGATATCGCTAACTGTAATAGTTTTACAATACTAACTGTGATATAGCTGCGTGTAATAATTACTTCCTCATTATTTATTTAGCCTGACACAGCTGACACAGCTGACACAGCTGACACAAGGATATTTCTCACAGGTCTAAGTTATTTTAATGTTCGAACAATTACACGAATAATGTAATTCAAACGAAGATTTTCTATAGATTAACGAACTAATTATCATTGACATTAAGTGCATCAACATCCAGTGGAATTTAAATAATTTTTATCATTACCTTGAAGAATTTGTTTTATTGTCTTAGGAAAGATTAACATAAATCAGATGCAATCTCATTTAAGTAAGCAAGGTAACGGTTGAGCTGCCAATCAACCTACTAATTTGTGATACAGATATACCAACATCCAACGGCGATACATAGGTAAATTTCGAAAAAAAATGCTGGTCTTCGAGATAACCTCACCTGCTCCTGTCCTAAAATTTTGATATTTATTTCCCATTCTCTTTCGGAATTTCACGAGTTATAACTAAAAATAATAACTTGATAGTAACTGCGCTGTTCAGGAATAACCGACAGGATCTTTGCTATGAAAAATACGACTCTGATAAGTGTATTGTATCCGTTACAGTCCAATATTTATACGCCTTTCGAAATCATCGAAGGACTAATTCATCCCAAATGTTCGGCTCACTTTTCCAAACGATGTCGCACAGAACACGAGTGCTGTGGAACGCGGACGTGCTTCTTCCGTTCACCCGTGACTTGGACGACAATCAGAGCGTCTCGTGGTCTTATTTAATTCTGTTCCTTGCGTTTGGAAGCTGCTTCGTTAGAGACCGCAACGCATCGCTGCTCGCCTTCTGTTGAGGTTTCGTCCACTGGACACGCACGGTATCACGCCATTCCTCTAATATATTTGGGAATTAGGAAGGACTCTAGTGAAAGGAATTGCACAACTTCTTTCGAAATACTTTATTTACCCGTGACAGCGGTACGTTAATCCATCGGCAATTACATAATTTAAATTAATAATACGTACCCCTTCCTCATAAACTAAAATTGTCGAGTGAAGCAAGGATGATTTTATAATCGAGTTCAATTAAAATAATAACTTACTTGAATATTTGTTGAACACTATAATGTGTCGAAAAAAGAATTATTGATTCACAGTGTACATAATTTTGAAATAAATTTATTATGCAAGACCCGCTCAACCTTGGATTTCTGATAAATTATCAAATTTATGTGAATTCAATTTACTGGGAGTTTTCGAAACACACACCCAGCACTTAACAGACTGGATTTCAGGCCCAAATGTGGCGAGAAACGGCCAACAAAAATAAACAGTTTTGGCTGATTTTTTGGGCGACATTCAAGACGCGACCTTTAGGTACGTCAAAGAGTTTACAATAGATACTTAAATAATTAGCGGATATTATCGTCGTTTCCGAAACAGCGATTTTTGAATTTGCGAAAGTTGGCCCTCGTTTATCTTCATAGTTGAAGTTCCCTGCCTGATGTTTGTCAGTAATTATTAGTTGATTATTACTTATAATCGGTATTTAAAAGACCTTAATTATCCATATTCGTTGGCGAATTCTAGTGGAAAGTCATCATTTTGGGAAAAGATAAAATTAATACTTTTTCCACATTTTTTTAAATTAAAATAATAATAATTATTGCGACATGTTTCGGCAATTGATCGCCTTCCTCAAGTGTAAATACTTGAGGGTAAAACGCTTGAGGATGGCGATCAATTGCCGAAACATGCCGTATTAATTTTCAATGTTTTAATAAAAAAGATTGTGTAAAGAATACTACTTTTATCTTTTCTCATCACGACCTTAATTATAACTAGCAAGCAATTTTATCAATGGAGAGAATTGTGCCATTCGGTCGTATTAAAGAAGTATAAAATCTGGAAAAGATTTATCTCCTCATTTTTAGAAACGAGACTGTTCTCATTGGAAAGGAATACTCCGCTGGAAAATCTCTCTCCGGAGAGTCCTCAGATAAGGTGAATACGTAATTCTCTGTAACTCTCGTGGTCTCTTCGCGGCCATCCATTGTGATCATTTTTACATCGCCTTTCTAATCGAAGCTGCAGAACAGCGACCAGATTAACACAAGAACGACCAACATTTGTCTATATCTCATTTATTATAGCAGCTTTCTGTTACTCCAAAATTTTACGTTTTCTACTTTTGCGAACAAATGCTATTTCCATCGATCGAAATCATCAAATTTTCTTTAATGTGTTACTTATTATAAATGTTGCTAATGTTGATACCGGTACTAAATAGAAATAACACCAGCAATAAAATATTCTGGATAATCAATCCGAGATACAACCGTTTTCCTAAGACAATTATCATTCTACTTTTCGTATTAACCCTTCCTTGACAGTGCGGGGTACATGGGGACCCCAAAATAGCTAAATTCAATAGAGAAGTTTTATTTTTAATCACATATGTTTCTTAATCCATGTATTCGTACATCAATGTTTCTTTTATATTACGAAATTGAAATAAATTTGTTTCACAGACTCATTTCCAAAATATCTTTAGTTTTTGAATGGGGTACCAAAATATCCCGCTCAGCCACTTTTGCTTGGATTGCTATATAGTATGTCATGTTGTGTGATTGTGGCAATTCAGTCACCCTTTCTTACAGATATTTTTTAATTGATTCTTTAATTATTCCAGTAACAGTAATTATATCACTTTATCATCCCAAATCTAATGTACAGGGATGTTTTTGGGTATGCCTGGGTTTACATCATATAATAACCAAAACTCTAATGCTACCTCCAAAAAAAATAAAAGATATTCTCAACAAAATAGTCAATACTGTATTTCTAAACATAATTAAAGGTTAAGTAGAATAAAAACAAAAAACAACGTAATATTCGCGAAAAAAGCGGTACCCAAGTACCCCGCACCACTGATTTTGGAAGTTTTCAGGGCACATTCAAGGAAAGGTTAAAATGTCGTTTTTCATAATACAGATCACCCTCTGCGGTTTCATAGCGTTCATCATTGGTCTTAGATTAAATTAGGCGATCAAACCCACGATCCGCGTAAATCATTTCTATGCTGTCCAGTTGATTATTCTTTTACGAAGGTTTCATACAGCATCCTATGCTGACTTGATAACTATGACAGAATAATAGCAAATATTGATCTCAATCCATACTTGTATGTGATCCACTACCTTTTCTATATATATAATACGAAAGAACAAGTTTCACTGAGATAAAATAAATTTCAAATTACTACAAGGTGAATTATGGCAAAAAGAGATAATGCGCACCGTTGGGATTAAAAGTTGGAACGACCTTTCTTTGAAAGGAGCGTTGTTACCGATTCAAAGCAGTTTACAGACAAAAGAAATCGAATTTACTAACCCTAATCAGAGAATGTCCCATCTTTCGGTTACAGAAGCACCCTCGAGGTATGGATGACAATAAGTAGCTGATAAGATAAAAGGGACAGAAGCGGGTTCCCACTCTAATCGCTTTCATGCCATTGATTTATTGCCGATCGGCTTGCAAAGGTGGGTAACGTACGAGTTGCCCGAACTTCCCAACTCTCCTTTTGTGCGTTGGTGTCTCCTGTTAAGACTTTGGAACTTCGTTAGATCGAAGATTTGCTGCGACTCCCTAATCACATTGAGGTCTATCGCTTTCCTATTCGTTCAATTTTATCCTTCCTCATTCATCCATCGCCAGAAAAATTTTCTAATCATTTCCTAATTATTAATTCGCTTTTTTCCTCTCTGAGAAATGAAGATCCCTGTTTAGAATAACCGTCTTTCCCTAGAATAGCTGGACCTCAAAGGATACAACTTTGTGTTTGATTGAAATTATCCTAAATTTACAAGGCTTTGCTATGGAAACTTATAAGCAGCCAAAAACTGACAAAGGAAGCTCGGAGTTCCTTACATAGAATCATCGCGATCATATGTAATCTTTTATTTACCTAGGTGATGTACGTGGCCGAAAAAAAACACAGATTTTTCAAGTATTTTACATATTTTTTCACAAGAATTAATAATTAATTCAGTGAATGATACCATGAAAATTTTTGTTTCTGCTAGAACTATTTATTACTGAATAATTAATATCCTAATTTGAGTTAATCAGTGTTCTTATTTATGTAGATGATTATAATACATTCTGTGATTATAGCGTAAATATCATCAAGGAAGAAGTACATTCTTCAAAACCTTTCATGTAAGCCATGTATCCATACTTTAAGTACCAGATCCTCTAACTAAAATACCCGAAGGTAAATTATTAGCAGGATCATATACTAGATTGGAATATAAATAATTAGATCATACCATAAGCGAGTAATTAGTGTGAGTGTATATAATCAATAGTATTTCAATGTAAATTTATTTAAAAATTATTTGTTATGGATATTATAAATACTTGGATTTATTACTTACCAGACAAAATGTGTTATTGAATACATGATTAGAATTTTTAAAATGTTTAATGGAAGAGATTTATCTGCTCCCCAATAGTGTGAATGGTTAAGTTTTTTCTTATTTTTAGGGCCTAAGTCTGTTTTTATCGTGCATGTGTAAGGCCAACGACCGTTCAGAAATTCGGTTTATTTCGCAGAATAAATTACCCCGACTCCAAATACTTCCAGGAAGATGAATCTTCAGGGAATGAATGAAGGGATAAACCTTAACACTATTATTTCTGGCGGATGAGTATGTGCATGAATTTGAATATATACTGTCGGATTTTTTGTTCCGAAAACTCTACGTTTTTGCAAGATAAATTACTTATGCAGTCTCGGGTCCAGGCGCGCCCGCCTTGCCATGGAAATTCCGCTACATTTCTCATTCCGCAGAATGATACCACTAAGCAATTTTTCCGCCGTTATTATTTTCACAGTGCATTTCTCTTCCGCTGCAGCGAGATTTTCGGGATCGGTAATGCATCCTCGAGATTAGAAAAAACAATGGCAACCGCTCTCCAGGTCGTGGCGTCCACGGTCCAGCGGAGATCACGAAGAGTAGTTGAGAGAGACGGGTGTTTTATAGTCTCTCTTCCCCAACTCTTCATTCTCTTACTTTTAAAATCTCTCTTCATTTTCGCATTTTCTTCACTCCTTGATAACTCAAACCATTTCCCCTCCCAATTATAACGCTTTTCTCAATTATAAACATAAAATAACGACATTTAACGAGCGTGAAGTGCATGTTCACACTGTGGTGGGACTGCAAAATCTCGTTGTTTTGGTCTGTTCTTGAAACGTGTTGGATAACCGGAATTCCGCCATGCTTTTATGCTTCGATAAAATAGTAAAATGCGAGTACTAAAACCAGCATTACTCTGAGAGAGTTGACGCTTGATATAAAAGCTCTAAAATATATCGGCCAGCAAAACATATACGTTTTCATTTGCGATGCGAATGCGCTTTTGATATTGGCGGCAGAATACGACTTTTATCCTCCAGAAATGTGGACAGTGAACCCGTGATGGCAATGTGATGACAAATCGGAACATTTTCATTGTTTAATGCCACAATTTAAAGCGGTTGAGAGTGCGAAAAATGGTTTCAGTTGCGAAATAATTGCAAACCTCATTCTCCCTCCTCATAATATTAGCAACCGTACTACATTTATTATCCGTCTTAACGAAAAGTTCCAATCGCTTCTTTTTCTCTCAGGGTAAAGTAGTTTCGGTGGTATCGTTAACTGTTTATGGAAGTCCTATAAAGCGATAAATGTGCGAAGACCCTGCAATTTCATTGCGACTTCTGAGGCAATTCAGTGGTTTTGCAAAGTATTATCTGGACGATTTTTCTACCAAATTGAGAATGGAGTAAATAATTTAGTCTGGATGAATTGATGATTATGTCTCTCTATATACTTTAGGGTGGATTTAGTGAAAAAGATTTGATCGTACTAATTATAGCAGGGTGTGCTTGATCAGATATTATTATTACTCACATACGTTTCAATTGGAAAACGATCCGGTGGCAACTTCAATACAATTCCATACATGACTATATCTCATTACATCATTCATTACATTCCGTCTGACGTAATAACCAGAAATCATTACATTCTAAATAATATCCAACAATCATTAATTGGCAAACCATTTTACATTTATACTTTTACATTCAAAATTCCTAAAAAACATCATTATATTGACTAACAACATAAGGTTACATTTTTAACAACAAACATACTACCCATTTAATAATATCTCAACAACAATATCCCAAACCCCCTTTAATTACATTTTTATAATATTTTATAGCAACTAAGTTTAAAATCTTTAATTGATTTTGGTAAGGCTTAAAAGGCCTCTTCAGGTAACATGTTCCATTCCCTTACTCCCCTATTAGAAATGAGTATGTAGCCGTATTCGTCCTTTGTTTTCCCAATTTTTCGAGGCAGTTCTCATCATGATCGCTGCGCGCAAAATAATTCGGTTTTTCTAATCTATAACTCAATCCCTTCCATGCTTCTAACATTTTCGTTACGCTTTCCTCCCTATTGTGCTGATTTAAGACTTACCTAGCTGCTTTCCGTTGCACCTTTTCAATTTTCTTTATGTTAGTTTTGCTGTGCGGATCCCAGACGTTTGTCGTATATTCCAATATTGACCATACTATTGTTTTATATCCCATGTCTTTCGCTTCCCTACTAGCTCCCTTTCCTCATCACAATAGAGATTTTTTAACGCTCTAGAGACTACCTAATCATTGTGATTACCCAAATCTAAGTTTTTTTGTAAATGTAACCCCTAAGTACTTACACTCTTTCACCCTGGGAACTTTGGCCCCGTTAATCTGTTCTCTTTCCCACCTCCTATTCGTGAATTTAATGTGTTTGCTCTTATTTGCATTTATTTCCATTCAATTTTCCGTTGCACACTTATCAACTACTTCAGTATTCCTCTACAATATGCTAATATCATCCTCACCATTAATTTCCCAATAAATTATGAAGTCAACAGCAGATTGACGGATTTTGGACTTTATGAGCTTTGGTAAGTCGTTTTTATACATTAAAAACAGTAATGGGCCAATCACACATCCTTGAGGTACCCCTGACGTGATGTCATTTTTTTCTGATGTATTTTCGCCATCTTTTACTCTCTGAGACCTACCCGTAAAAAAAAAACTTTGTAAACACTTTTCAACCCTTGTATCTATCTATTTTTTCTACTTTGGCTGACAACAAATGAGTCGAAACTATGTCAGATGCTTTACAAAAATCTACGATAATTCCGTCGAAGTCTTTTTTATGTCTAACGCGTCTGAAATACCTTGACATAATCCAACGATAATGCTGCGATTTGCAGGAATATCCTTTCCTGAAATCATCTTGATTTGTTGTTGATATTGAATTGCTCAAGAAATAAATCGAACATAAAATGCCAAAGGATACGAAAACAAAAAGATTTGAGATGGGAGGGAGAAAATAGTGTTTAAAATTAAAGAGATTAACACTATATTTATAGAAAATTTACCGACTAAAAGGCCCATGATGGAAGGATATAATTGTCGTCAATTTTCGATCTTATAATCTTTAGAATCTTTAATTTTATATCAGATATTTGCTATGTACTATAGTCAGTAATAGTGTTTCTTTTCCATTGATTGGGTGAATTTTCTATTTCCATTTCATTTTATTTTAAACATGCTTTTATTCTCCTTAGAGGGTATTTTTATCGTATGTTACTTTTTTAGTATTGCATTCTTACCACGTGTTTTCTATTCATAACGTATGCATTTTATTTTAAATTTTCTCTGTTACAGTGTAGATAAACGTCTTTATTGATACCACCATATAACTTACTTTCAAATAATCAGTTCTAATAAATATAATCATCACTGGATATTCGCAGAAAATTTACAATCCTTTGTATTCCTTTCAAGCAAATACCTTCATTAGTTTCACTTGGTTTTAATCCCGAAATACCGTAATTTTGTTTCAGTTAGTTATTTTAAGGACAATTGTAATGTGTTGTATGGGAGTAGAGATCTCAATTTAAATCGCAATTGATTTATTTCCACTTTTGCTTTTGGAATGAAAATTGAACTCTTTACAATCAGTCATCAAATACCCCTTTCTCCTGGAGGACGCTCAGTGCAGAGACCCAACTGGTGAGTGAGGGTGTGCATCTCCTTTAAGTGCTGTTTGAAATTAGGAGACCCCATTTGTGACCGTGAAGGAGGCTTTTGTGAGGGAGCTTACATTGACGTGCGTCATCTCGGAGGAATGCATACGTCACGGATTCTGTCTTGCGGAATTTAGGTTGCGTTTGGATCTCATCTTTGAGCATCCCATGCAGCTTCCCTTTGAGTATCTCTGGAGCTAAATAATCGTGATGAAATAATAACGGAGAGCTCTGTGTGTATATTTTATGAGGCGCTCGAGCGTAAAATGTAGGAAAATGACGAAGAAGATTGCAAGAACGAGGAATGAAGAGATTACATTTAATGCATGCATTAAAATATTCTGCGAATGTAGGACAATGTTTCTAAGGCATTGGAGCGCGAAATGCTTCCTCACAAAGGGTTTTGAATGGAAATGGAGTCAGAACGGATGAAGAAAATTAGAACACGTCAATAAATTCATAATAACAATTCTCACAATTTATGGAATGACTATGCGGCGATCTAATGTGACTGGACATAAAACATAGACATTTTTCTAGCTCCTCTGTTTTTCACGTGCTGCCAGGGAGCATAGGAATGTGTTTAATGATTTTTTTTGCTTCAGCTAGAGTTTTCTTTCGAAAAAAGTAGGTTTTGCTTTGCTGATACTCAATATCACTAAAATGAGAGAAATAGTTACATATGGTTGATGACAGACTCAACTTCATGCATTTGAAATAGCAGTAGCTACGATAAACAAATGATTTCAACTTTATTAGTTAATGTTTTTATGCTACATCCTTAATTTAAATATCATCATGTATGGATATGCTAAATTTAGATTTAATAAATATTATTTCTTGGAGTTATGATGGCAACTCCCATTTTTTTATTTAAATAAAACTAAGAAATAACCAAAGCAATGCCTTCCATTTTCTTACATTTTATGAAAAACAACTCAAATTTAGCATGAATTATATCTTGAGTGTATGTCCCGTGAAAAAATTTCAGTTTTTTCACTTCGTATATTAAACCAAAAAGTTCTTGTCGACAAAACGTAAACTCTCTATGTATAATTACGGCAGCTAAACATAAAGGATAGGAATATATTTAAAGATTAAGGGTATAAATGAAATATCTTGCTAAATATTGATTATATAAGTGGTTTATACACTGATGTTTTATGAATTCACTTCTTTTTTCACCTCTCTTATTATTAAGTTCATGTCTTGCTTTTTTATTTTTTATTTTTAGAGATTTTAAGGTTCGTGGAAATTATCATCTACGTAAAATTACGACGTCAGTAAGGGAAAAATAAATTTGGAATAAAATTAAAATGGTACGTTTATCTCAGAATATTTACTTTGCTCATTATCAGTAACGCTAAATTAGTTATAAGAGTGTTTAATATAAAAAGGGTAAATTTTTATTCAGAATCAGGCAAACGAATCTTTCAGCATAAATTACACGCACTCAAAATATATTTTAATGCTTTTGCTTTTATTTCGCGAAAATTTAAATCATATTCTTAAAAAATAACAAAAAATGGGTTTTTACAGAAAAAAGATTACCATTTATTATTATTTTATTAAATCTGTGAACATGAATCATGTTTGTACTCAGTATTTTGGTCAAAATCTCAGTTTCCATTTTTTTAAAGTAATTCCAAAAAAAACTGATTTATTTAATCTTAAACTCTTTGGTAGAATTCATGAATACCTCTTGTGCAAGGATATTGTAATCATTCTCTAATGAAGAGGTAGTCTAATGCATTGGGCAGTACTTGATCCATTGCATGGTAATGGGCGCCGACAAGCCCTTTGTCCACTCAGCAGGGGGAGTGGCGAAAAGCAGCTGACCGCCCTAGGATAGCCGATCGCCTTAATTATCCTAATGAGCACCTGAGGAGGTGAACTGGTTTTTATGGGGTGTCCAGGGTGCAGGGAATGAGCGACGGGGGAGTTGTGGTCCCAAATCAGATTAGTGCTAGGGCCCTCCTCGGGAGGCGAAACTACAGGAAGCGACGATTCTTGCGGTGAAAGCGGAAAAAGAGCAATGATTAATGTTTTTGTCGTGCTTTCACAACCAGAGTCGTCTCCTTTTTCGCACAGCCCTCCCATTTTCGCAATACGTGTTTCTTTCCTTTCTTCCGTTTCCCTAACTTCTTACGAACATTACGCAAGACTCGGCTTTTCTTTCCATAATTTTATTTCACCGTTTTAACAATCAATCTCCCTTTAAATTGTTCATTATTATATTCAGTTTTTTCTTTCCTCACATACTTATCGAGAGAAATCTTTAAGTCCGATGTAGCAACATATCCTAGAGCTAACCTAAGATGACCTAAAATATATTATACATGAAAATATTTTTAGTTATATTTATTTCTAGAAAGACATAAAAATGATTGACTGAGTTCCGATCACTTGATAAAAAGGTGAATATTTTTTCGTCAATATCCATTCTTATTGAGACAATGCTCTCAGTGTCCATCAAGCGTGAAGCTCAGTATAGAAAGTAAAATAACGAGTATGATTGAAAGGGAGAATGCCAGAGATATTTAACTCTCTCTTTACATACTTTCCAAAATACTCTCAGTCGTCCACTTTGTGATATTCAAAGCATCGTTCATTCAGTGGAAATACACTCTACTTACCCTTCAGCCTAATTCTTTCATATACGGAAAATACCAATTGTTGCAGTATACCCAATAGAAAGGAAGGCGAACCCACCTTGTCCTCCACCGGTACACGGCATTCGATTATTTTCGTGAAATACCTGTTAGAAAGTCAACAGGGCCAGCGACACAAACGACCAAATGCGAAATAATGAGAAACATCTACAAATTAAGGTGCGACTTAGCAACCACGAGGCAAAAATGAAACATTAGACGAAACTACAAAGAATAACGTCGGTGAGCCCGAAAATTCGCACTCTAACAGAATTCAACACGAAAGTGAAACAACCAACGCTCCGCTACCAATTCGCCAATTGATGCAGTATACCCAATAGAAAGGAAGGCGAACCCACCTTGTCCTCCACCGGTACACGGCATTCGATTATTTTCGTGAAATACCTGTTAGAAAGTCAACAGGGCCAGCGACACAAACGACCAAATGCGAAATAATGAGAAACAATCACTCAGAAAGACCTTTATCAAGGATAATACTCTCAAGCACGATACCACAGAACAATAATACTAAGTAAATGTGAACAAGTGAAAAATAACAGATTATTATACACAAATATAATATGGTTCAGTTTGCACAAATAATAATGATATGAACTTAGCCTTTAGAGAGTGTCCCACGTAAATTCACAAGGAAAGAAAGAAAGTCTGCCGCCACCGGCGTGGATGGGTAATGTTCAGCGACGCACGCTCTCGGGCGAAAAATGACCTTCTCAGTGGAGGAGTCCGTGTTTGGAGACGAAGAGGGAAAAACAATGAAGCACAGAAATTCGCAACGAAAGGGGTTCCGCAAATTGGCCAATCACGTTGCTAGAAACTGTCACAGAACTCCGCCGTGTTAATTAGTCCGATCGCCGACAGTATCACTGCACTGGTCAGTATAAAAGTCGTGTTTTCTAACGGCCCTTCTCCGTTCGGCCCTTCTGCCTGAGGCCTTTCTGTCTGAGCCATTCTGACAGCAACTTGTAAACGAGCCATTCTGACAGCAACTTGTAAACGGGCAACTTAAAAATGGGCAACTTACTATGGCCAAATTTCCCTAGAAATTCGTCACATCCACCCCCACTTTTAAATTAATCCTCTGGGTTAATTTGAAATGATACTGCATGATTCACAGTTGAGTGGCACACATTGTTTATTGATCAGGTCGACGAAAATACCAGTTTATAAGACACAGTTCAGTTGCACAATATAGTTTATTGATCATTTCATTCAAATACCAGTTCAGACACTGTCCTTTTCCTACTGATTCATCTTTGTTTTTGAATTCAAATAACATAATATACACTTGTGTCTCTTTCACTATAAACCATATTAAATCAATTTAAATACTTCTTTAACAAAGACTGTATGCCGCTGAACTGCTAAGTCAAGCAATTGGAATTTTGCGGTCTCCTTTATATTTCAACGAAATCAATGCTTAGATAATTACTTTGCACACCATAAAGTAAGTGAGCATAAAAAAAAACAATCAGAACACCCTATGACAAACTGATAATACGTCAGAAAAATGAAATTACATATTTAAACTAATTTACAGTTATCTGCAGGGGATAGCATTAAATAGCTTTACAAAATAGTTCATCCTGCGAGATACAATGTAAACCATTAAACCCAGTCTGGCAAATCATAAGAAAATGCAAATTTCAAACTCAAAATACGTCTTGGCAGGACAGGAAATTAAATGACACTTCCTGCCGAATAGAGTAAATGAAAAGTTTCACAAAACAAGGCATTTCTTGACATAATTATAACAAAATTGTATGATGATAATATTTACACATGAATAATAATAGTAATGGGTACCCAGTCATATTAATAATTACAAAAACACATATATATATATTTATATACAGCTGGTGGAAAACCAGTATTACGCTGAACGCTGGGGCTACGTTCAGAAAGCGAGTCTCCCACAAACCCTTTACAATATTATCGTCAAGGCAGCGCAATGACATAAAAAAAACGGCAAATGCCAAAAAAAATCACAGAGGTTAGCTAAGAGGATTTGAGAGAGAACTCACATGACCCGGACACCCAATTATTGGCATTATTAGGGTGCCGGCAAACTATGCAGAAAACAACATTTCATTTAATTAAGAATTATTTCTAATTTTATTAAAAAAATTAGAAACACGAAGAAATTTAATTTGAGAACTAGTGACCAAGAACGGCAGAACAACATCTCAATTGTTTCGGAAGACATATTTGGTGACCCCACTCGGCATATAAGCCTGCATGTGGCAGTAAATTCCTCTTCATAAGAAAGAAGCAGACTAAGTGGGAATTTGGGTCGTAAATATCATTCTGTGTATGGTTTCTTTGCAACGAATTTCAATATTTAGAGATACCACAAGCTTTATGCAAAAGAAAAAACATTCTAAGGACTTCATTCATTAGCTTTCTAATTTTCAAAAGAAGACGTGTTCTTCATTCAATTCCATATGCATAAGGTCTACTTACCACTGCATAGTTCATGAAAGTTTCGGCAAATATTATAGGTTTTCAGTCTCATAATCTAGTTGTATTTTCTTGTGATGTGATAGCCTATCTTTCTTTGGTATTAGCTCTGGTCTTTGTAATATGACTGCAGAAATCAACGCATATCCATGGAAGGAGAATCAGAATATCTTTTATTAATTTGCTATAAAAATTGCATCATTGGTACATAATTTAAATGTATGCGCTGATCCTGAAATTTCGGAGAGGGGGAAATTTGAGTTAAAATCTAAATTCTTCAAAAACTTCAGCGAAATATGATTTTTGAAAGCGTTCGACTACTGTTTGGACAATTATATTTTTTGAACTGATTTTAAAACGTAGTGATTTATACTCGAATGGACGGTAGGTCCTTTTGAAGATAGTTATGCAAATATGTTCTACTAACCACGATTAAAAGATGCTCTCGGCGCAATGCGAATTTTCACGAAGGGGGAGAGAGGGATTGGTCCAGCGTACGCATGTTCTGATCATAAAATTATACAGAATTTCAAATATAAAACATTTCGAACGTTATTTTTGGGAGACTCGAACCCTATAAGAATAAATGTGATCGTGTAAAGTGAAAGGTGTCTTCCTGTTAACATATCTGGCATCCACAAAAACATGCCGCATATTTGGTGATGTTGAATCGGAATACATCCGTGTAAACCATCAAAAGGGATTCGGTTTTTTGACATTTCGTAACATATTGGAGCTTTAAAAATAGTTAAACTTCTCCATTCTCGTTAGGGAAATTTATTTTATTAACCCTTAGCGGCTACTGGGGGTAGCTCGTTGCCCCAGGCTCAGAAAATGTGAAATTAGAGGTCTAAAACGTTTTAAATTGATACAAGTAACTACATCTGTCGGTAGTTGACAAGTGTGACTTGTGATTCCATTACATAGGAACCCGAAAAAACGCGTGGGGGCGCTTCGAGCATTCCATTTACCTGCATGGGGTAACTAGTTACCCCGGTGTGGCCGCAACCGTTTCTAGAGTCAGATCTTTTTTTTTCGAAACAAATTGTTTGTGTTCTCAATCGACAAAATGAAGGTGATTTTTTAATATTGTAGTGAAAACAAATTATTTTGCATACTGTGCGAGCGAAAGAAGGATAGAAAAACATGGGTAAGATGTTCGTCCTGTAGAAGGCCGGCTTGCGAGAAACGTCGGTTGCCTCTGTACATGACGTGTGCAGGTCAATACATTTGTTTTCGTCAAATATCATGAAAATAATATTTTTTCACTTTTCAGAAAGTAAATATGTATTTAGAAGCCAATAAAAGCCTAAAAAAGCAAATTTTATGATGTGTGATTTTTTCCACTTTTCCCGAAAGTAATTTTGCAAAAGAAATATACCTTTCGCAAGATCAGCGGATAATGTTATTTCTTATGGTAAAGGTATATCTTGTGCGTACAACCCTAAGATTTTAGCCCCTAATATTGAAAAATAGCGGAGTGATGAATTTTTTTCTGAAAAAAGCCGTTTGTTCGGAGTTCTCGCATATATGACCAGTTCCTAGAGGGCCATCTATAAATTTACCGATGAAAAGTATTAGGATTGTTGAAGAACCGTTCAAGAAACATAAAGCAACCGGTTAAAAGTCCTAAAATAGCCGTACGATTTGTACAACTAGGTTTTTTCGGCGTGGGGTAACGAGTTACCCCGTGTGGCCGCGATGTGGCCGGGCTGAGGTGTGGCCATTATTGGTTAAATAACATATTAAATACTGCCTTCGGTTAGCCGAGTGCGTAAAGCGTTTGTTTTCGAACTTCGGGTTCAGCTCCCAGTGGTAACCGTGATGTAGAATAGCATCGTTAAAAAGAAAATCAGATGCCTGTATTAATAGTTGTGTGGGTGCAATGGGTCTATAGAACAAAATTTCGACGTCGTGGGAATCGATCCCCTGACCATCTGTCAGCCATAGTGAAGCCATGTCCCTCTAGGAGATGTAGTGGCACATACTTTTATTAAGTTCAGATAATTGTAAATTGGCACATGCGCAGAAAAAGTTCGAAATTAGTATTTTATCGGTAAGTTTTACCTCTACCAAGCCTTTTTGGTGTATTAATTAAAATTTATATCACTGAATTATTCACCGGATAAAGTAAATTTCATGTTATTAGGTTGGATTTCGATTTTATCAAGTCACCTAAGATGCACCTTATATGGAACTTATGCACCTTAATAGAACTTCGTAATGTTTTTAAGGTTATGTTTGGAAAGAAAGTGGATTTGTAAAATGTCTCCTGCATCATAATTATCAGTCTTCCATTTGCATGAAAGTATTTCCGGTAAAAAATAACAAGTTTTGCTTGTATTCAAACGAATTTACGGTAAACAAAACGTGAAAAGGCAGGAACATTATTAATTCAACGATAAGCTTAAAGTGGTGGTATCGAACAGTTTTGTGAGAGTTTGAAAGAATTCTTTACCCGTGAAAATTATACCTATATGTAAAATAAATATTTACGTATACTAGACTATCGAATTATATTCTTTATTTCAGTTCAAAAAATGTGGAAATTTTCATCCAGCTTGAAAAAAATTTTGATAATTCCCTAAATACGTGAATATTGATTTAATAGACCAATTCAGCTGTAAATGCTCTACGGCTCTCTCAACCAATTCTCATAATTTTGTTTTTACAGTAAATACAACTTATAATCCCGTCTTAATTGTATAAAATATCGTATAGAGACACGTACAAATTGCGGATCTATTAGTTAGATTGCTAATATTGCAGTGCTGTTTGCAGGTGCCAAGCAAAGAGAGACCTTATTAAATGAGCAAGTGAACATAGCTATGCTTCCCTTATAATATCCGGTTATGTTAGTGATAATACACTCTACCTTCTATTCCATTATGTTAAAATAAACAAATGAAACAGAGAACAGAAAGAAAGAATAGAGATGAAATCAATCAATGGAGGAGAAATTCATTTATTCATTGCCTCACGTACCATTCATTTCGTTTAGCTACCGAATTCTTCTTTTCCAATAGACGTTCAGTGCTGTAAACACATCCCCCATGTTAACCCATCCTCCCTTGACTCACTGAATGCTCTCTTCACCACTTCACTTTACCTCACCCCCTCAACCTCCGCTTCTTTCTCTTCTGCTTCACAGATTCCTTTGTGCATCTCTCAGTCCTGATTTTGGCGTAATTCACTGAAAACGGGTATTTCTATTCTTTCTATTGTAATACATTGTGTAGATTTGAGCAGATTTTCTAATTAAAATATTTAATTTGTAACTCTTTATTTCATCTATTCATAAATATTCTATTTTTTATAGCAAGTCTTCCACTGCACTCTTACCAATAGGTTGACACCTAAATTTAAAAATTGTAAGTTTAAATTAAAATTAAAATTTAAATAAATTATTACTTTCTCCCTATACCTAGTATAGAGAAAGTATTATATTCGCAAAAATATTTGACCTCCAGATTTCAACAGAAATAGATGTTTTGGGGACCGCAGAGTTGGTTTTCGCTATTTTCCCGAACATGTCTGTCTGTGTGTGTGTCTGTCTGTGGTTAAAAAGTTTGCGGGCGCTCTATCTTAAAAAGTAATTATCCGATCATTCCAAAATTCTTATTTAGTATTTTCCTAACAATGCCAAGAGTTGATTAGTTTTTTATGAATATCCTTTAACCAAAAGTTACGGTTTATCCGGAACAAACTTTTGTTTCTTAAATATCTCTCTCAGAATGCAATGTAGGTACATAAATACAGTTACAAACAAAAGTTATAGATAATGTACTTAACTACAACTTTTGTTTGAAACATTTTTTCGTGACACTGATTGTTTAGGAGTTTTTCTTCAATAATGGTTAACCGGAAGTTGTTGTTTATCCAGAAATGGAAGTTTTTCATACTTACCTCTGTCAGAATGCAATGTAGGTATATACAGTTTTGAACAAAAGTTATAGAAAATGTATTTTTCTACAACTTTTGTTTGAAAAATTTTCCTGTAACACTCATTGTTTTGGAGTTATTTATATATTACCGGCATAGGCTTCTGTTTTCAATAAATATGGAGAAAGTCATGCGTTGGCCACATCAAATTTTTTTCGTCTATAATGCCAAGAATTCTCCCCCTCGCTGGTAAGTGATTTTAAGAAATCGCTTAGATTTATTTTGAGTTGTTTGTACTTGATTCCCACCCTCACGTAATTGGTTTGTCGTATTTCCCAGTGCATAGTATACGTTAGGTTTGACCCGCGAGCAATTCGGATTAATCGTAGGACGGATCCGAGTCCTAAACACGTTTCCCCGGTGTTTTAGTCGAAGTTGGATCGAATGCAAATGGCCGATGCAAACCTGAGGCCTTTTTCTTCTGGATTTGCCCTAACTTCTTGCGGTTCCTCTCTGCGGATGGTGGCGATGGAGCTTTGATCCCGAGTTAATTACGGAACCAACTTCCCGGAGCGCCCTTAAGATAATTAGTGGGAACACGACTTTGCCATCCGATGGACCCGGCTTCTTTTTCCATCTAATGGCTCCTGCACTTCCCTTTCGATTAATCTCTCTCCTCAACGAAAGAAATCGATGGCTTCCGTAACTCATCCTCGCCCATCCAATTTCGGTACTACGCCAATATGTAATGTCTTCTAGGAGTATAGTGAATAGAAGTGTTGTGAATAGTCTTTTTACGTTTTAACCATTTTCGGAATGATGTGTGTGTGTGTGTGTGTGATAGTGGGCGCTCTAACGTGAAAACTATTAGTCGTATCAATACCAAACTTTATATATAGTACTGTGGTGTGTGCTGTCAGAGTTGATTAGTTTGTGGAGTAAATCGGTAAACCGGAAGTCGAGCTTTATTCTTCGAAGCAAATTTCCGTTTTTGCAAAATGTCTCCATAAATATGATATATAGGTATATTCTATCATTTATAAAGGTTTTAGGGAATGTAATTTACTATAAATTTTGTAGGAATCATATTTATGTTTAACTGATTGTTTAGGAGATATTTATGAAATACTGATAAACCGGAAGTTTCTGATGATGTACTCCGTGGGCGCTCTGGGCGCAGTGGGCGAAAGGCCAATTTCATCGTTTTTCTTCGAAAATGTCCCAAAAAACATTATTTATAATGTTTGTGACGTTAAAGATAATAATATATAATTTAATCACTCATCTTCCAAGTTTAGATGGAATATAGAGTTCGAAATTACTGTCGTAGATAAATATTTACATCTTATATATGGAGAAAGTCATGTGCTGGCCACATCAGATTTTTTTATCCTAAAGGCCTTAGCAGGCTCACTTTTAGCGTAAATATCACAAGGCATACTTTACCACACATATTTAAATCCTGATGATAGCAATTTTCACATATCTACCAGTAAAACTGTAATAAAGTTCTGTTCGTCCTCAGCTATACGTTATACCTGTATTTTACTTTAGTTTGTATGTTTTTTCCACCTTTTTTGCAGGAGAGGTTTTACAATTGATGCTTTATTCATCTCTTGTACAAATCTAGGGACATAGATCTTTTATTTTCACAAGAATAAAATGAAATCGCAGTCTGCGAAGTCATTGCCTCTCATATAATTTTAGATCGCTTCTTGTAAACATCTGGTTTATTTACTTGTTTGTTGATAGCAAAGGTGTTGTTTAGTTTTCATTAATTCAACATTTTACGTCAGTCTTCAGAAAAAATGTTGCGATATTTGAGTCAATAACTAAAACAGTGTAAAATAGACGACTATTTCACCAGCAATTTTCTCATCAAAAACAACACGAATTGAAATTTTACTCTGTACAAACGAATTACTTAAATGGAAATTCTTAGATTTAAGTTGTTTTATAATTCTTAGATTTAAGTTGGTTAAATATTCCTATTCAGTAATTATAAAACATCGCTATGAAGTTGTATTTGGTGAACAATTCACAAAATCTGTTCAATCCAACACTTAATTGAAGAGCACTCATATGCTCTCGAGCATATTCTCTTAGATTCTCTGTAAATTACATAATAAATGGCGGAGTTATCTCTATGAAAACGATATTGTGATTTGATCAATTGTTTCAACTGCTATTAATTGATCACAGCAAATAGTTATCTCCCACCGAATGGCTCCTTCGGTAATTGCTTCTTCGATGTCTTCTCTTTATAGCTGCGCCACATGTTGCTCCTCAGTTTCTGATTTTTTGTGCGTCCTCCCACCCATAAATCGCCCTGGATTTCTTCCTCAATATCAGACAAAGACAATTATTGTGAAAGATAAGTCAGAAACGAAAGAGGATTTGTCGTTGTATTCCACGAATTCCTGCGGAAGATTCGACGTGAAAAATGGCCAAGTGCTCTCCGAACGAACAGAAGCGACATTTTAGAAAGTACTCGGAGAGTTATGATTCCACGCACACAGAACTTCGATACTCCGCTTTCGACGTTTCCTGACATGCTCATAGAATATTTCATCTGCGTTCCACAACGCATCTTTTTACATCGAAGTTTTAGCTTCTTTTTAAAGTTTATCACTGTCCATTTTTGATTACCCGTTCTCATTGTACTACTTTTATTTAAAATTCCTTCCCAGTCGAGCATTTACCTTAGTTGTCCATTTATAATAATTTACCTTAGATGCAAACTTAAGTAAGAAATGTATCTAAGGTTCGACAATATACGAGTTTAATATAATGGAAACAAGATACATTCCATTATCAGATTGTCATGTTAAATTCCTATTAATTAACCCTTCCTTGGTTCGAACTCACTGATGACCACTTGTGATGAGAGTAATAAGAAAGGAAAAAGTACTGAACTCGAATAAGACCGTGATGGTTTCAATAATTATGGAGAATAAAGTTCGTAAAAACTAAATCTAGCAAAATTTGGCACATTGAGCACCTTGTAGATTTGAAAAAATTGTAAACTAAATTAGGAATTAATTATTTTTTAGGAAAAACTGGAAATATAGTAGTAAATGTAACTATGTGATCTCAAAATTGTCAACGTCGAATGCTAATTGGATTTTATATGAAAATCCTTAGCCAAAAAATTGGAAATTCTTATTTATGAGTGAATTACAGTGTTGATAATTATTTATCTAACTCTTGATGAATGTATGGTCCGTGAGATTGTAAAAGTGACGCCATCGCTTTGTCTTCTTATGTATTAATTACACATTAATTAATTTCGATTAATAATGGCTTACAGGAATGAACGGAAATTTACCAGAAGATATATTTCACATAAATATGGTAAAGTTTAGATTTGATTGTCACTTTTACAGTATTGGTTATACCTCAATTTATTGTGCTGTATATTTAATTATAAAGAACTAAGTAAGTTTTAAGTTAGTATAAAAAATTATCGCAATGGTTACTTGGTATGGGTAGAGAAAAGTCTGATAAAAGACGGATGTATAGACTTAAGTAGTTAGTATATAAAGAATGAACTCCAAAAACCATCAAGAAACAAGTAGTAGTTTGTAGTTTAGTTCTTTGATGGTTTTTGGAGTTCATTCTTTATATATCATAACCATCAGCAGCCGCTTTGCTTTATTTTAAGTAGTTAGGATGAGTGCACTTTAGTAGCGAGGATAGGATCCATTCTATTACATCATGTTGTGTGAATTTAATATTCATCGTGTTTATGAAAAAGGAGCAAAAATTAAAGAGAGGAGGAAACCTAAATATGCTTTTCTAGAAAATATTTTATTTTAAAATCTCTTTTTCGTGTTTCTTCGAAGAAATTTACTTAATTTTATCAAATGAAGAGGATTTTATACTTCTCTTTGATCAAAATTGAAACTGTATATTTATTTAACTAATTTTCGGAATATGATTATCGTGTTATCAATGAGAACATGGAGCGTTATAGAAATTCGATAAACTTAGTGGAATTTTATTGCTTCGGGCCACGTGATTGATACTCATTTCTCCTAATTTATATCTCCAGCATCATCGTAGAGTAACGCGACGCGAATGGAAATACCAATGCAGTGTGTTCACATCGTGGTGCAGAGGGAATCGGTGACCAACTCAAATGTGTTCTCCGGGTCGCAGGTCGCATCCAAGAGGGGCTCTGCTTTCGAAAGCGCCAATTTTTTTCCGCATTTCGTGAGAATCCGCAGAGTATCGGTTTCCTTTACTTTCTCACGCCGTTCTTTCGCGTCGTGTTCGAGAGAAATTTCCGCATCCAGCGATGGTGACTTATGGAACGCGAAAATGCCAGCAGAAATAACGGTGCCTCTGACGTGCAGATATCTGCGTTTTTATTGTGCTTCTTTCAGTCACAGCGGCACATTTATTCAACTGCGCCTGGATTCCTCCATAAATGGTTCGTCTAAGTAACACTTTCAAGCCTTTTTCGCTTGGAAGGATGAGAGTGGATGCCTCGTCGTATCTGCTCAAGTTTAGGATTTTTAGCTCGGAATGGGGTCATCACAAACACGAATAGATTTAGTTTAAAGGGAACTAGAGAGCTGTCGTCGTTTTCGAGAAATTGTCGTCATGTTCAACACTACGTATCTAACTCGATGTCTTTATTTATTTAATCAAATAATGAGTAGCATTTACTATTTTCTAAAATGTATTGACAAAACTTGCATTTGTATTGGTAATTTATCGTCCCTCGGGTATTGAAAACTATTGAAAGAAACATTATGCTGTATAGTACATGAAAGAAATAATTCCGAATGTTTTGGAGGCAACGAGTGAAAAGTAAGGATTTGCCAGTAAATAACGCAAGATTTCAAAAGAGGGACACATTATGTCATTGCGTTGGAGGTGGAAAAGTGTATTATGATATTTACGAATGAACAAGGATAACTCGAGAAGGGGAAGGATGAAAGATCCAGATTAAATATTGCCCAGAATAATTAAAAAATTAATTCGATTTGACAATCTTTAATCTAATCACCCTTTCTGCTATGTTTTTCATACTTGATACTAGAGTTAATAATTCTGAAATCTTCGCTTTCTTTCCCAACTCTTTTGAAAATATAAATGGCTGTGTTTTAGAGTTTAAGGACGACTTTGAGACGGTGGAAGGGATGCCAAAAATTATAACGCAGTTGTTATCATAAATGTCAATATAAATCTCGTCAATTACATTCGATAAATACCTCATCGATACAGCACAATTGTGGGTTTATTAGTATTGGCTATGAATTTCGTCGTTTCTCGTATAGTGTGATATGATAACTTGCGAAATGTCTAAGCCAGTGAAATTTTTTTCTAATCCAAGGATGGCTGAATTTAAGGGATATGCTTCATTAAGTGCTTCCTCGCATGTGCGTTGATTATACCGTGGAAAATCGTTTAATCTCAACTGGCTCTAAACTCGCTTTGATAGATGTGATAATGAGCCAAAGAGGAAACCCGCCATTCCTCAAGATTCTGTCTAAATACATATGTGCTAATCGCCTCGAAGGCGGCGTTCTTTCGCTAATCCTGGAGCGACTCCTCTTGCAAAGAGCAACGTCAAAAAGGAATCAAAACCGCTTTTAATGAATTATTTCGCGCGGAGATGTTATTAAATTAGCAACCTGTTGAAGCGGAAGCTGCCGGGGTTCCGTCCGACCCACTTTACGCTCTTCCTCGCATCTTTCTCTCTATTTATATCCCCCTCTTTGTATTTCGTAGGTTTCCGCCCAACCCCTCGCAGACGCTGCAAGGCGCTGGACCGTAAAGCGTTTGATATCATTAGTTTCTCATACGTTATTTTTGTTCGTCTCATTACCGGAAGAAGGGCTTAGTGAAAGGGAGAATGTCTCCGTAATAATGAGGTGAAGGCAGCCCTTATCTCGTTCATTTTACTCTTTATAGCTCTTTTGCATTTCCGCGAGCTTAGCATTGACAATTTTCCTCTCTTTTCAATTAACTCGTCTATTAAGGGGGTTTTGATGTGTATGAACAATACAGAGCGCTTACATTGAAATAAAAGCGGGAAGTAACTGGTAATAATATCGTTTGGAAAAGTTTCCGGCTTAAAAGACACATCATTTATACACAGTTACATGCTGGTTGAATTGAAGAAGAGACTTTTAGTCTCGCCTAAATAGAGATGAGTCTAATTATTACTATTATTTTCTACATAGAAAGAGCAATTAATTGTTCTATATTTTTGAAAATATAAATTTTCTCAAGTATATTGTATGCAATGGCTTCATGCCATTGCATGCGTGTATTCAAATAAGTTTTTAATATGATTTGCCAGAATGTAAAATGAAAGAAGCCAAATTTTCGACTCAACATAACCAAAAAGACACCGAAACTGGATTTGGGGATTCTACGGCGCCCACGGGACCGCGCAGCGCTTAAGAAAAATCCACCACAATCACAGGGTAGCCGGTGAAATGAAGCAGTTTTTTTCAGATTCCATATTTAAAAGCCTTGTAGATTGAAGCGGTATACGAGACTTGATAGTCCATTGCTGTTTACCTAGTTGATTTCCTTACTTTATCTCGAAATTTGTCCGAAAAAGGTGTCCGCCATTTTGTTGCTTTTAATGAGCAAAGAATCATCTTAGAGAATGAAAAATTCATTTACTTGTAAGACAAAGAGTTATGCTAGGTTACTGCATTGTTGGTTTTTTCAACAGTTTCTCTCAAAAGCAACTATTTATCAACGAACTTCAACGTTTTACCGAAAAATCCGATACTTCCCGTTTTCCTGAAAATTTGTCAAGTTTGACGCCCCGTATCTTGTTGACGCCTTAGAATAAAAAAACAAATGACAAGAAGGAACATAAAATACAATCATTTTGCAATAAATATGTCAATTTTCAATATCCGCACTAAAGAAAACGATTTTCGCTCAAGAAAACCATTGTCCAGGTTTTTTTCAACTCTAACCCACTGTGTGACGGTCCGAATAAGACAGTAAATTAAATGAATAAGTAGCTGCAGTAAAGCACAACGACTACGTCTTAAAAATACTCTTCTGTAACTGTTTGAGTGAAGAACAAACTAGATATATTAGATGATATAGTATTATAAATCGATGTTTTTATTTCCAGCTATTTTATATCGAAATTTTATTTCAATGGGTTAATTGTGGTTGCTATTTATATATCAGTAGTAATTGTGCTACATCAAGCATGCCTCGTAACCATGATGCTCGTTTTATGAACAAGATGTCCCTAGTTCGATTCTATAGTAGGTGTGACTAAATTAGTTAATCTTATGTCTGATATAGATAAGTACAGGTGCGACAGCATTTACTTCGAAATTGTTTAACGAATTATAGGATATACATATAGGTGCCCACATTTATGGAAATTCTATACATTTTCTCCTCACCTCTAATGCTATTTCAAAGTAATAGTAGATCCATATGTAAATTATATTTAAACGCTGTTTGTACATTATTGTTGTAAGTTAGCGATGCTGTATTTGTACCAATATTTTGTATTTACGTATAAAAATTCAAAATATATATATTGGCTCAGTTGAATTTTTTATAGTTAGCTTTTCCACCTGACCGTCACCGTCTCAACAGAAATAAATCGTTAAGTTTGATCAATGAGACCTCAATTAGCTTACCAGTAGTGTTTTTCGCTTTCTTAAAGACCCGGCTCGATTCTCAGTTAGGGTAAAGATGTTCACCACGATTACGAATTAATTTAGGAATAATGCCTATAAAAGCAAGTAAGTTAGCCTACGATTTGATTCTGTTACTATATACGTTTAATCTCATTTCATCAAATTTAAAAAAATGGAAAAAGCATTCTACGTTCTTTTGATTTTAGGCTGTCCGTGCCTGAGTTGCACTAAGGTGAAAAATGTTTGGAAATTTACGTAAGGGGAAGTATCTTTCTACTGATTTAGAAGCCCTTACATCATTAAATTTTGTTTCGCACACTCGCAATATTGCAAGTCAACTAAACACCAAATTCATCTCATTCACCGCATAATCCTTAACCGCAGTCATCTCTTATTTTTGCATTTCCTCCATCGAAAGCACTCTTTCGATACCCTTTTTTATCTCCGAAAAGCACACTCCAGTTCAGTACATGCAAATTCATCCCAGAAGAAACGAGAGGATATCCCTTCAGTTTATTTGGAGCGCAGAGATTAATTCAAAGGGTATCGCTCGACGATGAATAGAAATGCTCGAAGATTTTCCACTAAACATAAGAGTTAAAAGCGTCGATGGCGGGTCGTATCCGAAAAAAAGGATGTAAAAGAGATTGCTGCTGTCGATTATCGGAAATATGGTCCGCGAGGCATATCTGCGATCCCTTCTATCTCTGATTGGATTTTTCCTCTTTTGAGAGTGTCATCACAACGTGTAAATATGGAGCTTTGAAGTGGTTGCTCAATACGTTACAACGGAAGTAATGCAATCCTATAACGCCGTATTTTACAGATGCGGTTTCATCCAGGCTTTTGTTGAAATGTTTGGATGCCACAAATTAACGACACGGGGACACTGAATATTGACGATTTCCTATCAAATCGTCATAAACTCTGCAGCATTCACACTTTCATCGTAGTTGTATTTATGATTTCTCTCTTTTGGCCATAACAAAAATATCTTTTTATGTAATATTTTTCCTGTACATTTATATTGCAGAGGTACATACATGCGTATACTGTATTTTACGCAACCTATACGTCTCCAGAAATATATACTATTCTTATTCACAGAATCAATTCAACAAATTATGAATCCATTTTATTATGATGCAATAGATTTCCAACCTATATAAATTTGGCGACGAAGAGCCTTTATTTATACCGGCAGAAATAAATGCATTATTGCTAATTTATGTATTACAATAAATAGAAGTGTTTAAGGCTGAGAAATGATTTATTCATTATACTTTTTGAAGAATGAAGAGACACTTGGGTTATTTCTATGCATGTGCTTTGCTTTGTTAGGGAACTTCCTCAAAATTTCTTCCTCAGAACTTTCATCCGCAAATATTGCTTTATGCTTGTATAATGTATAGGTATGCAGAACTCAAAGCTCGAATCGAAGCTGACATAATGGTGAGCAAATTGTACTCTTCATTCCCAAGCTAAACTAAGTGCTTGTTTTAACTGGAAAAAGTACCTAATGTTTATACCACCAAAAGAACTATATCTTAAAAATTTCAGTCTATTAACGCTTCGTTTCTTTGAATGGAGGTTGGAAGTAGCAATTTTACTCGACAAAATAAGAAAATGGTAAATTTATAGGCCAGCGCAATGATGTAGTTGCAGGATATATGGTAAAAGCATATTGATTAATTTAATTTCTTTCTCTGCTCTTCATGACAGGCTGACATATCGGAATTGAACGAGTAGTCTGTTCGCATTATCGACTGGGAGTGGTTGCAAATGGCAGAATGCTAACGGAGAAAACTAAATATAAAACGCGCCTCACTCGAATGCATCCTCGACCCGGTTTCCTCGAGCCGTCAACAGACAAAGTTTCATTAGGCGAAGGGAAACTCGTAATAGGCGTATCTGTGTGTATCGCGTCTTTCAACTCCGAAGTTCTTTGACGGGTTCCGTGCAATTTAGGATGAATAACATCTCTGTGATGGGCTTATTATAATCACCCCAACGGAGGAAGGCTTTCTCAAATTGCACACACTTGAAAATGTCGGCTTTGAAAACGTATTTCGTTTTCCCTCCCTAAACTACGATGTAATTTAGTTATAATTTATAGAGAAAACTAATTCATAGTGATCGTAATTCCTTAAAATAAATACACCTATCGTCTTGGACTCAATAGTAATGATTTTAAGAGGAAATTTTGTTTTCATGGCTTCAAAGTATGCTCCGTAAATTTCGCTTTTAGGTAAGTGAAGTTAGCATATAGAAACATGTTAGACTGATATATTTTGCATACATTCTGTATAGCAATTTAATACTTCTTTTCTTATCACGTTCATGCTGTTTTTAAGGCCGATTATTTCTCTTATCCTCGGTGTGATGTATGTTAAGATACATTCATCGAATATGGTACATTTTTAGAACATTAAAGGCGTAGATACAAATTTCAAATGTAGAAAAATAGCATTTTTATAGGCAAAATAAAACCTTTAATAAGCATTGTGAATTAGTCACGTCTTTTGAGGAAAGTTAAATAAAAATATTACATCGAGTACTTTAACTTAGATCATAAGTTTAAGCACTTTGTTTAGACAAATGGAATATTTAAAGTGAGAATAAAAATATTATATGAGTAACGATGAGTCTATTACTTCTACCATTTAATCACTCATACTGAATGGAGACCTCCGCAGGGGGCTAACCTCTTAGCGATACATTAATGAGAACTGGTAAAATGTCCGTCATTAATTATTTTTTAACAAAACTATTTAAACTATAAATTTCATTCCTAATTTATGTATCCCAGATTTTTATCACTCCTTTAGGTTAGAATATAGTAAGAGGCGTTTATGGTAGTTCATTCCCACGTAAAGAAATGCGTAATTGCTACAATCCCATTGAAATTCCCCCGGTTATAGTACAAAGAGCAAGGCGTCTATCGAAAATAAAAGCTTCCAACAGAGGAAATATCCTCCTTTCTTAGAAGGGCGCAGAAAAAGTAAATGGGTGGATTTAAGGGGTTTCTTTGGAAACCTGCATTTAATTATCGTGAGTTTTTGACCTTTTGACCTTCACTCATCTCATCTCTACGGTTTTTCCTTTCTGTCGAATAATAAAAAAGTAGAAGTTCAAGACATTTCGAAAATTTGGGCTCCTCGAATTTCCCGAGGCATTATTTCCCTCCGCAGGGGCCTTCGTTTCAGTGACTTGTGCTCACGCAGTCACGAGGCGGTGCACGCAATCGCAGGCGAAGAAAGGAAAGAATGTCAGGAGAGAGAAAGAAAAGGGTTCATAATGGATCGAATCAGCATAAAAGGCTGGTTCTTAAAGGTGAGGAATTGGAAATCTCGGATGCTCCAATATATTAATGTGAGAAACACATTAAAAATTAGAATTTAACGCACTCAAAATGAGGCAATAAGGAAAAGGGGGAACATTTTCTCCACGAGCAGGAGAATGACCGAAGCTGAAGATATATAACTAAATTGGACTCGAACCCAGATCTCCCGGGCATCTGCGTGGATTCCGAGAGCTTAGCGATATTAGTGACGTCAATTCCCTTTACTGATCATTACTCCAATGTGCATAGGAATGAATATCATTTCTCCATGTTGTATTTCAAATCATCGTGAAGAATCAAATATTTTGGAATTATATCTGTCAGTTCTCTCTTTGTTCGTAAGGGATAATAATAATTAAATTAACAGCGTACTATCGCAGCAGAATCAGAAAGCAGCACTCTCCTTTCGAAGAATGAGAAAACTGAGTCTGTACTGAACGAATTTTAGCAGAAGGAAAAACTTTTTCGAAGCAGTACATGAATGTAATAAGTATGAATTAGTAAAACAAATTTCGGAAGTAAATTATAAATAGTTTAGGATATCCTTAATAAATCAGACCGCCAATTCCCTCCGGCAATGGAGTTCTATCGAAGGTAAAATTCCGATTCAATATTCCACCTATTCGTTCTCTATCCAATTGGGTGTCGGCGCTCAATTCCGGGCTAATGAAACCTAAATTCATGCAGTCGTGGATAAATAACTCCGCTTTGCTTTAAACTCGCTTCTGCAATCATTTAAAACTCCATTGTCTCGCCCCTTGATCGCATCACCCACCAAATCCAATTTCCTCTTTTCTGCTACCCTCTCTCCTCCTCGCACAACTTTCTTCTACCCGCTCAAGACTTTTGGGATCTTAGCGATCTTCTCCCCGACCCTCCCATTACTCCCTCCCCTTATCCCCTCCCCTTATCCCCTTCCCTTATCCCCTTCCCTTATCCCCTCCCCTTATTCCCACCTTTTATCCCCACCCTTTATTTCCACCCCTTGAGCCCGTCATTCAAAATCCCCTAGCAGCGAAACACTTAGCCTTTCCTTAAGGATTCTCTCTCAATCCTTTGTTCTCCTCGAATTTTATAAACTCTAATAGCGTTGTGGGTTAATGTGAGGCTGTCGCTTGTCCCAGATTAGGTGGATGTAGTTTACCTCGATATCTCCCATGGCAACGAGCCATAGGAAGTGGTTTTTATTGAGATAGTCGTGTATATTTGCAAAATGTGAGTTAATTTAGTGTAATCTCGTGCGAAAATATGTTCGTAGCCTGCAACGTACAGTAACATTGCAAGTTGTTTTATGACATTCGTATCGATCGATCGATACCATTAATTAACCATAATGTAGAATAGCTACAACATTTGTGTAGATATGGATACTCAAGAAGAATCAAATGTTCCATGATAAGTGGTAAAATCCGAATGGGTTTTATGTTCACATACCGAGTAGAGAGAGTCTAGAACTGTGCTACAGGGTTTTAGGAAATGTCTTAATTCATGCATAATAAATGCAAGCGATAGTTTTCGTACCTTATCTCTCTCAAATCAGGTTTCGAAAAAATATATATCTTAAAATCTTAAGATACATGAATTAATCGCATGAAAACCCCTCTAATTGATTCAAGCATTTTGTTTGAATATTAGGAACTGGTTTGCTTTGAAAATCATGTTATATTTGTTTTATTATTATTAAGAGGTAAAATCAACTCCCTCATTTGGATCCATTATTGACATGAAACAATTTTTGTTAGAAATCTACAGAATCTTTCATAGAGTACTTTCCCATTTTTTCTTGGCTAAGTTTTGCTCCCTTCTTCGTTTATACGAATGGTACATATCGATGGAATACTGCGTAATTTTCATTGCAAGTAAATACATCGTCAAGGTGTTTTGAAAGGCTGGGAAAGAACAGGGTCAACGGCAGTTTAGTATGAGAAAAGATTTTATGCACTGATTTACTCGTAATTCAGGGATGAATTAAAAGTTTATTCACTGATTTTAAACATGGTCGGAAGTATTAGAACGAATATTATACAAGGAGAATACGAGTTGTCTGAGGGAGAAAGGTGGTGTGAAAAGGTTTAAACTATCCGTGGAGTAGGTGTTTCTATTTAGCTTATCTATTATATATAGATGCTTCTCCGGATTCATTCATATATCATATATATATATATATAGAGAGGATACAAACTCACAGGCTAAACCACTAGCGTCAATGGCTTGAAATTTTTACGACATATTGGCCATAACGTATAACCTCCAGAAAAATTGCGATTTTGAACCTCAGTGTCATGGGTTCGATTCCAGAGGGCCCCAAAGTCCCGATTTTTCCCGTTTAAATGCATTGCTTTGATTTTCGGGAATTTTTTATAAATACTTGCAAGATAGGTAGGGACTTAAAACTCAAGGAGCCGATATATATGGTCATGATCTATCGATAACATAAATGAGCTTTACTGAAAATATCCTGGGTTCGATGCTAGGTCGAGGCAAAAATCGGCCGTTTAAAATGCATTGTGGCGATTTTTACGATTTTTTTTGAAACCTTTTCCGATGGCATAGAAACTTGAAATTCGGCATGGCGTTAGATATCATAATTATGTATCATAATAAATTTTTTTATTTTCCCTTATGGTCCTTGGTTCGATCCCAGAGGGCCATTTACATTCCTCAATGTATTTCTTATGGAGATTACGGAAACACATTTTAGGTGCTTCCCGATATTATATCTACTTGAAACTTTGCATAAGATAAGATCAAGTCAAAACTAATCAAACTGTGAATTCACAGCTACCAATGTTTCCTGGTTTCGCCACCAGGCGTCTCTACAATCAAAAGTTATCCGATTTTTAGGAATTATTTTGAAACCTTTCCCAATAAAATAGAAACTTGAAATTCGGCATATAGATAGAGATCATAAATACCTTTCAGAAACATGTTTTTGATTTCCACGATCGTCCTTGGTTCGAGTCCCGAGAGGCATTTACTTTCGTGAAAAGTAGAACGTCGTTTAAGAGAGTTTCAGCCAATATTTCTGCTTGAATTTTCACACATAGTTAGTGATGGTGATCTTCTGTTGTGCCGCTTAATAGGTTAGCCAGGAAGACCCGGGTTCGATGCCAGACGATTAAAATTGCAGCGAATTTTAAGATTATTTTAAATTTTTTTTTCTTTTTAAGACCGTCCCGAAAGGTTGCCGACATTAAATTGTTGTTGTCGATCTGCTTGCAGTATGCAAGCAACATTTTACTCGTATATATATATATATATATAATAGATATATATTCAAAATAATTATTATATATATTACAAAGTAAACATCATAAAACGCAGGAAAAAGCATGAGTTATTTGTAAAAAAATTCGAAGAATAGTGAGTAAATATGTCATCTGGTATACTCCAAGAAGTACGATATTATCGTGAAAGCTGTGTTAGCGTTTGTGAACTGCGCATACGCTTGGGTTGGATTTGAAACCGGTGACTTTCAATTCCCTCGTAATAAAGTCATTTATCTCGCCTCCCTATCATCCATTTCCCCTGTTCCCAATGCGAAGAGCATCGATCGGAGATGAGTGGCACCATCGCCTTCGAATTTTCACTATTTTTTCGTTCTTCTCCCTCAAGCGCCCTGTTGGAAAATCTTATGGATATTTTTTTCTTATTTTCAACTCATTGTAACATATTAACTTCCCCTGAAAATTAATATGCTTCCCTTATTATGACCTATTTATTACATCGTGCAAATTGAAATCTGAAGTGTGTGCTGCATCCTGGCCCGCAACACTTGGAAAGTCTGTATCAGAGGATTATTGTTACGCGAGACTATCTCTTAACACACTTTTAACTCTTGAAGTGTCTTACGAATTAGATGTTGGATGTATACACTTCTTTCTACCCAAGGCTACCGTAAGCTAAGAACAGTTCAAATCACTTTTCCGCCTGAAAACTGTTACAGGCATTTTCCAAGTTGTAAATCCATTTTATTATTAATTGATTATTAAATTCCATCCTTGTGCAATGTGCCTACTATTTATGCATGTAAGGTTTTGGTTCGGACCAAGGTGAGTGAAAGCGACTTTGTGAGTAATACATGAAAATTTGTGTTTTTATCATTTCCAGGCTTTCATTTGAAAACGTTTATTAGAAATGAATGAATGTATGAAATCAAGAAAAGCCCTACAAATTAGGTAAATGAATAATGTTATTCGTCACTTAATGCTGTTTACGATTTGCTTAATACGAATTACGATCATTAAAAGAGTTTGAATACCGATAGTAATGACAATTGCCAAGCGACTCTTAACACAAATGCAGGATTCTACGTGAGAGGACCTTCATTATAAACAGAATCTAGTGGCATTATTGAAACTCCGCTTAGGTATCCTTCTACGATATCCATGCTGAACCTTTCTACATATGAAATAAATTTTACCTAACACATTATTCCGACGTGTAGTTAATCTCATCGTGAAGTGAAATCTGCGGAAGCGGTGTCCATTACAACTCTTACTTCCACCACAGACTTTCATGCGGCAAAGTAAAAGTTAAAATTGATACGGTGTTTGTTACAGTGAGCTGTTAGGCGCAAAACAAATATGATGCTTCTCTTGGTGTAACTTAGACTTGGTAAATGCGAACATATTTCACGTAGATTCAATTAAGTAACGCAATATTGGAGTACCTACATTTGTCCATGTCGTTGACACTTAATCGTTTGCCACTGATAGTTATAATCAAAATGGTTGAAATGGCTGCTGTCACTCACCAATATAACTTTTCTTCCCTTACTTTCGTCCGTGTACGTGTTTATTAATCTGTTTAAAGGGAACTTTTATTTCATCTATTTATTCAGGGTCCTTCGCAGCTTAGTGTTTCAGCCTAAAGTTGTCCTCTACTCCCAATCTAGACTAAATGCCTCGACCATTATGAACTTTAACCCTTCATTTGAGCCAGTTTTGCCATTTTCCATGGGGGATTTTAGAGTGGTAAACTGGCAGAGCTTATCAAGGATGACTTTTTAGGATTCCACGAATGGCTTAGCAATCTTTAATTTTCTCACTCTTTTCCCTTTTCCCTCCAGAGGACTCTCTAATCCTTTAATCCGAAACCTCTTTTCCTCAGGAGAGGATTAAACTAAAATCATTCATGGCGGGAAAAGAAAGAAGATCTGAGATTTTGTTCCTGACTTTACGGTTACTTTCCATCGCAATTTTCATATTAGCATTTTCTCCATTAATTTTTGGTTCATTTAAAATAAAACCTTTACGGTTATTTTGAAAATAAAATCTCAGCATAATGTCAAATTTAAATCTCCGTTTTCTTCTCTTACTACTGCTCAGTAACGAAGTTTTACTTCCATCAAGAATGAAAGAAATTTCAGACGAAAGGTGTGCTAAGCTGAATAAATAAATTAGAGAATGCGATTTACCACGAGTGAGTTCAAAAGCTGAGATAAATAGTCTCTTTAATTCTCAGCAACGAGTTATTCACCGTTTTAGTTTAGGAAACTATAAGTAGTTAGAACATTTAGAGATTTAGAGAAATTCAGGTATTTAATCTTCCGTGCGAAAATTTAATTCACACAGCATAAACTTCATTGTATGCAAATATGGTTTTGGGAATGAATGGAATCAATGCAGCAAGATATCATTGAATTTGAGTCTCTCCTACTGAATCACATTCAAAAATCGATCTTTGCTACTTGTATGCTAATTTTAAAAATGAAGTGCATCTAAATTCATCCCTGATATTACAAATGTTTATCGTTAAGATAATACATATATTTAACTCTTCCATATAGTTAGGGATAATATTTCTCGATATGGTTTAAAAATCATTTATCTAATAATACATCAAATTCCATTTATGATTCGTTGTTAAATGGGTTCGAACTTCTTCTATCTTTATACGCTCTTAACGTAAGTAGAAGTAATAAAAGTAATTTGAATTTTGATATCCCAGTTTCGTGTCTGGAATAAACTTGAAAATCAAAAATTAAAACGTTTTATAGAATGGATATTTTTTCAGTCATGATGTAAATCCAAATAAATCTATATTAAATACCCTAATGATGCTAAGTTGGATACCATGATTTTTCGGATTATCGAATCAAGCAAATTTTGGAGGAGGTAAAAACGATGTTTTAAGCAGGTTATGGGAGAAATACCTTATTATGAAATACTATGAGGGCAACAGTGCTTTCAGTTACGTAGAAGTTTAACATGACAAAATAAAGGTATCGCGTACAATAAATCAACGTTTTTTGAGCTGTCCAAAGAAACACAAAGCGAACGGGAATCCTTTTGGCTCAGCACTCAAAAGAAAGAGAAGTCGAAGGAAGTGCTGGATGATTGGATGTCTAATGAAAGCCTTTGAGTTGGATTAATAAGTGCTCCCTTCATAAATGTGCGGTGTTTATCTCGGGGACCCATGTCTTTGGAGACGAGAGAGGAAGGGACGAGATAAGAGACCTTCCTCAAGAGAATCAAATTGCGGTGCCTGCAAACCCTTCGATTGTACGGAGGTCTCTTCCATTCGAAAACTCACAACTGCCATTCAACGCGAAGATGTGATTGGTTCCCTTTAATTAGCCCTTTGTTCCCTCAGGATATTCCTATCCCTCGATTCCTTAAAACCCTGACGCTGAAGAGGGGTAGACGTGCCCGGGGGTCCTCCGGGGTCAGCCCCTCCGGATTAGGGCTAGTTAGGGAGATTGGGAGCAGCGTCTTGTATGATTGAGGAATACCAAGAGGTTGTGGGTTTCCATCGGTTACCGCTAGGCGGCGTCCCGGTCGCAGCATTTCTGGCGAAGACAGGATTCAACCAACGAAAAATACTGCGGACTTCTTTGAATCGGTCGAAAATATTGTAACGTCCAAAATGCGGTGTGAACCGATGCAGCATTACAGAAATATTAATTAAAGCTATGTAACTCACGTGGAATTTCCATGGAGATATGAATAACAAACACACGGTACCTGAAAAGGATAGGAACAGTCATTAGATTATAGGTACTGATATGATTACAGCTGAATTTTAAATGATAAATATGCTTTTATTAAAATGTGAGAATCATTCGATGTTTAATTAGTCTTTATGAAATGCATTTCTTGTAATTTATGGGATAGTTTATTGTAATTACGATCTTTGTTTGCTGCATTTTTATTTTGGCTGAAAGTATTACATGTGCTTTTAAATTCCACGACTATTCGCATCTTCTTGGTTCAAATATAGTAGTGGATGAATGGAAAATGTCCAATTTATTGCAAAGATTTAAAAATGTATTTTATTCATTAACAGGTCAATTTGAAAATAAAAATTGACGCATTTAAAATTCCTCATAAATTTTGTAAAACATACACAAATATCCTCATACCCATTTGAAAGCGCAAAAAAATGAAAATAAGTCTTCGGCGAGTAAGGCGATCACAATTTGGAAATGCATTGTATTGATCTCATTTCTGTACAAACAAGGCTCGAGGCACTCCATAACTCTGATTTATAAATACCAATGTCTTCCAATTTAAAAGACTTGACTTATTCATCCATTAAGTCGTAGTCCATAACTTACCGTACCTTTAACGTGAATAATTCTACACGATGACATTTTTTCCATTTTTTATGCCCTCGCATGTCTCCGCTTTCTTCATTTTCCATTCTTTAGCTTCGATATTAATAATACACCGTCCAATCTTACTAGTCATTTAGTTTCTATCCGTATCCATGACTTCTTTCGATAAAAACCAAGAATGATTACAACCTAAATAATTTTACTCCTCCATACCCGCCTACGTTTGTAGTGGAACCTCATTTTACTCTCATACGCTAACAAGCTTATTTTAGGAAACCTTCATTTTCACGGCCATTGTCATCGCGGATTGCCATGAATTTTTAACCACTTGCTCCCGATGAGACGTGGAAGGATCGCGGACTGCGGGGAACAAAAGAGAGACGAAAAAAGAATGGAGAGAAAGAGAGAGAAGGAGAAAAGAGTGTGCGTGCGGTGTCAGGTTGGAACTCGACACCAAGAGCACGCAAGCGGATTTGCGTGGGTGGTGGTGAAGATGCGATGACACGCAACCCCTCTCCTTACCATTCGGTGATAGTCTCCCACTTGGCCTCAGCCGTTTACTTCTCTTTCGACGAAGGAGGAGCCGATTCTTGAGTTTTCACACGCTCTTGATTGGACCTATTTCGCCAGTTGGTTGTCATCTTCTTATTTCGACAGTGACCTTGCCGTTTAAATTGTTTAACATATACCTATAATTCCTCAAAATCAGTCAATGAAAAAAGGAAAGCGTTACCGTTTCTAGAATAAACAATATTTCATCATAACACACGGCTTTCTCCAAAACGTAAACTGTTAAGGTAGTCTCCTCATAATACGTAATTTAAGCTGATTTACTGTTGCTATTGTTTTTATTACTCTGGGACTATAGCCAACTATTATTTTGTGGAGAGGTTTATTTCTAAAATTATAATCGCAATGAGTACCGATATAAAATATTTACAAAATAAAGTCATGAAATAAATGAGCCTCAAAGCCCAAAAATGCAATAAATATCAATGATCAATTCAATCTTATGAGTAGTTCTAATTTATTTATCTCATAAAGATATTGTATTTGTTGTATTAACGAAACTAATTATTCCTACAATTGCGGTACAATCCTGGGTGCACGCTCTTATGTGCAAAGTACCTTAACCCTTTCCATGTGTTTGAATGTTTCTGAAAAAACGAATGTTTTTATTGGAATGTGTTCTTTTATTCATTGCTCTATAATTCTCATTGTATTTTCTTCTTTGTCTTTTTTCAGTTTTTGAACCGTTTTTACTTATTTATAATCTGAATACTTAACGAGCTTTTACCAAGCGAAATTATATTTATAATGTTTATATGTTCAGTATGTCTATAATGTTCTTATAATTTAACTTGTAATTTTTAGTTGTTTAATTGTTAAAAGGGTTGTGTGTAAGAAGAGACTTGATAGTCTCAACCTCGCCCTGAATAAAGTCCTTTATTATTATTATTGTGTGGAAATAATCCGTCGAAAAAAGTGAAGCTTAAATGTTAATGAGGGAATTAGAAGAAAAAACGTGGCGGGGTCATCAGTTCATAATTAGTGGCGACATTATTATCCATTTCATTAATAATTATTTAGCAATCAGCCTTCCCATTCTTCTCATCGCGGATTATTCATGGGCCCAAAATGGAAGTGCAATTTTCTAGGGAAGTGTTCTTATTTCATTCCCAGTTAAAGAGATGAAGATTGGAACCAGGGAAATTTATTCCGTTCTTAAGCAGATAATAAAAGGAGTTTAAAGGGAAAGTGGAAATTAAAGAAATGAATGTAACAGTTACCTCAGTATCGATTTCTACGATTCTAAAGAAACGAAAAATTGCAAAATAAAGTTAAGTTTAATAAATTAAGAAGAAGTATATGTATATTGACTGAAGCGGATAAAAGAAATGTGAAATGGATAATGTGTAGTGCATGAAGCTCGTACGCTCGAGGACTTAAATGGAAAATAGGGAAGTCTGAGTTTAAAATAATGATTGAAATTTAGGAAGAGATACTGGAGCAGTAAAAGATAGATGAAGGATAGAGAAATATAATTAGGAGGGAAAGGGGGGATTATTTAAAAAAGTAAATATAAAAAGTAGTTAAAACTACATGCAAGATTATAACACAATTACCTAGGATATCGATTTCAGTCGTAATTTGTTTATAAGTTGTTGTTTAAGTTAATTTAAGTTGTTTTCTAGTCATATTTCGCGTTTCAAAAATTATCAAATTATTTGAGACGTTTGCAGTTGGTCAAAAAACTATTTTTACCCTTTAGAATTGAAATTAATTGTCTAAAACAATTAAGAACCAAAGATAGTCCAACATCTTTTTTTGAAAGCAATCAGAAATTTATACAAAAATGCTATCCTTGAAGGGAAAACCATTTAAATTAATTAACACAAATATTTTAAGGAATGTGAAACTTGACGCAATTTGTACTGACTGACTGTGAGAAAAGAAATGAACAGGGATGTTTGCTTTACTACGTTGAAAGACCGAGTGAAGCTTTCCTTGTATGTAAAGCATCGCAATCTTTTATGTAATGTAATTATACAGCACGAAATTGTGTTCTTTTCTAACTTGATTTTGCTAAATAAAATATCATTATCATTATTGCTAAAACAAATTAATACCGTCCTTTGACATGTAATCGTTTCATTAACCAGGCAAGAGGTGTCATACTTTTTATGATTTATTTCTTTCAGAAAACACATAGCAATAGTAACTTATTATTCCTTATCTCCATAATAGCATTCGTCATTCACATCCGTCGAGTATTTGTTTCCATGATACATGACAAGATATTTTTTAGTATTTTTTTTGCGAAAATATGAACTTATTTCGAATTCGCAGTCGAAATATGAACTGATTAATCAAATGAACAAGCTGACAGCAAAAAAAGGGAGATTATATAAGAATCCAGATCAAAATTCAATTGGATTTAACCTAGCTAAACGTAATTACTAATTAAATTATTTCAGTGACGGAGGAAGTTCAGTAAAACGACCAGTGGTAATCCTTTGACGAGTTTTATGAAACGACCTACACAAAGGTGAGAGCCTTGATTTGAATGCGCGCATAATTAAATATGAATCAAAATCCAAAAAATCATTCGTCAACGTGGATGTCCCCACCCACGCACGCACGTCCGTTTCCACATGCTCACCCGATTCGGAAAGAAACACATCGGTAATGAGGGAGCAGATATGGCATCATTCGCATCCAGATCTCTTTCTTTCCAATCGTTTCTTTATCGCTAATGACATCTCCGTCTGACGTAAACACGGTCGTGCAGCATCCAGGGGTCCATTTATTTTGGGACGGAATGCAGAGACGTAGGAATTCCTCGATTAATTATTCGATGTGATTTTTGGAAAGCCATTTGTCGAATCGAATCACGTAATGGGGCTGTCATGTGCGATGGGTCTCCCGCAGATATGAAAGTCCTTCTTTTTCATTTTTCGAAATGAATGGTTTCGCGTTTCGAGGTTTATGCAAAATGGATTTCAAAAATTAAACGTCCTTCATGCTCCCCTTTTTCCATTCGGGTTTGTCTGTCCAGATTTTTCGACACTTTTAATGTTCCGTGTCAAAGGAACGGGTTCACCGAAAGCGATTCAGTGTTTTTGTGTTCCGTTTTTACTTTCGAGCAGTACTTCCACTCCTCTTTCGATAGAATTGAAACTTTTTCGTATGAATCTTTGTGAGAATTTTTCATATCAAGTTTGTTCTCAGCATACCAACGGTTTCATTACCTACTCGGACAATAAATATTATAAATATCTCCCCGTTGCCCTTCTGAGCCAACTAAATATGCAATGGCCACAATGATAGGAATAGCAGCTTCTCTAAATGCATTCTCTAATTTTGTCGATATTTTATTTAAACCTTTTCTCACTATGTCCAGGACGGAATGAACGAATTCAGCTGTAAATGATTTGCTTTTATTTTACATTCATTAATTTCGAAAATATGCTTTATTCCCAACGATTAAATTAATGAGAATCGTGTTGATGCATAGATAAATATGAATGTTCTGCGTTGAAAATAAAATGTTTAATGATCACTACTTCCGCGTAGGCCGAAGGATTCTCTGTGATAGAGGAATTTAGGCTAAGGGTGGAAACATTTTTAACATTTTTATATTCTTTAGCTGTATTAACATGATAATTTCGAAAATTGATACGAATACGTTGCAATTACATAAAAAGTGGTTTAGATTAATCTATTCAACTGCAGATTGAATTCAGATTCAACTCATATACGTTAACTAAGTATAAAAAAATTGATAAAATTATTTTGACGATTAAAAAAGATCTCGTGACAACTACAGAAGATATTTCGACAAATGACGAAATAATACATTCTCATAGATGACGCTAGACATATTATTGGCAGCTTCTTTAATTTGGCAATCATTACGGGTTCTTACAGTTCAACTTACTATTTCTTCATGAGGTGGACTTCAGTGAAAATTAAACTTTCAGTTTTAAATCATCCTCCTCTAATGAATATCAATTAATCACTCAATGTCGAATTTATTCACGAAACTAAACGCTCTTCGAAGAGTAGCCTTAATTCCACAAATTCGTGGACTTAAAAAAAAAAAAACAATTTTTGGTGCAGAAATCATCCCTGATTTTCGTCATGCAAGGAAGGTCGTTATTTTTCGTAACAGAGTCCCAAGTTATCCCGGCGTAACCAATAGAAGCTTTGGGTACTGTTTTAGAGAAGTGATTCTGCGAATGAATGCATTCTGCTGCGATTGTGGATAAGGCAAAGTTCTCTACCGAGTGAGCTCAGTGCACTTGATTCCGTAATCAATTTGAATATCTAGATTGTTATCCCAGATATATGTGCTCGGAACAAGCACCCAAGTTCGGAATCCCTCGTGTTTTCAATAGTTGATGACGAAAATCGGGAATGAATGGATTTTATCCCGAATTCAAGACCCTCAGGTCGAACTTAGCTCTGATATTCATTCCGATAGTTGACGATGGCATACTCAAGGACTTAATTTAATGAAAGCTCTACTCTCAGACATTTAATGTTGCCTTGCAACGCATCGTTTACTGAATGAGAAGTAAAAGC
This sequence comes from Sympetrum striolatum, assembly GCA_947579665.1. Classification (NCBI taxonomy): domain Eukaryota; kingdom Metazoa; phylum Arthropoda; class Insecta; order Odonata; family Libellulidae; genus Sympetrum; species Sympetrum striolatum. The sequence goes on from OX388349.1 coordinate 76,899,698, forward strand.
TCCATTGTAGACTCATGCTTTCAGTTTGAAGAAGGATAAGATATAAATCAAAACCAAATTCAATTGTATCAAATACTGTAACTTGCATTAACCCTCGACGGACTACGGATGCCATCATCCGACACCTAATTTTTTATCACAGAATAAGAGACCTCGATGGCAATGTTGCAATTTTGTATTTGTTTGGCTGGTTTTATAAATATGTTTGGAATAATATTTTATGGGTATTGTTTCCAGACAATCACAAAGCAAAATACGTAATAAATTTTAAATAATTACAAAAAAATAATTCCGGCCTTGGAGGGTTAATAAATATGTCGATGTAAATATGAATGGTGTCCAATACAAGCGTGAGGTCTGTTTCACATCGACCCTAAAATCCTTATGGAGTCTTTGATAAGCACCATCATTGGTACCTAAGAGCGTGTGAATCACTCGGTTTCTAAGCCAGTGTCACGAGTAATAGGCGATTCTATGCCTTTTGATATATATCTCACGTTTTTTTCTCATTTACCGAACTTCTTATACTTACTACTATTCAGCCAATTTCCAGTCGTATTTAAGAACGTAATTTCGAATCAAAATATATTAATTCACCTCTGAATCTAATTTCGACACGATCACCATTTTAATTGGCTTTCAATTTTTCACGGATAAAGCTAATTAAGGCAAAGGCGGAATTCCTGTTAACGATGTTCATAGATTGTGCAACGTTAAACATTTATCAGCAGTGTGATGATGAATCGGTAAAATAAAGAGTTAAATTTGACTTATTTTGAAAAACAATCGAAAAGAGGGAGGAAAACACACACTTAGTGTTGAGAATGAACCAGTTCTCAAATACCAAACAAAGGGACAATGTGAGGATGCTAAGAAGTAAACCTGAAATAGTCGTATTTTCTCGAATATTCTCTCGGCATTTTACCCTTTCTCACTCTCTTCTTCTTCCCCTGTTTTCGAAGGCACTCCCTTATTGATTCGAACGGAAGACTTCCCAGATAACTTGCAGTCCATCCACCTCACACATTCTATTGGAATGAATACATTTGGAGTATGAGCAGAAGAGGGCACAGGTGCGGAAAGTGTGTTTTCCAGAATATGAAGAAGGGAGAGAAATAACACCGCTCGGAGTCTATTTGACGAATTTTTCTTATCGGCGTTAAAAATACCATCATCACAGTCAGGGCGCGAGTGAAGTTTTATCATAATTGAGAACTATGAATAGCTTCTAACGTTTTATTTTTGGCAGAATATTGATTTACTTGAACGAAAGTTTCTCAAGTTTTAGTTCATACTATAAAATTATAAAAAGAATATCTCCCCTTTCTTAAACAATTTCTGCGAAGGAATGATTTTATGGAGAAGATAAATTATTGGATTGCTAATAGTATAATAAATGCGACACAAAAAAGACTGAATGCAACCAGGGATTCGATGTATCTTTTTACGTTTTGGTACAATATCGAGTAAAGGACAAAACCATCGAATTTAGACTGCTTTTGTCATTTATAAACATTGAAGACATTAGAAATATATTAAGGAACTAAAAATATTTCGCAAAAGCGTGAATAATCAAACGCAAGTATAAAAGTATCATATATATTCCTTCCTCATTTAAGTAACTCTTGCGGAAGTAGGTACTGCTAAAAGTCGAGGCCAAAGTTCTGTTAGCGGAAGAGTTGGTGCAAACATTTTCTTCCGTTCCTCCTTTAAATCATTCTTGAATAAATAAAGATTCAAATAATTTAAAAGTTGAATAGACAAGTAATCTTCGTCAAAAGTCTGCCTCGCAGTACTTGTATTTTTTCTACTACTTGCTGTTTTCGTAAGGAGAACTTTTGCCATAAGTTTTCGCTAACTTTCTTCTTAAATTGTATATTAGCCTAAGAAGAACTGGTGGATAACATAGTTCTCATAAGAAGAGTGTCTCGTAAATAAAATATCTTATACTTTTAGGAGTTTATTTTTTGTGGTGAAAAACAATTGAAAGTCTGAAGAAGAATAGGACGGAGGTTTCTCAATTAAGTCTCAATTGTTGCGTAACTATGGTTTTAATTAATGAGTGAATGCGCTCTAGGCAACGGGTTGTCGTAAATAACCACGGAGCAGTAGATTAGTAGAGTAATTCATTACTCGGGTATGGGATTATAGACAAAACTATTGGTGGAGTAAAGATAAAAGTGAAACGGAGCAGAAAGGAATGAGAGGTGTCAACACCTTGGGGCAGAAATATCCACAGAATTATTTTTGAAGGGAAGCAGCACCTTTTTCTTTCCATCTTCGTCTTTCCTTCAATATTTTTACATCTTCGAAGTGCTGCCATTACTGTGATGGCCTGAAGAGAGGAATTGGATCAAAGCACTCAGCTTTATTCGTTTCGATATTGTCGATAGTGACAAGATCCGAGATCTTCCGGAACTCACACGGAGAAGTGGGAAAACACGGGCGCACGAATGCGTAATCTCATGCATCTCGCGCCTCTCTTTCCTGATTTATTTGGAATGTTCCGATATTATCCGTGCACTTTGAGGTATTTCGAAAGAAATAGGTTTGTGAAAAAGAAATACGAAATCATATCAGAAGCTTCTGAGGAAGAAACGTCCCCATCTAAAACAATTGATTCATATACGTATATTTATATGTTTTCTGTAAAGGATTCTAAAACAATAAAATGAAAAAAATAGTTACTCAGTTGATGAAAATGAAGAACTATTACTCCGATAAAAACCTAAAACATTCAATTTTAATCGAAGAAGCCTTAACTTGGTGTAATTCCATAATCGGGATCATATTAAATAAATTTTCAAAATTCCACAAAAATATGGAATATAGTTTATTTAATATGATCCCCATTCACTTTTCGTTAAGTTCGGGTTCCCAAAGATTTTTTATATTCTTCATACTGTATTTTATCAACAACTAGGATGAATATACGTCACAAAAATTAATAAAGTTGAGATGGTTGACAAAATGCGAGCGAGCAAGCATTAGCGAGCTGTTATGGTATAAATAATTCGATTATAAAAGTCAGATTTTATCGCGGAAATCCTTGCGACAAGCTTTTTTCTTCATTCCTAATTCTTATTCCTTAGAATCTTATGTTATCATTGATATACGACCGTCGAACTTATGAATTCAGGCTCTTTATGTATATGTATGACCTATTTCATATAGGTTACTACCAAAATCTTAACTGCAATTTCATTTGCAAACTCATGGTTAAAAGTTTTATTTATAAGATTTTTTTGCTGAAACGGCAAGACGAATAAAATTAGTTATCAAAAATTTGCTGTTTTTTACGACTCCAGATGAAATATGACGTCCCATAAATCCTATTTGATGGAATAATTCATCTCCCCTCACAGCCCTAACTTTGAGGATTTAAAAAATTTGCCTCAACGACAGTCACTTCCTTGACTATTCAGTGTCCAGGAACTTTACCCATTTTCTCGGAAAACAATATCTTTTATCCTTTCCTCCAATGCGTAAACATCCCCACGCATATCTCGAAACCTATATATGAACCTCACCCCTTCTTTGTTTTCATACATTCATTTCCCTCCTCTCTTACGTGCATTTCTCCTTTCGGAGCTTCCTATTCAACTTCTTATCTTCTGAACTATCTTCTGATTTACGATCCTTCTCACTTCGCAATATTTCTTCCTTGTGCAAACACAATGGGTCGTATTAAAATTTTAAGTATCAGCTGAGAGGAATATCTAAAACGCAAATAGCAACTATAGATATATTCTTAATAATTCTTTCTCCGCTACAAATTATTAAACACGACCGTTGAAACACCACAACCTGGTCGATATCAATAAATCATTGTGGTATTATCTTTTCTCGCTAGTTACTATGGTGCTCTTACAGGTATCGCTTCAGCAGATAAAAATTTTTAAAATGAAATATTTGGAATAAAAATTACATTAAAGGATTTTTTCTCAATTCCTAACGTGTTCAGGTGTTTGAAAAATTTACTTGATTTTATTATTTGAGCTATGAGAAACTGATATTTATCATTCATATTTGAATCTTCGAGTATTTATGCCTGCAAATAGTGGACATAGTAGTGATTGGTATAAGGTATCTTATATAATCGCTAAGTGCTAAGGAACATTTGCACTTTTCTTCCTAACCAAACCTCTCACACATAAAACTGCACGAATATGTGTATGTATCATTTGTTATCTCGTTTTTTCTTTCGTGATTTTCGTTTCAGAATGAAAGTTGAGATTGAATAATAGTGTAGTGAACACAAGCTTCTTTAGTATATCTCGATAGGGCTTTTTTGATCTACCTACCTTTTTAAAAAATTGTTTAATAAAAGTTTTCTTATTTTAAATGCATTTATCACTTCCGTCGCATTGATGAAGATATACAATCTGAACCCTCTCATCGAATAAAACTTTTACTTTTTGGGGCATGATTTCATTTCTGAGGAGTAACTCCACATGTATAGTGTAATAAACATTTTCAATTTTTTCACTTTAGATTCGAACTTATTCAATTTATTTTGATCGACAACAGTATAATAATAGTGGTTTGAGAAAACCGGTAACTTTTCCTCTGGAATTATGTTCAATGAAACGTGGCCGAAAATTATTAATTTTTACAGCAAAAGATATCTCTAAACTTCAGCATCGCTCTTTTTAAGCTGAGTAAGAGATTCATTGGTTAGAAATTGAATTGAGAAATTGGAGGCGACGTCTTAAACAAAGGAACGAAGTTTGTGTCTCCGGCTAGCGAAGTTTCTAAGTGCACTTCGGCTGATTGCAAGGGAAGGGATACAGTTACAGCCTCAGTTTCATCTTAGGACAAATATCCCATTATCATTGGCACATAAAGACCTTTAGGGATAATTATGCAGTTGCAGATATTGTTTTCACAATCTAATTATAGAATTTTTAATCTGGAATTAGTTGCATCATATTGTTATTTTTATCACTTGAACTCAAACGGTTTATACAAAAGGATATTTTAATATCTCAGGTTGGGCGCCCGGTGAATTGGTCCGGGGGTTATTTACACTCGGGGAATTGATCTCCCGAGAGATTGGTACGCGGGGAATTGATCCCCCTCGCTGATGTTGTTCTACCAACCCAACCCCCCGGTCAATTTATTTATAACGTATATATATAACCAAGAATCAGGGCGTGTAGATTAACATAAGACTGAATAACAGCAGTACAACATCAGCACGGGGGATCGAATCCCCGTAGTACCAATCTGTAGGGATATCAAATCCACGCGTACAAATTCCCCGCGTACGAATTCCCGCAGGACCAATTCACCAGCCACGTTCAGGTTGATCATAAATATAAATTGGATTGCAATAATCTATTTGAATTCATTCTTTTCTCATTTTATTAGCAACTATCTTATTTAAATCGTTTTTCTCTGCGTTTTCTTTTGTTAATACTTTTCATAGTAAGAGAGCTGTAGGTTTTATCCAATAAAGTTCATTCTCAGTAACAGAGATTCATCTTTTCCCCGATGAATGTAAAATGGGAGGCAGAAGGCTCTTATTGCGACCTTTGGATGAAGTCATTTTCCCTCCTCTTTCTTTATTTTTTATCATAAGTTTCCTTCGTCCTTTCCTGCGATCTTCCTTCCCTATAAGTCTTCTTCCGCTATTACTCCTTCCTTCAATAACACCCTTTCATCTGGAACGCATCGATATCTCAGATGCCTCATAGTCTTCTCCATGTTTTTTTCCAGGAAAAAATGGCCTCCAACGAAAGTCTCTATTTCTTATGCCGTCTCTCTCTCCCCGCGAAACTTTTTACAAAATAAATGGTTCTCGGTAACTTTTCGGATGATGTGTGTCCCTAAGAAGAAAGGTACGGACGCGGGGGAAAGGATTCCCAATTATTTTGACCACATTTGTCACAAAGTTCGGCTCCTTGGTTCTCCCGTTAGGGGGCATTTCGATAACGCCGTCGAATTATAATAAAGTGATATCTCTTTCGATCGAACATCCCTCACTGCTGTCACACCGAGAGAGGGGAAGTTGTATCAAAGTGCGAGATATTCAAACGCGTTTCTGGTTTGTTTTTGGTTGGCCGTTGGCACGGTCATCCGAGTGAAGCATTCGTGCAGGACGAATGTAGTTTATTACCGAACACGTCCATCTTGCGTTGATTAAGGGGTTTGAATAAGAGTGATAATCGACAAAGAACCATTGATAAAAATGCGAGATTGATAAGGGGTGAGTGTTAAATAGAATTACATATGTTAAATTGATTTCAACGGCGGGATGAATAATAATAAAGTGGTAAAAAATATTTTGAAGAATACACAATGCGAATTATATTTGAGTGAGGAACAAATTTATAGACCTCTTCAATGTCTCTCCCAGAATTTTAAAGCATAAATTATATACAACTTTGTCCTCTTGATTTTTTCCTTACTTTCTTTTATGTTCTGCCCAATTCCATTTTTATGTTATATTTAAAATTCTGTTTTATATATGATTTTCTCTTCTTTTTCCTAATGTTTTTTATTCGGTGATATTAATGTATTTTATTAACTTGCCTTTTTGTATATTATATCACATGTAATAGGGTAGTATTACCTGTTTGTGATGAACAAATTATTATTATGATTATATTTAAATGGAATATTTCTCAACTTAAGGAAACGATAGACCTTTTTATACAAACAGAATATTATTATTTTTTGTGGAAATTTATCTGAACAGGAAATGAGTTCCTGATGGAACTCATTTCCTTGAATGGAGGAATTAATATTTATAAGTGGAATTAAAAGTAAGGAATTAAAATGTAAAAGTGTCTAAGCTGTAGGACGACTAAGGTTTAGATGTAAGAAGAGACTTCCTAGTCTCAATCTCGCTCTAATAAAGTCATTTTATTCTTATAATTACTTTTATTTCTGTTGGTTAATGCAAAGAGAATGTATACGCGTTTGAGTGAATAACTTGCAAGGCTGTCACCGTACCGAAAAAATGTGTCATGTTGAGATAGATTCAGTCATCATCAGTTAAAGTAGGTTACGTATTAAACTACGTAATAATCTTAAGATTGAGCGGATCCGAAATGAATTTATCATTTACGTGGGTTTTCCTGGCGACGAACGAAGGCACAACGCTGTTTCTCGTGAGATGAATGGGAAACAGAATCCATAAATGATCATTGGGGCGATGGTTTATTTTTTCTTGTCGTGAGAATTAAACTCCACGAATAGGAGAATTGATTTAGAACAGTCCCGCACAATTTATAGATTTAGAATCGGGATCAATCGGAGAGAGATACGTGTACTACTCAAATACGTATTGAGCATAGATAGTGAAGAATTGCAACGCCAGATCCAAAATGTATAGTTCTGTTCTTTTGTAATGTTACTATTTAGTTTTAATTCAATCTCGACTTCTCGCATAACTATTATCACCTCTGAATCATGATTTTGTTCATTCCGTAATTTATTCCATACATTTTTAGATGCTTTTAAAGAAGGGGGTTATGAGCAGCATAATCTGCTCCTCTGGATGCTTTGGTGGGACGTGAAAAAGTAAGCGTTCGGTGGATAATGTGAGTAGCGGTTCCACTCGTGGTTTGGATTTCGTTGATCAGTGGTTTTCCCCTCCGTGGAGACGTGTTTGTTTTTTGATGGTCGAGTGGGCGTGCGTTGGTAAACGGGAACTCGACTTTGACGACGCACCGATTATGCAATGCAGGCGGATTCTTTAAGGTTGAACTTTCAAGCCCCAAGCTACCTCTTGGTGGTTGTCCCTCCCGTATGGTTTTATGGTGTACTACTGTACTAAGAGAGGAGAGTGTGCTGGCTCCTTTATCGAATACTCTTCGTTCAATCATCTCGCTTAAAGAATTTTTCCGGGGCAATGCTCATTCCCCGTTGAGATGAAATATTAGCGGATTCCTCCAAGTTTAAGCCTAACAAAGTATTGAAAGTTTTGGAAAAGCGAGGTCTTTCGTCATATTTCTGAAAATGGGGGAATTTTTCTCGACGAGGAGAAATTTGCGAAGTTGTTTTTTGGAGCAAGAAGAATAGAATTTGGCGTCAGAATGTCTCATCGTCTATTAAAATTTATTTAAACTAAAGTTAAATGAAAATGTGAATGAGTTTTTGTGGAATTTGCATAGTTATTTTAATATGATCCCGATTACGGAATTTCACCAAACTAAGGCTGCTTCCGTTGAATTTACTGAATAAAAATAATTAAGGATAGATTAAAAGCCATAGTACCTGTTGAAGCATTACATTGGAACAATTAATATTATATTTCGTATCTTATTTTTGTCTGTATAAAATAAGAAATATGTCCTAAACTTTTACTATTCCATTTTTCTTAACATTATTATACACGATTTTTGTAACCATAAATTGTGTTGTACGATGGATTTCAAAGTATCGTTAAAGCAATTCGATTTACGGTTCTTTACGTATTTGATTCCCGAAATGTGGAACTATTGATGCTTTAATGATTGTATTTAGCTGTTTAGTAAAATCATGATTCAGTGTTGTCGAAGTTTTCAGTTGCAGGCATGCAGTTCACGTAAACTGCATACGTGGCTACAATTGATGCGACTTATCCTTACATAGTGGAACGGAGTAGAGGTAATAATAAATTTTAGCTTCCCTAATAGTTCAAGGTAAAAACGACCAAAATTAAATATCTGTCCTGTATTCTACTTCCTTTTATCACTTTCTTGTTTTCTCCCGAATATTGCGTAAGTTTATAATGGGATAACAATATCAGAAACATTTCCACCCCGAAGTCATCGCCCCTAATACCGCACATATCGTTCCCTTGAAAAGCAGGGCTCAACAATTCCTAAATGAACATTAATGTCCATTTCATTTGACCCCTCTTAAATTAATAACCGAGCCAGTTCATCTCTTCTCTTAAATCTTTCCACAATCCGTATTGTGATGCAGAGATTATAAATGATTAATATAATGGCCGTGCTTTCCAATGAAAGCGACCAAATTCCATTTGGCGAAGGCAAACGAAAGTCCAATCGAATTTCAGTTAAAAATGATATCAAAACGATCCCTTGTGAACAGCACCGTAAATATTTCCTATTGAAGATCGAGTGATGTGCTGATCAAAGGGAATTAAATCATTCATTTCGCTCTTATTAAGAACAAATGCCACGGCTTAAACGAGGACATTTATCATCATATACACGACTATTCCCACAAAGATCTGCTTAACATGCTATAGAGTGATCATGGCTCTGAAATGAACTCGTAAAATATCTCAATACTAACTACCAATTATCTGCAATCATTGCTGGTTGATAAAAGTATAGGAAAAGCGAATTTTAAAATTTATATACTAAATTTGCGATGATGGAATTCATTTCATAAAATCCCTGAGAACGCTTGAAAATCGTGATTTTTGAATAGTTAGTAACAATTATTGATGAAAAAAAACAAGTCAGGAAAGAATAAATATGGGGAAATGGAAATTTGCATGGTCGGCATGAAAGAAATGCTTAACATTGTTTGTATGCAAGGAAGATGAATTGGAGAAAAACTAGCTACGTAGTGCATGAAAGGAATGGGTATTAAGAGAAAGAAATGCTGAAGATGGCTAGTCAGATGTTGAATTAATGGAAGCAGTATTGGATAAATGAGTGAGCATGAGAATGGCACAGTGACCCTGTTGCTTAGACTCGCATTCAACGAGGGATGACCGAAGTTGCTTCCATTTTATCACAGTCACGAACAAAACAGAAGTGAGTGAAAGGATGCATTTCCTTCCATCCTTTGCTAAATGAACGATGGAAAATTCGTCGAGACATCGTAGCAGAATTTCTGAAAGCTTATGTCCAGTTCAAGAAATATCTTCCGGCAAGAAATCATACAAATGAATCTTTACATCATGTTGATGGACCTTCTATGTAATAAATGCTGAAATGTTAATTGCGAGTTGGAAAGTAAAACTTCGCTTCTAAAGTAAACATAATTACTTGACCAATGGCTCCATTACTTTCAGATTATATTTTATGTCCATGATTAAGACCAAGTCTTTGAGGCTCTAGGAGTCATCAATGGCTAAAATACCTTCGGGATTTGTGTTCGAAACAGATGGTCGGACTTCTATTTGACTTTAACTAGGTCTTAAAATTACATTTCGGTCACAATTAAGTTTTTGGATGGGGACATAACTGGACATTTTAACAATAAGTAACATAAAGTTTTCACCACATTGAAAGTGTGCGATCATAAGTTAGCGCTGTTTAGCAATCAAAGACTAGAGAAAGAAAAGAAGTCATGCATTGGGAATGAAGATACGAGAGTTGTGGGCAAATGGAATTAAAAAAGCCTTAGACATATTTTACGAACGGCCGTTTGAGATGTTCGAGCGAAAGGCTCTTTCGAGTGCATCCGAAGTATCGATCTGTTCCTTCTGATGTTGCAGACGGAAAGAGATGTTATGGACACGGTGATTTCGATACGTCTCAGCCATTCCTTTGACTCAGGCTTTCGAGCATTAAACTAAAGAAAACGACAGCGGATGAAGTGGATCGAAGTGGAACCACAATCAAGTGGATCGAATGATCGAGGGAAGAACAAATATTAGTAACAAATTTCTAAATTAAATGTCTATCAAAGAGTTTGTGCTTGTTGAGACAAAACCGAAACACTCCAATAGTTTAGTTTTAGGGGGGATTTTTATGTTTGTATTTTTCATCCATTCTCAAAATGTCATCAATGTCCACTTACGACGAATCTATTGCACTGATGGCGTGAGACAATGTCAATTGAACTTTTATAATAAGCAAACTTTTACGTAGAGTCTTCCTGATATTTATATGTACTTGAAGATTCAAGTGTGATTTACAATGAAAAAAATCAATTATAATAAAAAATTAAGGATTTAATAAATGTATAATGTGAGCATATCTACTAACCATCCTCAAGGAACAGCTTCAATGGCGATTTATTTATTTAATATTTCATTCAAAGTGAATTTAAGAAAATTATATCTGAAGTATAAACATATTACTTTTACAAAACAATAATTGAATTACTCTGGATTTTTGTTCTTAAGAAGGTAGTAGATGAAAGAGTCTAACGTTTAAAATTTTCCATTTCATTTTATATATGATGGCATACTGTAATAAATATTAGTCCAAAAATCATGATCATTATTGCTCTTCAATCCTTAAGTAACATTAGTAACATTACCTTGCTCTTTAACTCTGTGATTGAAGTAATTACAAAAGCATTACTAAGACGAATGTAACACGCAATTTTATGTATAGGCTGGTTTTAAATCTATTAGCATTAAATGAGGAAATATAAGGGAATGTACGCAAATTAATTCTTTTTTATTCCTGTTAGCTCAGCTTTTACGAGAAGTTGTGAAAATATCTGTAAATGGAAGTACTTAGAAATGATGAACTCAACTGACCCAATGCCATATTTGGAAACATCCAACTTAATATGATCCAAATTAAAAACAAAATCAAAATTATATCTCAATGGAGTGTTCCAAGTTTTTTTGTACAAAATGCAGCATTGGATCGACATTAGATAAAATAACTTCGGAATCAGTTGGAATTTCTAAACAATGCCGTAGAGGAAGAGGCTCAACGAAATGGAATATATTCACAGAAAAAGATGTCTAGGAAGTCCATTCGAAGGAAGGAAGGATTGCGATGAGAAGAACAAGGAAATATCTCGGGTTTCCAACGGTGTGGCGCTGTCTTCTAAGATGACGTAACAAAAGGGAGATTCTTTGTGTTAACCCCTGAGGAAAATACTCGAGCCCTCGCATACCAGAGGGAGCCTCAAAAACAAATCCCTTAACTCTTTCATTTCCCTCACGATAGACCCTTTCGCTGAGTTTCTATTCCTTTCTCTTTCCGCTTTCTTTTCCTGAGTAAATAACTCGCTCGAATATCCTTAGAACGTATAATCAACTATCTTTTCTTCAAATAGAAATTTGCATCACTTTTCAACGTAAAAATCTTTGAAAAATTTGCAGCAAGAATATATTCACAGGACCGTTAAGCTTAGATGATGATATTTGACTTTCATTATTTAGAAAAAAAGGCGTTATATATAGAAAAGAAGGAATTATTTTGTTTATATGATATTGTAACGTTAACCGTGATCTCTAACATCCTTATTACTTTCTCCCTATACGTAGTATAGATAAAGTATTGTATTCGCAAAAAAATTCGACCTCCAGATTTAGATGGAAATAGATGTTTTGGGGCCCATAGAGCTCGTTTTCGCTGTTTTCCCGAACATGTCTGTCTGTGTGTTTGTCTGTTTGTCTGTCTGTCTGTGGTAAAAATGTTTGTGGGCGCTCTATCATAAAAAGTAATTATCCGATCATTTCATATATTCATATTTAGTATTTTCCTAACAATGCCAAGAGTTGAATAGTTTTTGATGAATATCGTTTAACCGAAAGTTGCGGTTTATCCGGAGCAAAATTTTGTTTCTTAAATATCTCTGTCAGAATGCAATGTAGGTATATACATTTACATGCAAAGGTTATAGATAATGTACTTTACTAAAACTTTTGTGCAAAACATTTTTTCGTAACACTGATTGTTTAGGAGTTATTCTTGAATAATGGTTAACCGGAAGTTGTTATTTATCCAGAAATGGAAGTTTTTCATACATATCTCTGTCAAAATGCAACTAAGGTGTATACAATTACAGACAAAAGTTATAGATATTGTACTTTACAACAACTTTTTTATGAAACATTTTCTCGTAACACTGATTGTTCAGGAGTTATTCTTCAATAGTGGTTAACCGGAAGTTATTGTTTATCCAGAAATGGAAGATTTTCATACATATCTCTGTCAGAATGCAATGTAGGTATATAAAATTATGTACCAAAGTTATAAATAATGTATTTTACTTCAACTTTTGATTGAAACATTTTTCTGTAACACTCATTGTTTTAGAGTCAATTATATATTACCGGCATAGACTTCTGTTTTCAATAAATATGGAGAAAGTCATGTGTTGGCCACATCAGATTTTTTTCTACAATATTTCGTTGAGAGGCTCTTGATTTGAGCAATACGCATCGCAAAGCGGTAGACGGGAACAATTTGTTTACTGCTCGTCGTCAAGAAGAGCGGTTTGAATAATTCAAAGGTCAGGTGTATTGCTTCTTATGAGAGAATCGCCTTATATGAAATGCAGCAAGCTCTTAGCTCTCTTCTAAGTGAAAAGGATTCCTCCTCGAGAAATTTCCTGCGCTTGAGAGCGTAGCGCATCTTCTTTTAGGAAAACCGAGGCAAATAAAAAGGCGAATGCATCGTAAATTTGGCAATGCCGTCTATTTACAGTATCAGTTGATGCGTTCGTGAATAATTCAAAACGATAATGGATGGCGTCAATGCGTCATTCCTCAACCGTTGGGAGACGCGGAGTGCGAAATGTTGTCCTATAAGTTTTTCATACGAATCGGAGTAATTGCGGCGAAGCGACGTCGTGCGCAGGTGTGCAGTTTTCCCGCAGCAGATAAAGGGGCGCTGCGACCACTCTCGTTTTCGAAAACATCTTGTTTACCGCGTATTAATGGATCCGGGCCTCTTAGCCTTCTTCAAAAGGTGTGCTCTCGGAAAATAAATCGCAAACAGCACCTGACATATCCTCGCTTACCCTTTATTTCCGAACCCTCTTTTTTGCGCTACTCTTAGGGAAGTGTTTAGGAAAGGGTATTTCTCGGAAAATCGGTTCGAAACGCATGAGCGGGAATACCGTTCTCTCGGAATTATTAATAACGGTTGTCCTCATCGAGTAAAACTCCTTTCTCTCAGTTTCTGAAAGTGCATCTTCGCAGCCTTGAATGAATCAGCCGGAAACAGAACAAATTTAATGTATCCCTTGTCGTCAATTACGGTTTCAGACAAAGGAACTCATTCGTTAAAATTATTTTTTTCGAAATACTAAACGATTTCTCAGTAAATTCTCTTGCTTGGACTAAAAATTGCTAGTTTCTCTTTCGCAGTGAATTGTCATGCAGGGTTTGATTTCAACGTGATTTTATTATAATATCATCTTCATTCTGATGTGTATAAAACTTTTTCCTACTCAAGTGCATCCAAGTCCTACTTGTGCATACTATTTATTTGCTTGCTGTTGCACTTGGCACTTCAAAAAAGGCAAAAGGCAGATCCGGGTTCAATTTTCGCTCCTGTCAGACCTTCTTTACGTCCGTTCTTATTTGGGAACTTGGTTACTTTCAGTTCTTGTGAGGTGATTTCTTCGTCCGGCATTGTTTCGTACAATGATTAAAAGAACAGCTGACGAGTTGCGATGCGATCCCGTTTCAATAACTTATTCACACAACTAATTAAATTCAAACGTAAAAAAGCGCATTTGCATAAAAGCTGGAATTTCTCCTTCCTTATTTGAAGCATTCATAGCGATTCCGTGCGAAACCTCATTAATCTTCACACGCCGAGCCTGAATCCACTGAAAACTTTCCGCAGAGTTTTCCTTCCGAAAGAAAAGCCTTTCCCACGGACATCGCGAAATGGGGCGAAAAAAATGAGGAGGAACTTTGTTGACACTTGTTCATAAACTATTTCCAGCGGCGAGGGCAAGAGATTTATCAGAGAGGTCATCCATTCTGGTCCGAATTTGCATGAGAGGGTTGGAACTTGTGATTGCAGAGAGGGTCCTCAGGGTGCAATATAATGGCAGCAAAGACAGTTGAGGATGCGTTAGGACATCCCTCGAGAAGAAAGGGAATGCGGAAAGCAACTTCATCATACGCGATCCTTTCCCATACTTCTCATGAAACATTTGCAATTTAAAGTACCGAAAGTTCCATATAACGACCCTGGGAAAGCCACAACGGTTCACATGCAGGGATTTAAAACAGCGTTATATTCGGATTCAGGACACAGAGAACTACGGACTCTTTAACGTAGACGTTAGTCTTGTGGTAGCGAGTTTAAGATATTATGTTTCTGCTTTCATATACCAATTTAGAACTACATTTGAACAAATACCACAAATACTAGTGCCAACTAATGCTATGAAAAATACATCGTGACTGCGGAAAATGCAGTTAAGCGGAATATAAGAACTTGAGTTAATATTAATCAGCTTATAATTTTTCTATTTTCGTAAACTAGGAAGGGAAAGCGAAAACTAGACTTATCCTGACTTGAGGATAATTCCATGAGTCGAAACCATGGTCGTTTCAATATAAAATGTCTTGCGGCTTGTAAAAGTTTATCTTTTCATTTGTTCCAGATGGAGACTTGCCACAAAGTCACGGCCAAAGAAATGCATCAGTCAGTGTGAAATATAATTTATTCTCAGTGTGCTTCAGTTAATTCATTGCGATCTCTCATTCACTAATAACCGAACTTTTTCCGAACCCCATCAGTGTTTGATTTTGGTAAAACTCATCAAATATCAGGATCAAGAAAACGAATGTAAGGTGCAAGGAGAAAGACGGCGAAGATGGCATCCAGGGGTGACTGGATGAGAAGATTGAAAGAAATATAGGAATTGTGGTTAGTAGCACAGAATTAATGGGAAGAGAGATTCATATATCATAGGATATTAAGATCATAGGAACTTAGATATCCAGTAAGGCGTACTTGAGTGAATAGAGTGAACTAAAGAGTCTAAAGATGCGAATGAAAGTTTAGCTTTGCCAATAATTTAATAAAGATTATTTCTATAGATGTATGATTATGAGTAGTTGTATTTGCTCCATTATTATTGAATAGTAGTTGTATGGAAAATAATTCTCTCTTGAGGACGTGTACAATTTTATGTTAATGTTAGAGGCATTTGTGCTTCTCCTTGTTCTTAATAATGCATCTATCTGTCAAACAAATTTTTATTGAATACTTCAGGTAGACATAACTTGCCCGACAGAGCATGAATGAAGCACATATAAGTAAATTAATATATTTTTTTGGGGATGCGTTTGGATTCTCTTGCCTTGAGACCCTAGTTTCTCTTGCGATAAGGCTTTCTTACAGTTTTCGACTGTACCATTCGCTGTGTTGGACTGCAATGCATTCGCAGCTGCGCCTCGAATGCATAAACTTGAATATATTTCACAAGAGGCCGAAAGAAACCCATTTCCTTACTTATTCGCTCCGTCTTTGATCATCCGCAGTGTGAATGTGCGGTGCGTGGGTGAGTTCCAGCGGAAGAGGTGCAGAAGAGGGTCGGAGATGAGGGTCTTGATTGATTTATTGGAAGCAATTAACGCCGGAGATAAATGTTCAAGGAGGGAAAACAATGTCCCCCTGCCACCCCGTATCCCTGCAAATCTACTTTTTCCTCCATTCGCAGCCCTTTTTTATTGGAGAGGAGCGAAATTGTTGAAGTTAAGATCGAGTGTTTTCGATAATGGCCGTGGAGCTATGCGGGAGTTCTAATTAAAAAAGGTGCGAATTTTAAGGCGAAATTAACGAAGAGAGAATTAATCAGTCACCTCCTCGACTTAATTTTGTGTAAACATTTCCGGAATCTCGTTAATTTGCAGGCCAGTTAATAACGAAAGGTTAGAAACTTACGCCCATTACTGTCTTCTCTAAAAAAATCCCCCTTTTAGTTAATTTCTTGCGCATTAGAGAGCTTTAGATAGAAATTAGCACACGTGCGAAATATATTCGCAATTACAGAAGAAAGCTATGCCACATTCTTAGGAGGTAAATGAATGGAAAAATGAAGGAAACACATTTTCGATATTAAAAGTTTATAATATTATAGCAAATGCATATAGTGGACGTGTTATCAATTAACACAAAGGTAGTTTTCATTTTTATTTAATAAATATAGAGGTTAAAAATACTCGCCCATAAATTTGGTCCATAATAACTTCAAACCAGCAAATCAACTCCGATTACTTTAAATAGTCTCCTCATTCTACCACAATGAACACAGTTGTTCATTGTGCTATGGTAAAGATGTATGTACCTTGAATATAAATTTTAAAATAACACCTAATGTAAATATTATCAATGTGACTGGTTGAAAACTCGGTTTGTGTTAATTGAGAGAATAAATACCCCTGCTTATGACTTAATTTGAGTCAGGAATTGCTTTAGAAATATGAATTTACAATAATGAAACAATTACGGCAACATTTTCATGAAAAAATGATCCTAAATTGAGTCCGTGTGCATATTTCACCTTTTTGTCTGGAATTGTAAATTTTCGTATTTGTTTACACGTTTCCATGAGTAAAGCGACAAATTGCTAACTATCTGTTACTATCCTTGGATTAAAAAAAATCGAAAAACGAAATAGTTCAAAATTCAAGATTAAGACTAATAACATTCGATTGTGATTAAGAATTGCTGACATTAAGGGAAATCACTTCAATTAAGACAATGAAACAGATTTGAATTCTTGTTTTATGCCTTTGTTGACGAATTTTGTCAATGAATTCATTCGTACTGTAAGTCTGATTTTTCATGTATCAAGTGAATACGAGTTTTCAGAGATTGTGCTAGCAGTTTGAGAATCTCTGATCATTTGCTTGGCTTGATTTGCAGTTTAATGCAGTTTTTCATTGCCTAAATATGCTATTTTCGTCAATCGTAGACCGAGGACTGAAACGGATACTAATCGAAAACCGGAATCGAAGAAAACCGTCGTTTCTGCCGAAGTAATAACCGACCGAAACCGAAACCGTATCTAACTGTCATGCGCTTCTCGTCTCATATCAATTATTCATTGAAATTACTTTTATATTTTAATTTCCAGAGATTATTGTAAATGTTGCTACGCATTCTTAAATGTCTTAGCACTCAGGCTCTGACTCCCTTGAAATTGCGATTGTAATTGAATGAATCGGAAGTCATTCTCTCAAAAATTAGAGGATTGTTCTCTCGTAAACCTTGAACCATCTTGAAATCGATTTATCGATCAGTTTTGCGGAACTTTAAGAGAATTACCAGCATCCATAGCGACTTTATAATTCCGTGCCGACGTCTATAAACAGTCTCCTCACCGTTGCTGCCAAAAGAAGTGATGAGCACGCTCTGAAAGAGCCTTCACGTCGAGATTCAATATTTACAGGGAACTTCGAAGAAAAGAGACTTCTTTCGCAGGCTTTGCAATTTCTTAGCGGCAAATTAAAAAAGGTGAGAAGGAAACAAGAAAGTGAAAGAATGGCAGAAAGTGAAAGGAAAGGGGGCGAATATCTAAAATAAATTCAGGGAAGGTTATTAATGAAATTATCGATAAATTAAGTAACTTTGGCAGGGAAAGTTTGGTTCCTTAGGGGGGTCGAAATTGGGAGGGAAACTGGAGGGCCGGAGTTTCAGGAAAGTTACAATTAGCGCAGTTTGGGATTCTTGGTATTTTTAAGGAGTGAAAGGGTGCAGTTGGGCGTGAAATGGGGCAGAAAGTGAAGGAAGAGGTGAACGTGACGCTTAAAGAGTGCATCACGCTCGATTACTCATCGGTGTGACGACTCGAGAATTTAAGCATAAATACAATGAGTTATGTTGTAAGAAGTCCCGGGGTCAGTAACCTATGCGAAATTTATGTTGGGAAGACATCTTAGACGAGACTTGGATATGTTCATCACGGTGAGAACGTATTTTGAATGCAGAGTGCATTTTTACGTACTCAGTATCGTTAGAGCAGCAAATTAAGCGAATGAAAATACTTCAAAATCAAAAGTATCCATCGCTTGAAGTATGTTGTAGCTTTGAAATATGTTGATATATTACGCGAAATGAAGGAATAGATTGGTACTTTTTCACCGGTATCACACGGAAACAATTTACTTCCTTACTGCCTAACTGCAGTAAGTTTTTTCCGCGTGATACCGGCATCTATCCTCTGTCATTAACGAAAACGTAACAATTTACTATTAATTTTTTTGTGGAAAAAGTACCAATCAATTCCTTCATTTCGCATGATGGATTTCCACAATATCTCGCCCGATTCTGTAAATTTTATTGATACATTACGTTTCCGTTATGGTGTAACTGAAATATTAAAGTAAAAATTAATGATTTTACAGAAACGGCGATGATTTATTCGAGACTATTAGGGATACAGAAAATCCTCTCAAACTGTTTGGAAGCTGTTGGTAAAGTATCTCTTCTTGCTATTATTTTAAATTTAGTAAGAATACTCTCATCATTTACTGATATCAATGACAATCGTTGCAGTATCGCTTGATATATAATTTTATAGAGCTATTGATAGGAGTTATGAATGCTTGGAAGTATTCACTTGTCAAAGAAATTGCTGTATACTAATGTATGCGCTATATCGTGTATTTTAAGTATGAATTAAAATTCCATATTTGAAAAATATAAAGAAGATAAACCTAAGTTATCATTCGGGGTGAACTTTGTATTCTCTTTTTTGAAGGGATCACCACATCAAGGAAAGATTTACAGGCCAATATTACGTTTACATTACTATTTTCGAGTTTATCAAGTCGACCACATCAGTTTTTTAAATGATCGAATATTAATGAACTGATAAAAACAGACTCGTTACCTTTACGGTAACATGAGTAGATGGTTCCAGACTGCTTGGGAGGAGATGATTACATTTTTTCCGGGTGAATTAAATCCTCTTTCAACTCAGATTCAGCTGTTTCTTTCAGCCGATTTCGGCAGACCTTCGCTCTTCATATTTCCCCCTTCTTCATTTTCGCCCTTCACACCCACGGATGAACAAACCAATCTCTTCAAACTTCGCCTTTGCTCTTATTTCTCCTCCACTTACTCGCTTGTACAATCATTGTATCACCGTAATTCAATAGTAATATTGATTTTGTAAATAGTAATATAATACTGTTATATTAGTTAGTCAATAAATATTTTTTCATTCCTATTATAATGGAGTAGAAATAGGAGTAAAACCAAAACAAAATGATGGTGGTAGTCGTGGAACATGTAAAATATGTAAGACACAGCAATAGGCTAATATTAAACGAATAACTTCGTTTCGTGGATACATAGAGCTTAATAGTTCATGCTAACGAATGAGGCTGCTGAATCTACTCTTTGGCAATGTTATACCTTACAATTTCGGTAGAAATAACCACAAATGTATAAGACGTTTCCTATGTATAGCCATGTACAAACATTTCATCCCGTCTATCTCTTCTCCGACCGCTTCCCCGAGAAATGAAAAAGGAGTCCTCGAAAGTCTGAGATAACTATCGTCCATTCACCTTATCATTTTTTCCGCCATTTTTTCTTCGGAACCCCAAATTTTCTTCCACGCAATATTACCCTTCGCTCTCTTCTTCAATTATTCTCATCTCCTTCCGTTTTCCGGTTTTCTTTTCTCCTCCCCGTTGCCTTGGGCCATTCTTCTTACTCCTTTCATCATTTCGACGTATTCTTATTTAAATCTCTCCTGACGACTATTTTTAACCAGTATATTACATTTTCTCCCCTCAAATAATCAACTTCGAAGCCAGTTTATCTATATTTCAGCTTACGTCATTTATAAATTTAGTTTGGGAGAGATAGCGTAATCCATTTCAACGTGCGTGATTTCTTAAATCTCGACTTAAATTTTCTCTCGATATATGCTTTACGCAGAAACCTTCTCATTGAGTCAGTCATCTGAAGTAACCGGCATTACTCGCTAAGGAATCGGAGTTATATTTTACGCGAATTTCACTATGAATCGATTTCAATTCGAAATACAAACTTCTCAATAAGAATAATATTCCTAGATTGAATAAAATTCCCTTTCGTACGGATATATGTTGTAATTTGAAGATTCTTTACGAGTACTCCTCGGGAAAAGGAATATGACGCAATTTGAAGTCGAACAGTTATTGAAGAAGAACAGTCTTCCGCCTGACAAGATTTAATGGTGCACCATGAGAATACAGTTATGATTTTCTTGCACTAACCTATAATTGGTCTTGGAATGTATACTAACACATGCTTGTATGCAAAGTCTTCGTTATATATATTTATAAGGTTGTTTCATGTATATGAATAAATATATACATAATGTGGCGACAATTTTCACACTATCATTCTTCTTTTTCATCATCCATCTCCTGAATTCACCTCCTCCGTCCTCAAATCCATCTCGGTTTCTTCCAAAGCCTCCCTTTTTGTTACCTATCGCTCGATCTGTTTCCTTCCCCTTTTTCAATTACCCAAACTCCTTTCTCTCTTTATTCCACACCATTGCTTTCCTTTATCTTCTTCCTTTCCTTTCATCTTCCATTCCCAATTCAATCCATCCAAAACTTCGATTACATTCTCGTGTTTCCTTTCTTTCCTTTTCTTTTCCTTATCCCACTGTCTCATCTCTGTCCGAATTTCTTCATGTTTCTTCTTTTTCATTTTCTGGCCGTTCCGGTTAATCTCATTTCTTCTTTAAAAATCTTCGTACAATTTTGAAAGCAGTGAACTTACGATAATCTGGAATACCTTCTGTCCTTGCAATATGATCAATGCGTAGTCAAATAGTAAATATAGTATCAAAAATCTAAGAATAAATAATCTTGTGTACACATTGGGAATAATTGACACGTACATCGAATTTCTACATTTACGTAGTATTATTTGTATTACCATGTGTTACTAAGGGTTTGATGCACA
Source organism: Sympetrum striolatum (assembly GCA_947579665.1). Lineage (NCBI taxonomy): Eukaryota > Metazoa > Arthropoda > Insecta > Odonata > Libellulidae > Sympetrum > Sympetrum striolatum. The sequence goes on from OX388349.1 coordinate 76,921,252, forward strand.
CCTTCAATAGGCATCTAGGCACGGGCGGAAATTTTAAAAGCTAATTGTGCCCAGATCAACGTTTCTATGAAGTTCGAATGAGCATAGGGAACTCTCTGTTGTCCTTGCTAAATGAGCAAAACTGTGGAGAAAGTTAATTCTTTAGAATTTATACGAAATTTTAAAGAATTATCTTGAAAGAATAGTATGTTTGTCTACTTGACAATTTAGCCACTCTCTCTTCTAGATCTTCCTTTACTGTTCTACTCAAATTTGCAGTACCATTTAAATTAACATTCCGTGTGGCATCAATATAATCCAAAAGTCTAGGATCCATATACAAAGCACGTTAATTGTTTAAGCATAGCGTTTTACTTTATATCTTAAGTCCACAAATTCAAATCCCAAGACGAAATATCATCTTAAAAATTAATTAATATTAGAAATAACATGAAATTAAAAATGTGCTGCTAGTTATTATATTGTTTAAGTTTGTGCATTCGTTTAACATATAGAAAGGTAATCTCATATCAATAAAATTTATATAAATGTTCAAACTACGAGTTTTCTTATTTCTTTGTCTATTAACTTGTATAATTTCTGAATGTCTCAGTCAACTTTCCTTCTCTTTCCCTAAGCCCATGTCTCTTCTCTATTCCAATCTACCACACAACAGTCACAATTTATGCTTCCATTTCCTATAATTCTTTCTATTCTCTCTCCATTTATTTTCATGGCTGATATCTTAGTATTCCGCTCCAATTAGAACTAACAGAAAAAACTTTGCTTTAAGGGAGGTCATTAACATTCTTTTGAAAGCCCATCCCCAAGTCGCTCATATTTTGCTCTGTTTCCTCTTCCATGCTTCTTATTAGACTATACTCCAACTGAATCCATCTCCGTGCTATTCTTTGATTCAAAACAATTTTTCCCTTAACAGTTGCATTTATAAAAGGGGAAGGCTCCGTCGAAATGAAATCAATTGCGAGGCGCAAAAAGTTTTGATATCCGTAATGATGGCTATTTGTAGCTGAGATGGAGTGCTTAAGGAAATACAATTGTGCACATCAAAATACCGCTCTAAATAGCAGACGATTATTATTTTTAGGTCATTGAGGAGAGAAACTCAGCGCTCTGTTTTGAGATTGAATTGTATTTAATTATCACCGATTCTTGCTCAAGCGTCAATGTGTCTCACATCAATAACATGAGATTTATTTTCTCAATATCTCTTCTCAATTGAGCCTTAAAGTGCTCTTATTGATCGAATGGGTTGTTATCTGTGGATTTTTTTGCCTAATCAACCTGGATTGTAGCTCGTAATGATGGCCACAAAGTGATTTTGCAATTAATATCTTCGTAATGTACAATTTGTTTCATTAAGATTTTGTTTCTCAGTGTTACTTCTAATTAATTTGTTGTGTATTTAACCCATTTCTATTCTACTTAGCCTCCAAATATTTTGTTCCTTAATTTCGACCTCGGACATTTTTCACCTGAACACATTATCTATGACAGAGACTGAGGTTTACAAGTATATGTTTGAAACTGTAAATTTATAAATCAGTTACAGGAATAGGTATGGTAGTTCATTCCAATGTACGCACATTTTCTATTCAATGTTATTCTGCTGTCATTTCACATTATGTCGATTTCCTGTGCAATTTGAATGTTTGCCTCGAAGAAACGATGTTTAGTGTGAGATGCTATACATTTCTATAAATTTTAACAATAATTGAGTTGAGGTATTTATGATTCCTCTCAATGGCATATAAAGAGGTTCTTTCTTCACATCCTCTGTTGTTACAGACGCGTAAAGTGATTCATAATATTTTCACTATTCATCATCACGTTCAACTGCGGTGATTGAATAACAAAATGGCGACGATAAAATACATATCTTTTGTATTAACGAAAGAGAATACTAAAATAGCGGAAAGGAATGTAATGATTTAGATTTCATAACGTTTTGAGAGTTCAGAAAACCGGCTTTTTATGGAAAGTATCCTGTTACGGAATATTTTACAAACTGTAGCTGGAATTACTTTTACCGGTTCGTCACGGATTTTTACCATTTGAATATTCGTCCCTCAGGAAATTCACTGTAGATATTACTTCGTTTGCCATCTTCCTTGAGCATTTAAACTCCGTTGAGAAGAAGGAGATATTCAAACGAGCCCTCGTGTTCGAGCACATCGAAGCACCGATCATTCGTTGCCAAGAGACAAGATGGAGTCTTCCTTCCACTACGGAAGTGCATTGTTTACACAAATTCGTAATAAAATCGGCGAAGAGCGAATTTAAGACGGCATTACTTCCCTCGTACTCACGATCACTAAGTGCCGGACGAAGCTATTTCACGTAGTCATGGAGGGTTTTACTTTGTGAAATGAGAGGTCGTTCATGTTTGTGTCGTAAAACCTAACGGCTGCTCCGTTTCTTTTATTGCCTTGTCACGTGACATCCGTTCGCCGCTTTCGTGGAAAAATCGATATCCATCGACATCCAACTGTTGATATGACATTCGAACCAAGGAAAGAAAAGTGGAATATTTTCGCGCTCTCTGTTCATTTTCTTTCGCTAAGGACGGTGAAGTAATACAGAATATCAATTAATTGCAAAATACCAATTTATTTAATCTTTCCTATATTTACGATAGATAGTTCCAACACAGAGTCATGGTCACATCTATGAAGAAAGATCTACATATTTTAATGCATCTTTCTCATCTGTATTGTCCAGAGAGTCTGACAGAATAGACAGAATTCTGAATCTCCGCGTTATATATTAGTAAAGTCGTAGACGTAACCAAGGAAAACAGTAAGTCACCAATCGATCAGCTTCGGAAAGCATTACTTTGGACTGAGAATACAGTTTGGCGGGAAAAATAACAACCTGTGATCTAATTCGAACAGACACGATGAATCTAGAGTTATGTTTTGATTGAAAGCAGCCTTGCCACCTTCAAAGGCTACTTACAAATAATACTGTTTTTTTTGTATTTGACATTATGATGGAAGTAATACATTTTATCCATCTATTAATCGTTTTTAAGGGAATAAATGATGATGAAACAAATACGCGCATAAATGCATTACCGCTGACTTGGCAACAGCGCCTGTGTATTGCATGTATGGAATCATTGTTATGAAGCTATTTTGAAGACAGGGGATGTAGTTTCACTAAGAGTGTTTCAACATAGTGCAGGATATGACGTAATTAGGCAGCACACGAATGTTAAAATCCTTACTTGAGTAACGTATCGATGAAATCAAAATCGTTTCAATAACAATTTAGTCCCCAATTAAACCAGGAAATGATATCTTTCATATCATTGAACTTAACATTTAAAACGTGGATATCGGATAGAGCTGTTTAAATGATGCACATAGTGCCCAAGAAGGCTTCGTGTAGCCTAAAGCATTCCAACCGCTACTAAAAACAGACAACCAAATTAAATGTTAATTCTCGCTCTATTAAATATCTTATTTTTAATTAGTTTAATTTACGTGGAAGTGGATTCATATTTACTTGTCTAAGGGTGGCCTGAAATTTATCTTATTGTTATTTAAGAGTAATAACGTTTATATCTTGCAATGAATGAGATTTGGGCAAAAAAAACATCTACTCATTAGTGCGTACATTAACGAAAGAGTCAACCAATTTAGGCTTTGTGAAGGCGAAGAGAATGTCCTTTTCGTCGAAAAACAGAAATATTTTAACGTAACATGCGGCTGATAGAAAGTAAAGATTAAATAATACGAACTCACAGTTACTCCTAACTAATACACATCTATCCTGACATCTCTAAAAAATCGATTAGGAATTTCATTACCTCTCGCTGGTGCTTTCCAATCGGCTTCGAGTCCATATTTTCCGTATTAAAAAGTGGTTGTCGTCGGTCATATCTCTTTTGACGCGCTTCGGGGAAGAGACAGTTTTTTCTCCCTTTGTCATATCGGCAAAGCCCCCGGTTATAAATATATATTTATTTTAATCCTCGTCGTTTGGGAGCTGCATCGAGATGCGATGGGTGGATCAAGGGCAATAAATCTGCCGCCGCTCGGCTAAGTACGCCATTAAATCCGCGGCCCTCCGATGAAGTTGCCACTAAGCAATATTAATGAATATATGGCAATCTAAAATGCGTGCCTGTCTGGATTTTTAATCAATACCCTTTCGCTTCAGGGCCCGCGTATTTTCACTTTAGCACTGCAGTCAATAAAATGCATTTCCGAATTTTCTTTTTTTTTTGCGCAGGTCCAGGCGCTAAATTTATTCGCGTTTTATGGGGCCATAGCTATAAAAAATGCAAATTCCGGAGTAGGTATCGCGAAATAGGTTTGGGAAATTTCATTTGCCCTCGAAAATAATCAATCGAGCGCTTCGAACTTTAATTGACGTTCGGTCGCTATTTTATGGCCTACGCGATCCAGTTCTACCGCTTTGCCCCCGTGCCACCCACGTCCCACGTGTAATTAGATATTTAATTATGAAACTAATGTATCAACGCGAGGAAATTCATAAGAGTTTAGCTCAATTTCGCCGAGAGTTTATGAAACGAGTGGTCATAGCTTTACACCGTGTTGACTTCTGTTATTTTTCGTTTTTTTTTCTTTATTGCGGCTATTCTCGTTTCGAAAACAGAGCGGAATCATAGTCTTCATGTATCATTCGAACCAAATAACGAAGTATCTGAGTGTGAGTGTTCCGAAGTTTTGTTACTCCGAGGGGTGTTCGTGTATCGTCAATAAGTGTCAAATATAGCTTATGTTCTCTCTTAACCTCATAATGCTAAGCTTGCTTGAGCCAATGTAGGATCTAGACTCCATTAAAAAAAATATGTTTCATATAAAAGTTATGGTAAGTTACATTTTCTAAAACTTTTATAAATAAAAGAATATAGCTAAATATCATATGTATGCAAATATTTTGCAAAAACGGAAATTTGCTTCGAAGAAAAAGCTTGACTTCCAGTTAATCGATTTACTCCAAAAACTTATCAACCTTGACAGCACCTACCACATTGCTATATATAAAGTTTGGTATTGATACGACTAATAGTTTTTACGTTAGAGTGCACACAATAATAAATACACACACACACATACACACAGACATCATTCCGAAAGTGGTCAAAATGTGTTCTATGGACCAAAAAACATGTATTTCCGTTGAAATCTCGAAGTCGAATATTTTCACGAAAACAATACTTTCTCTATACTTCGTATATGGAGAAAGTAAAAATTGCAAATCATGAGATTATTATTATTATTATCATTAAACAGTGCGTATTATGAAATCTACGGCAGAAATGGGGATGGGAATATATGCAGCACTTAAAATTACGTTGAAATTGTTTGCAGATTTATTGATTACAGATTGTGAACTCTGTATATCTCCTATCAAAAACTAAGTATTGATGTTTGTACACTACGCACGGTTTTTCTATCAAAAATCAGCATTTAGGTTATTAATACTGGGAATACCAGAATTATCGTCATGCTAATTATTTTAAGAGTTCAATTCTCACCGCAATAAATGTAATGAATTCCTCAAATCGAAACAACTATTGGGATAATTTCAATACACATTCGGTCAATAAAATATGCTTCAGGAAAAATAATTCTACGATTTAACTCTATTCACTACGTCTGGATTCAGATCATGAAAATTTTTCTCATCACAAACTATAAACATTGTATAAAATTATATTTAGTAATGGGTAAATTTTAAAAGTTCATTATATCATAATTTCCTGCTTAAATCTCTTACGAAAATCAGATTAAAGCATCATCATTGAAAAGATCAAACAATTTATAGTTTAGAATGGGAACAAAGTTAATAAACAATATCGATCGTGTTATAAGAAACTCCTCAAATAAATATAACACCACATTGTTCCGAGTAAACATTCAGCTCATTAATTAAACTAACTTCCAAAGTATTATAATTGTTATTCCTAGTTGAAATGACGGCTAAAGTAACTGAATTCCAATGACTTCCTTTATATATCGTATTAGGGATATCATGTTTCATCAATGAATCTCATTATCTTCATCACGTAATGTCATATTGGTTAATTAGATATAGAATACACTTTACTGGCAGTGAAAGGATAGTTGGAGTAAAAATAACGCGCAATCGCACAGCTTCCGCCATCTCTTAAACACCCAAGGCGAGCATTTCCATTCCAAATGTCCCCAACAACTGTCGCGCTTAAGTTGGGTGGTTAGGGTAATGCGGAATGTTAGTTCTAACTTCCGACAAGAGAGGGATTCTTTGGAGGGAAGCCATTCCTATCCGAAGCTGCACCGCAACAGCGTATTTTATAGCGGGAGGAGAAATCTTGGAAGTTGTTGCAGAAGTGAGGCCATTGTCATTAAAGCGGTAGATTTGTGTGATCGAAACTTGGGTAATCGACCCGTTCATCGATTATTCATCATTCCATGGAGCAATAATCTTACCTATTCAAAGTGATAAATTCATTTACAATGAGTTAACCGTTGATTTGTTCTGACTGACTAGAGTTGTATCAATAAGCATTTCTATCTCATTATTTTCGCGTAACTAATGTAGTTGTAATGTTAAATATTACTTTTTACTATGGAATACGCCAATTCTTAGTTATCGAGTTCAGTGTGATGAAGACGAGTTTGATTTATATACCGGATTAGCTTTGTTGTCAAACAACTCTGGTCTTTCAAGTCTGAATATTTTAACTAAGCTATATTGCCCCTGGTTATTTTCACCAGACGATTTTGTTGCGTCTTTATTGATTTTCACTCTAAGAATTAAAGTTAGTTACATTCCTTGCAAAATATTTCAACTGTGGACGGTAACTTTATTTTTAAATTATAAGTTCTTATAAGTATAAATTTTGAATTTTAAGATCTCATTACTAGAATTGTGCTATCTTCAAGATATTTTCCTCTTTTTAAAAGACATTCTATAGAAAGTAATTCGCAAAAAGGCCCTGCTTAGATGAAATCCATTGTGCAGCAATATTAATGACGATATTAAGACCGGATAAATTAATTCGAAGCGAAGTTTATGTTACTGATAATCATTGGGTTTAGTTAGGCCAACGGAGAATAATTTGAGTTAATGGTAGTTATGCGAGGGTTATACCATTACTTTTTATAGGTAGAAATTTCGAGGGTCGCCGTCCTAATCCGGACCTTTAGCTCGCCTTGGCAGCTCGGGAGCGCCCGGCCGCCACAGCAGGGGGGACCATAAAAAACTGACCGCGTGGAATACGATTTCAAAAGTTATAAACAAATCAAATGAGCAACAATTTATTATCTTCGTCATCTCACTCGTCATAATAAATGAAAATTAATATTTTTGGTGATTTTGCAATAAATTACCCGTTGACGCACTGCAACGTTGCTCAGTCAGATAGGCGGGTGTTTTAAATATCTCAACGGTGGTTGGGTTGGGTTGGGGGATGATTTCTAGATTTTTTATAGAAATCCCTCCTCCCTACCCCAACCCAAGGGCAACGTTGCCGCTTGTAAACGGGTTATTTATTGCAAAATCACGAAAAATCTTAGTTTTTATCGTAGAGCGTCGATCAAAAGACGCTTATATATCTTTTAGGATGAGTGAGACGACGAATATAATAAATTGTTGCTCATTTGAATTGTTTATAGTTTTTTATTCGTATTTCACGCGGTAAGTTTCTTCATGGTCCCCCCTGCTGTGGCGGCCGGGCGCTCTCGAGCGACCAAGTTGAGCTTAGGGTCCGGATTAGGACGGCGACCCTCGAAATTTCTACCTGAACAAAAGTCACTGTATAATCTCCGCATAACTACCATTAACCTAATTTTGTGAAATTCTGAATCCAGCGAATCTTATTTTCAAAATGTGGAATAATGAATTCAGGGGCTGATTCGTGGAAAACCTCCTTGTTTCTTAGTTTCAGTTTCATCCCTCCTTGGAAGACAAAGTTTTCTCTTCGACGAAACGTAGCGAAATTTTTACATTGAGAATTTCAAAGATATTGAACCATTTTAATTTAGGATTATACTTTTGTGTTTTCACAAACCTTTGACCGGTTTCTATGATGACCGGTTGACTTGTAAAATTAGTCCGATGGAACGAGGTGATTTCAGTGCATTTACCTGTAAAAGAAAGAAAATTTGCTTATAAATCATGAAGTGTAATCATAAAATTCATAAACGCTACATAATAGTAATAGCGAATTGGAGTATTATGATGATCATCATATGTATTCTTTGCAACTACAACACTGTACGTTTATCATTATTTTAATTCATTAATGAATTATAAAGAGTATTGCAATAACCAAATTATCGAAAATATTCGATACTGCTTGCGGATGAGGAGTGCTGTACTTTGCATTCCTCACTTCCTCAGAGCGTTGTTTCTGAAAATTCAAGGACACCCCAATGACCAAATTAATGTCTTTTTGAATAGTTTCTTTAGAGTGAATCATTTGTTTTTAGCGTCACTCAATCCTCGGTAGTGTTCGTACTATCGATTTCATGGTATTGAAAATTACTTACGAAGAATACATTTGTACATAACCTATCGCAAAATAAATTACCACATTCATTGATATTAGTAAATAGAGGCATATAAAGAGATAGGTATGTGTATACACCTATATGAAAGTACATATGGGAGTGTTTCTTAAACACTAACACGTAGCATTTCCATCCTTGACTGTAGGTTAGGGGAATTTAAGTTATTTTGTACAGCAAACGCCCACTAACGCTGATCGATAACGTGCATGTGTTGAAAGCGATATATTCTGGTTAAAAACGTACACGGCTTCCTCATGAATTCCATAATTAAAGCAGCAAGAAACGGAAGATAGGATCATCACCTAAAGTTGAAATTCAACGTTTAGCTCCTCCTCCTTCGCAAATAAAAAACGATTCCGAAAGAGTCGTCTCCAGGAAGCCCATCTTCATAAATATAAAAGCGCACCACTTCATCACCCCTGCGATGATAACAGATGGTGCCGTGGGGTGAATATGGCCGGAAATGTTAAGGTGGGAGGCAAAGGATGTTTGGACCATGGAAGAGAGTCTCTCTGAATTCCTTTTATTCCTCACCGCCCTCGTCTTCCTAGGGATTGCCCGCTCTTAAGAGCACTGGCAACACCCTCCTCTACGCTCTCTGGACCCATCAGTAAAAGTACGTGAGTTGAAGATGAGGGGGAATAACTGGAATGCTACGGTACCTCGTTGAAGTGAGGATAAAGAAGGTTTTGATACAAGATATACAATGGCACGAAGAGTTAATAGCAATGATATATTATGAATCAACATCAAAATGATTTCCATCGAATACATATCCGTATTTTTATGTATCCGATATCAGTAAATCTTATAAGAAATGCATTTTTGTATCAGTTTTCGTTCCATTGGAGACATTTTCTAACCTAAAATTTAATTAGAAATAATGGTTACACAAAATCTATAAAGGTACCGTTTGAAAGAAAAATCGATAGATAATGTACTTTTCGTCACATATCATATCAAATTCAAAATTGTGAAAAGAATTGATTAATCGTTTCCTTTCTCCCAAGTTACAAGAAACGAGCCTGTTTATTGTGGGCGCGTGTTTATAGATCCATGATTAGGGTGACCGCCCAGGGCGTCGGACTTAGTGGTGCCGTAAATTACGGAGGGTCTTCACCCAAACGGAAGGTTTTGTAAGGAATCCCCGAGGGAAAGGAAGGACTTGCAGTAAAACTAGAATTCATAGACATTCTCGAATTATGTATTCGTTCGTTGCTAAGGGCAACCTCATCTCGAGGATAAGTTTTCTATCGCCACTCTTACTTAACCGAGGAACTCGTTTTTATAATTAGATGGTATCTGAAGCTGGATTTATTTTTAGAGAGCTTAAATTTATTGGTCCCCTTATTCAGTATTTTAAGGTTTATTCTTAATATACTGCACTATTATCACAGTTGAAATCCACAAAATTATTTCTTTGAATTTTTGCCTTCCATTGTTTAAAATTATTTGCCGAATTGGTCTGCATTGTCCAGAGTTTTCTGAGCTAGATAGAGTTCGCTTACTGAGAAAATCTAGCTTTTGAATCGTAAACAAACATTTTATTAGCATCATAGAAACTTTCGCTCCTCTACATTGTTTTTAAGTGGTCATACGTATTCTTCCGAAAGTGCATTTCTGTGAAACCTTTTTTATGCCTCATAATTTTTTTTATTTTACGAATAAATGCGGTGCAGGCCCCCCATTTTATTCTTCTTATGTCTTATAAGTTTTTCCCGTATGATTGTCGGAATAAAAATCCACCGTAATATGGTTTCCATAAGTTGGCAGCCCTGCCCCTCTTTGCCATGCGGACGGTGTCTTCCATTCGGTGGTTAGTATGGAGGGGCCGAGTCACAGCCTGAGTTATGCATTCCTAAAACAAGCAGACTCCGTTTTCACCTTCAAAACACCAATTACATCCAGTTTGTGAGTTTCTAAGAGATCTGGAAAATCTGACTACGAATAAACACGGAAAGTTAATACTCTCCTTAAGAACGGATACAGGGTAACTCGGTAGAAGGGAAAGGTTCCCGGATAGTCATGTGAACAGAGCGTTTGCCTTTGGTGAAACCGGTCCCGAGTTCAAATCCCGGTGGGAGCCAATATGCAGAAGCACTTTTTCATTAGGTAAGTTACAGAAATTGAAAAAGTTGGTTGAATTGAAGGAAATTCAATAACGCCCGAAAAGGTCTGATTGTAGAAAGAGTGGTAGAGTGTTATAATAATAATAAAGGACTTTATTCAGGGCGAGATTGAGACTATCAAGCCTCTTCTTACACCTAACCCTTAGGTTAAGTGTTCGCTGGTATGATAGATGATTGGAGCGACTGAATAACGACAGGGATTTTTAACCCTGAGCATTTACTATGATTGATAAAAGGTGAAATAATGGTCAGATATTTAGTGTTATTATAGTGCTTTATCGGATTTAAAACGAACAGTGCGTCCCGATTCAACTTTTTCGAAATTTTTCAAGGTTCTGAGCCATTTTATATGTATTGTAGTCTAAATTTTACTATATTTCGCGGATTCTTTTTCTTTCATTCAGTATAAGAACCACCTTTACTTTACACAACCATGAATCGATAAAAATCAGAAAATATAAAAGGCTTTGTCTATTTTAACTTTAAAATGATTATACTGCAGCAAATCAAGTCAAATATCTGAAAATTCTCCATTTCCTGGATGATACTATATTTCCTTTTCAACAAGTGCTTCCTTACAGCGAATAATAACATTTTGTTCTGAGAATCTTAAAAATACGATGGGAAACTGAAACTAGTTTTTCTTGCTTAGTTGTCCGATGAAATGCATTCCAGTGCATAATGACATAATTTACGTTAAAATAAATTGTTAAAGTAGTAAGGAGGCCGGTGTACTAGAATATTAAAATATTACTGTATAGTTGATTCATTCTTTAACATAAAATAACTAAATCTGTTTGCTTTTGATCTTTGTATTTAGTTGTAATATATTTTAATTTCTGTACATTTCTCATTTGTAATTGAATTCATCGAAATGCGACTTTCATGGAAGCACTCAGAAAAAGCGACGCTATTTCATTCTTGATTTCGTAGTATTTTTCATTTTCGTCCTTGTCGTAATAAAAAAATAGCAACCACTTACTAAGATTCCAAATGAAATAATACAATCATATTACCTTTTTCTTCTTCCTTTCTCTTTTTGATTTTTATCGATAAAAGTGAAAAACTTATTTCGTAAGAGATCTGCCGATGGACGCGATTAGTTAAACCCACCAATTAAATCCATTCTGACGGAAAGAGTCGTCTCGGAGGCGAAAATATCCGCTCCAAAAAACATTTGCCCAACTTGCCGTGACATAATTCTCTGTGAAATACTGATCTGTTCTCGCCATTGAGTGAGAAATTTCTTTTTCACCTCCGTTTTGCAACCGACCATTCACGTTCTCGAATGACGCCAAAACCAGGGATATTGTAGATCCAGAGAAAGCCCAGAGATTCTTGTTGTGTTTGTTTTGTGAACACATATAATTAAGACTAAATTTCCTGGACAAACATAATTTTGCTAGAGCGGAAGGCAGAGGAGTATTAGACCAAAGTAGATCAATTTCGTGAGGAATTGTTAGTATTATTAAGTTAACAGGTAAACAAGTAATCAACAAAGATTACTTGTCAGACAGCCGATCAATAATTAAGTAGTCGCATTGGAAAACATGGCCAGAGTGAAATTTTGACGCTAAAATCGTTACATTTAAAGGTTTCGTTCATTACGTTGAGCTTCTGAACAAAATATTTTTACATTTAACATTTACTTTTAAACCCTGCAATCCACCAGTGGCGCTCGGCATGCGGCAGGGGGTATTAACGCGATCTTTTAATATACTCCTCTATCATATTCTGTAGTATCAAAATAAATTATTCTGTAGCATCAAACTATCTTTGCAGCTCATCTAAACCTTTCATTTTGATACGAGTAGTGTTTGATTTTGACTTTGCGAGTAAACATGTTAGTTTGTCGTTTTAGTAAATCTATGATACTGATCCTTGATTGCAGAAGATGCTCGATAAATTATTATCAATTAATAAAATCCATATAATTAATTTAAAAGTATATTTTTCTCATTGCACTGTAGAATATAATCCCAAATTAAACTTCTTTCCCTTCGCCATTCCCTTCTCCCAGATTTGAATAAAGTTTCACAGTTCGGATCGAAGAACATCTCCGAGACTGGAACCCGTACTCTTCGGCCTCCGATCAAAGTCTGCTGCTCAAAAGTTAAAAATTCTTCGGTCTGAAGGCGTACATTGGAATGCGTAAATGTGAATCGGTGGACATAAAGTTGGAAGATGCAACTATTTGGGGGCGTGTGCTTCGTTGGCTCGGGATCAGCGTCCGGGTGGGCGGCTTTTGGACGTGGGAGAGGGGCAGTGGGCGGTTGAAGCAGGAAGTTCTCTTCATCGAAGGTTACTGGACTCTGCTTATAGTCCTCTCACAGACGCCAAAATACGTCCAACTCTGCTTGGAATACGCGTGAACCCGATCACTGGCGATCTAACCGTATTAATCCTTCTCAAGTTCTCTTTTTTCTTCGCCATTTTTGTGCTCACGCCAATAGGCGTGCTGTTGAAGGTCCAATGCACCGCTAGGTCTATGAAAACGATTCTGCAGGTCGACCAGAGCAATTGATCTAGGTGGTGTGTTTTTGCTGCTAGTTATGGCTATTCCTATAAACGATTGTGTTATCGTAACGAATTTATGTTTACAACATTTTTAATTCATCCCAGAATTAATTTTATTTAATCCAAAAAGAGTATTTAGATGGTTTTCGACCTCATTTATGTTTGTCTCTTACAGAGACAAGTTCTACAGCTATTACTGGAGCATAGGACAGGATTTCTCTTAGACGTTGTTTGCGAAAAGCTCTCCCGTTCGTGTTTTTGTGCCCCTATGCAGTCCTTTCATGCGAATAAGCGGACCGATAAAGTTTTGCCTATTATAGAACTTCCCATGACGAATTTCTCCAATAAGAGAGTTTATCGGCTCAAACACACACATCGGCACTCGAATCTTTTCCTTGGATGGGCACGAATGAATGGAGTCGAAGTTCTCCGAAGGGTGTTCGTCTGACGGAGAACAGATTACTTCGAATAAGGACTGAAGCTCTTAAACGCCTCTCTCTACTGCATTCCTGGAACGAGGTATCTTCAGATGATTGCAGATGCAAAGAAGGTACTAGAGCCAAGAACCTTCTCTGTTTTTTGTGATTTTCTTCAATTTAGTCTATTGATTGCTAGAGGAAAGGGATGGTTAATGAGGGATAGCGTGTGGCTATTTCGCTTTAAGGGTTTCCCAAGAGAGATATGTTCCCTCAAAGGTCGAAGGCATTTTAGAGCGGTCCATAAAGGTTTATGGGCCATATAAGAGTCGGTAGGTTATAACTTATTATTCATTACACCATCACATTTTTCGTTTTTAAAGGTCATATCGAAAGTTTCCATTCATGGACTGTAAATGCTTTAAATGTAACTTAGGCTCAAATTTTTACATAAACTGTTTAATTTGGATGGAACTTCAGTTTAAATTACAAATGTTTCCGAATATTATGAGAACCAACTTATATGAACTGAAATGTATCGAATGGCAAATGATATGTGGACACATTCTACAACTTTGAGATAAGTAATTATGTAGATTAATGTAATTAAGAAGAGGATAAAGGATTACCTCATTGGATTTCTCAGATACTGCAGAAACACCAATGTAGGATCTCGGTGTATTGCAAATATTTTCGGACCACTAAACTTTGACGTTTCAAATATTTTCCACAAGGAAAGTGTGCATTTATATCCTGAGTTCTAAGCTTACAAGTAGAGAAATAAAAGTCTGACAATTGCTTCTAGTAAGCTACAAAAATAAATTACCGTTGGTATTAACAATTATTCAAGCTCATTAAATTGGGAGAAATGGTTTCAAAACACATCAATATTAGTATCATGAGAAATTAGAGCATCCAAAAAAGAATTTCCTTCTCACAAATTTTGATCATATAATTTATGCAAGATTTTTTCAAGTATTTGGCCATATAAATTTATAGATTCCATAATAAAAATAATTTCCTCGTCTAGATGCTAACGTAATTTATCACAAACCCAAATTAAAATTCGTATTTTTCACTACGTAAGTGATAAATATAGGTCATTTTCCTTTAGTCATTTGAAAATCAGTATCTTCCATGAAAAGCATTTGTTTGTTCGAAGTTACTTATCAAAGTAATAAAACATCTGTTGTATAGTTTTCAGTGTTATTTGGAAGACATTTTGAATTTTTACTTCGATATAACTAATCAATTTAAACACCTATGTTTTACATAAAGCCAATAAGTGTGGTAAACATCATAATGGGAATTACTCGCAAAGTTAAAGGAAAATTACCATATGCAAAGTATGAGATGGCTGATGAAGTATTTGCAGGTACTGGCGCTCAGGCGTTCTGCAAAGACTAAAAATAAAATCGTGATTGGAAATGGGGTTCTTATTTACTTAGCTGAAGCTTTCTGAAGTTCTCACATATTCCAGTTGTAGATAAAACATTTCCCATCCATTAATAAATCCTTGGTGATTGTCCTGTCGAAATATTTCCACTCAATACGTTTTTCGCGGAGGAAAAATACGTTTGATATCTAATTGATTTTGCGCGCATGGGCAGAGGAGATGTCGTTTAGGAGAAGTGACCAAATCGAAAGGAAAATCTTCCAAAGATCTCAGGTTTTAAATGATCTTTCCAGAACCTTCCCCGAAGGCGCAAAAGGGTGCAGAAAAACGCCACCAGATGACACATAAACCGGACAAAAGAGAAACGATAGCGCGGTTTTTTTAGCGCATCCTCACAATTACCTCATCTTCTTCTTTTGAATTATCTTTTATGATTTCCGTACGTGGAGTTTGAGGAGAAAGATTTGGAAAATGAAGCGGCTCACGAAGAAGAGAAAAAAGAATTTATTTTTGCATCGGAGAACAAACTGGGTCACTAGATCCACCTACTTAGTCGCATTCTATCCTTTAAAAAGGAAGTAAAGCTTCCCTGCCGCCATTTACATACGAGGAATCCCACAATGCAATGCGGCTCTTCTTTCCTTCGTCTTCGCTCGACGATGGAACGATTCCCAACATTTTCGCCTTCGGCTCCTCTGTCTGCCACCAGAGCGAATGTTGGATTCCTTCACTTTCTCATCCAAACATCGGTGCGTTCTGTTTGCATATTTCTGTTCGCACCGGAAACTGCGAATAACGTTGGGTCGATCGTAAAATTCGACTTCTGATGTAATATTAAAAAATACGTGATTAAAGCAAAAATCTGAAGAAATTGAATTGCTTCATTTGCACAAACTAGTAGTATCTTCATGCAGATATCTTGATCTATTTTTAGCTGCAGTTTCGAAATATTTCTCCCCTTTCATTTTAATATTTTTTTCTCCTTAAATTTGGTCCAATACATGCTAGATTTACGAACAAAATTTACAAACAAAAAATTAAGAGGATCTTTATGGAAGATTAATTCCGCTTATAACAGAAGGTATCTGTGAAAAAGGGAAAGCTTCGCTTACTCATTATAAGTGACGTATTTCGTTAAGGGCGGAAAGTTAACAAACACTAGAAACGAATGTATTCGATAGTCAACTTGAGTATTAACCGTGGTCATATTTCTATTTATAATTTATCGGAATCTGTCGTTATTTGAAATAATCCAAGGCCAAAAATATACCTCCAGCTCTTGTCTTTAAGAGGTTTTGAAAATCGATCCTTTGAAATAGCACGAATTTTCTGCAAACTGCAAAATGTATTCCATTCACGTATATTTCCGTACCTGGATGAAATATTCTTGTGTTTTGAATTTTGTTTATCTGCCTCATGCTTACATAGAACATGGGATTTGAGGAGTGAATTCAAATCTTTGAATGATGCTAGTAACTATTTACACGAAAATTAATGTAAGAGCTTCATAAAAGAAATTTTGCATTTTTTTCAAACCTTGGCTTCAGATATGGAAGCCAATGAACACAATGTAGACCATTGTAATCTTAAACCAACAATAAAAATGTAGATCATCATTTATATTTAGAAATTATATGTATTTCAGTAGCGTATTGAGTCTACAAGCAATAAACTCTCTCTCTCAAGTTCAATGTCATAGGCGTTGGCATTTTCCTCGCTGTGGAACTTTTATCCGAAAGAGAACGCATCGGCCAAAAGATAACATTTATTATATAGGAATAATATTGCGTAAATGTTTGTTTGATCGATTGCGTTTTCATGTAATCGTATCTAACGGTTTCTTGCCAAATATTTAAGAATGTTTCCAAGAAATATCAAAAATAGTTATTTTAATAAACATATCGGTTATAGGATGCGCCGTTGGGATATGAGTGATTTATTTATCAGCAATTCCACCGACAATTACACGGTAAATTCAATATATGTTCATCCTTTATCATTCACGTTTACCTCCGATTCTTCAAAAGCTCCCTTCTGCAAATGTATGCGAACAATTGGAATTAGTTTTCCACGAAATTCGTCATTTGTTTGTGAGGACTGGAATAAACAATTCTGCTGGGTGAAAAAATCTTAGCAATTTTAAATCCGAGCCGTATTACCTCAGGAATGATATGCATGTTTGATTATTTTTGACAAGTCATGGCCAAAGTCTTCTCTAAACACTTATCCACTCCATAAGCATCCATTCAGCTGTCATCAATGCTAATAAAGAAGTCTTCTATATACACAAGTATCTCGAGGTCCTCTGACTACCTAAGACCAGAAGTAAATAAGTTCTTCAAGTGGAGTGACGTCATTATAGTTTGACAGTTCGGGCGGCGAAACTAAGGCGCCAGTGGCGTGACGAGAGCGTCATTTCAGATTCTTATACAAGTACCATTAGCTCGAGCAAATGACCTCCTGACCATGAAAAGATAATTTTCCTGTTTTTTTATTCATAAATATAGTACAAAATTTGAAGCTTCCATCGATGGCTCCAAAATTCTCAAATTCTCGGAAATTTTCACTCAATGGGTAATTGGTCCGATTGAATTTGCTATACTCATGTATTACTTTTAAGGATTTTAGGCAAAAGGTGAGATCTTTGATTCCAACAATTGAATGTATTTAAATCATGTGCGAAACACAATTATGTATGGAATAGAGAGCAAAATAAAATTCGTAAATTTTCTTATTTATGGGTGCGACTATTTTTCACTCTCAGAGCAATTGTCTCTAAAGGCAAAATTAAACCAAAACGCAAATAAGTTGCGTTTTCATAAAAAAAGTATTATTTTCCACTCTTGAGATGGATTTTAATGACGAAGAGCCGGCTGGCTTTAACACTTGATGATATCTGTTGAGATTATGTATTTACACATGAAAACGTTTTACGCGATTTATAACAAGCACTTACTTATTACGTGATTCCGAAAACAGCTGACCATGATCAAGCGAGTGTCCTCTTACAGTCAGAGTTGACGGGTATAAGATCCAAATACAGTGACTCCATCCGCCAGTCATATAGTGGACAATTATTTTGCAAAGCATGCAAAGTGGGTATGCAGACTTATATGAGATCCTTGCAAAACTCTAACTATCTATAATTGTCCATGAGAGTGAGCGTGCCGTGAAAACTTTGTTTTCTTGTTTGTTTTATCTTTTCGATATTTCTAAATCAAAAGCAGTAGAGGCGCAAGAATTGAAAATCTAGAAATTTTATGTGAGTGTACATGTTGGAGTAATTGTATGTGCATTAAGTTTTATAGAAATGTTTGAAACAGATTATTATTATTGTTATAAAAAAGTGAGTTTAGATCTGAAGATGAATGTGGCAAACTGAAATCCTTCGTTATCTACAACAGATTGAGATTTGTTTCATACGCGAGCATGTGCTTACTCATTGGAGTGGTGTGTACTACTTGCTCCTCAGGTTAATGCTCGAACGTGCTGCTTCATTCAAGAATGCCAGTCACGTGTGATGGGTGATCGTCCGCAATGCAACCACGTGACCGCGATGCTCGCGAGTGAAAGTCTGCCGAGAAGTCATATTAATAACCCGGAATTTCTCGGAATCCAACCGGGTGACTTAGAATGCAAAGACAAGAGGATCGCTCTTAGAAAGCGGATTTATCGGGTGTAGCTACGGTCAGGTCGATAGAAGGAATCCATCGAGAAAAATTTCGAAACACGAATTCCCTTCACCTCGGAGACAGTGTTTCGGGCGATCGCCACTGGGGAGCGCCACGAGCGTCTCGAGGGTGACGATAACCGGAACCCGACACGACATCACATCCGGTTTGAAAAATTCACGTCACCCTCCGAAACCCTCGCTTTCCTCTTGAAAACGACGGAAATGAAAGCGTGGAAAACAAGAAAGAGCGGGCGTTTGGGATAATGGCAATGGAGTCTTAACTCCGTCCCATTTTTCCGAGACAAATAGGATAATAGAGCGGCGCTGACCACCTGAGAAAGGCCTTCCGCAGAATGACCCTCCGAAGTGAGAGGGGTCTGCGGGCAGTAAAACCCCAGATGAAGTAAACGGGGGATACACGTGTACCCTGAGAGCGCCCTCCCTTTTCGGAACCCTTTCGAAAAGGAGTTCACTCACGTATCTTTCAGTCGTGAGCTGCATTCGAATGGGGTTGCCAACGACAGCCACGTTGACTTTTGGTTTTACGAGGGAAGACGCCGTTGCCTCTTCTTCCATTTCCCTTTTCTTCCATTCCTCTCTACTTCCATTCCCCTCTTCTTCCATTCCTCTCTTTTCCTTTCCCCTCTTCTTCCATTTCTTTCTTCTTCCATTTCTTTCTTCTTCCATTTCTTTCTTCTTCCATTTCTTTCTTCTTCCATTCCCCTCTTCTTCGATTCCCCTCTTCTTCCATTCCTCTCTTCTGCTATTCTCCTCTTCTTCCACTCCTTTCTTCTTCCATTCCTTTCTTCTTCCATTCCCCGTTCCTTCCAATCCCCTCTTCTTCCATTTCTTTCTTCTTCCATTTCTTTCTTCTTCCATTTCTTTCTTCTTCCATTCTTCTCTTTTTCCATTCCCCTCTTCTTCCATTCCTCTCTTTTGCTATTCCCCTCTTCTTCCACTCCATTCTTCTTCCATTCCCCGCTTCTTCCATTCCCCGTTCCTTCCAATCCCCTCTTTTCCTTTCCCCTCTTCTTCCATTTCTTTCTTCTTCCTTTCCCCTCTTCTTCCATTCCCCCCTCTTCCATTCCCCCCTCTTCCATTCCCCTCTTCTTCCATTCCTCTCTTCTTCCATTGCCTTCTTCTTCTTCCCTTCTTAATGGCCGCTGAATAAAGCGAAATGATATGCATTCTGCGCTGAGGGTCCGAGAGATTTATTTTGGCGCTGAAAACGTTCGCTTTATTGTTTCTGGATAAGAAAATCCCGAAAATATTCTCGGATCTTCGCGTTTCGTCGCCTTGGAGAAAACAATTCCCCCTTAGGAGATAAATTTGGGCATTTTTAGGGGCTTTTCGAAGAGTTGTCTCCGAAGTGATCCGAAGAACGCTGTGCGTGTCTAAATGGTCACACTTTTGAGCCTCTTTCGAAGAATGCGTACGAAAATGTAGGGAAAATATTAAGGAATGGATTCGTTGTGTTTTTGAGAGGTTGGAATTATAATCTAAGAGGTATGGCGTTACTTGAAGGAGAGCTATGGAATGAAATTAATTAACATTTTTACAGACTTAGAAATTGAGTTAGCTTCTGTGGTATGAGCATTATAGCTTCAGTAGAATAAATGTGTGCTAATTTATCATTCGATGATTTGAACGTAAGGAATGTACTCTTATATTTCATAATGTAAGCTTAGTTTTTGTTATAGTGTGTTATGATATCAAATCCGGAAAGAGCATAGAAAATGAGCTAACTTATATTTCTCTTTTTTAGCGTTGGTTATTTCTTTTGCGGCTTTATGAATTGATATCCTCGCATATCTTCACCAAATTTTGCGATGAATAGGATCCTGCCAACAGTATTTGCACATAGGGATAGGCTCAATGAATAGTGATGCATTTTGTTATGAAAGGATACGATCAAACAAGAAGTTACTCTGATGCCTCTTCATTTAGGATGTGACTCTATGGAAGAGTAAAAAGTTTAACATTTTCCCATAAAACTCAAAGTACTCAATTGAAAGTAGTAGCAGATGTACCCTCCACTCCAAACGGCGAACCGGGACCTGAAAGGTATACGCGTATATTTGGATAGATATTTGTTAAGGAAGATGGCGAGCTTAAAGAAGAATATTTTCGCTGTAAATATCAGTAGAAATCTAATATCATTGATTCCGTTGAAGCTTTGTGCGTTTGCATCTTACAATGTTGATTGCATTAAATTGGTTCGCTCATTTGAGAAAATGAAATATCATCGTATTTTTAAACACCAAAAATTAAAAAAAACACACAAACACACTTGTACGAATTCCACAAAATTTTTATTGAAACTGTTTACCGGTTTTGGTGTCACAGCAACATACTCAGAACCATAGTTACCATAGGTTAACCATAGTTCTGAGGACGGTGCTGTAACACCGAAACCGGTACACAGTTTCAATAAAATTTGTGGAATTCGTACAAGTTTGTTTGTGTTTTTTTATTTTTGGTGTTTAAAAATGAAGTTCCACCAATTAACACTCGAGTTGATTTCTTTAATTTTATTATCGTATTGTAAATGGCTTCAGTGTAGATGGAGAGTATTATTCATGCACTACGATACACTAAATTGAAATGAAACAGATGGATGTAAAACAGATGGAAGTAAAATCCATCAATTCCCCTTCCTCTATTACATCATTTTTGACCTTCTCTTTCCGTCATTTTTCAAGCATCGTTTTCTTAAATACAGCTTTCCTTCTTCTTTTTTATTCTCTCCATCGTTCCTTCCTCTCAGCAAACATACCCTTTTCGTTATCGCCCTTCTCTTTTCCTTATTTTATGTATGCAACTCCTCCTAACCCATGCACTCATTTGCTTATTCTCTCCCCGTCATTTATTCCAAATCCTTTTTGCCGCCCTTCCTTCCATCCCTTATGGTGTTATTTTAAAGGAGAGGTAAAAGCAATGGATTTTCAAATGTCTAATCTGTCTCCTCAAGTACAGAGTCCTTTCATAAATGATAATAACAGAATTTCTCAATTTAATTTTTGTTTCTGTGTTGCGTCTGTTTTAATTGTGCTATCCAGTCATCTTAATTGAGTTTGTATCAATGGGTATGATTTCGTAGCGAAATTTCGAGCTGATGATTTACTCTCGGAAAGATTTTATTTCCTTTTCATACAATTCGTTATTCCCTACGATAAATTCATTTTTGTTTAAATAATGTGAACTTACGGGAAAATTTCGGCAATAAATTCGCAGATTTTCTATCTGCTCGTTATTTTTTTGGGATATCATAAATAGTAACGACTACTATCGTTTTCATCGACAATGTGAATTCATCTCCGTATATCTCAAAATAAAAGTTTATTAAAACTTATTTTTGACTTAAAGTAATAATTGGTAATATAATTGTCTAAGCACCAGTACACAGTACTCCTCTAAAATATTAGCAAATACAGTAAAGTTGGAAGAAAATAATTTCGAGCAAATATATGGAATGCAGGAAGAGGAAATAAATTCGGTAGAATTTACTTTAAAATGGTATTTAAATCTAGCAATTATGCGTTTTATTTCTCATAATATCTTATAAAACGTTATCTTGATTACTTTGGAATGGGTCTCATATAATTTTCACTAAGTCCTCAAAGATTTTTCTAAGCGTGGAATCGTGAATTGATATTCAAGGTCCCGTGACAATTCGCCGGTCTTCTGTTTGAGCTGCTCGCGCCCTTCCGCGTCTTGTTTGCTTTCTTTCGCTTCACTTTCACTCTCTATTCTACGAGAGGCTCAAAGATCACCGCGCATTCTCATATTTAGTTTCCCTTTCATCCTTCATTTGCCCTCGTCGTTTATGAATAAGGAATGCTGGAGGTGAAAGGACCGCGATTTTTCCTCTGCAAACTCGCCGAGTCATCTGCGATGGTTTTAATCAGCTGAAACGCATTTAAAATTACAGCGGAGGCATCAAAATTCAGGGATTTGGCGTCGGGAGATTAGGCTCTGCCGACGACGTCGCGAAACAATTTAGAAGGACGGGAAATTGGAGGTGGCTCGTCTGTTTATTTTGAGAATGAACCTCAGATGCGTTGTTAAATTTTAATTCAACTTTAATGAAAATTGAAAATTTTAGAAAAGCATTGTTCTATAGGGAGAATAGAGAATTTTGCCTAGTCTTTTGAATTGCATTCTTTTTGTCTCATAGGTGTGCAGATTCGTAAAGATTCGTGATCAGGTTTGGTGAATGCTTGTTCAAAGCGACACTCTGGCGTTGCCATCCTTACGATTTATCCTTACCCTAAATATTTCATTTCAAATTATTAAAATTTAATTAAATTGATATTGGATTATTTCAATAACTGTATCTAAAAACCACCGTCGTGATTAAAAAGGTATTATCAAAGTCTTTGTGTATGTCTCTAATTATTTCATAGAGTTAAACTTGGATATCATTATGTTTACTTCCTTGCTCTGTTTTAAAAATTGACTTTTATCTAAAGATATGCATAAGAAGTAAGTGAAGCAGTAACTAAGTTGGTAGAAGTAAGTAGGTTTGCGATTTACTGTCCTCTCAAACTGTTGTCACCTTTATGCCATATTTTCATTTTATTAGCCTAATCTAATAAGCTGAAGCGGATTCTTCGTTCACTATTACTCTTTACTCATATTGCTAGTAATGAAATATTATCCTGTTTGAGTTTTACGTATAGCTACTTACGATTTTGTTTTTATATCTACTTTTCCCAGCTCACGCTCCTTTTTCCTTCTCGCTGCCAGCCATCTCTATTCTCCTTGACATATTTTGAATCTCGAGTATATTCAAAGAGCGGTTCCTCTATTCCAGATCACTCTTCCAGATTATTTTATTCCCTTCCGTTTCCTTTATCTCGCCCACTTTCGTTTTCGATTTCATCGCGTCTTTTCTTCACATAATTTTTCTCAACCCTAAGCTATCTCAGGTTTTCCTTTCGAAGAATGAATCTTTTTATTCGTTCATCGCAGTGAATTTCCTGCGGCTAAGAGATCCCAACATCCATTTGCTTGTTTTTCTCTTTCCTAAGATTTTTAAATTTTTGCTTTTCTTAAGTTAAAGTTCTTTAATGTTGTACTGAAGGCAAAATATGCTCCAATTCCATTGAAATATCAGACGAATGGAATGTATTTGACGAATTCTTGATTCATGGATGCATAGAAAAGGTATTATATACATTTTCCTTCCAATAGGCAACTAAATATGAATGGCTCTCTTTTCGGGTCCATCCATTGATCAAATAGCATGTCGTCTGGTTACCGTAGTACGCTCTCATTAACTATTTGGGGGCTTTCTACGTAATTGTTCTGAATTATTTTTTCTTGGAACATAAACACTAATCAAACAAGTTCTAAAGTATCGACAAAAATCGCACGATTATTTGTAAAAGATAAGTCAAGCTACTTTACCTCAAAGGGTCTAACAGTATTTACGAACGTATTTCTGATTCAAAAGGTCATGAATCATCCGCTTTCATTCAGTGCATATTCTCCTAATAAATTTCAAATATTACAGATATTTGTATAGATTTGCATCCCAAGGTTTTCTTGTCCGCCCTTGGATACCTGATATTGACCTTTATTTAAATAGTAGGAGATAAAGTGGAGCTGATTACGAACTAAGTCTCATTTTTCACTGGTTGAATATCAAATCCACTGTTTTCTTCGTATTAGCTTCTTTGCATTCTTATGATAGCTTATTTAGGACGATAATTACCTACTTTACTTTATAAACTACTAATATCAATTTATACATACCGTTAAATTGACAAATTAAAGTAGTAGTTTGAGTTAATAAGATTTAACGAGAGTCAAGAAAACATACGTTATCTCTTAATCAAAATTATCTCAAAGGCACTTTGGATTTTTCTTTTTTGTTTATATGAGATCAATTCTATGGAAAAACTACTGAGAAAAGTGTTGTATTTATCCGACAATCACTCTGAAACGGCCCACCTGTTTGGAGTACGCTAAATTTCCCATCAACGCACATTCAATTGAAACACGTCATCCGAAATTCGGAATCAAAGCAATCGTGCCACCTCAGTAGGTCTTCAGGTTGGACTCGTATATTTTACTCTTTACCATGTTTAGAATTGAGCCTAAATTACTTTGTTCTTTTACTGTGGTGTTTGGACAACGCAAGCACATTGAGGCGTTTGAAGCTCATGGAAAATGAATTAATTCACCAAGAGATGAGTTCGGGATAATTTTGCGAGAAAGTGGGGACAAGGGAAAAAGCTTCGAAAGCGAAACTTGCACTCTATTGTGTTGTAGAGAATTTTCCCCTCCAATCCCTTTTGCCGAATTAGGCCCCTCGTTCCCATGCTGCCCCAAATTTAGTCCGTAGCAAGTTGATTGCTCTCGTCTGGCATTTTGAAGTGTTTTTTGAACGAAATGTTTTAAATTCGCAAATAAAGCAAGTCTGTGCTTATAGGGTATGTATGAGTTGTTTAGATGTTTTCATAAAAACTATATTTGCAGGGATATATTCCTAATTTTTTCTTTATGAAAACGTCATTGCAGTTGCGGAAATTTCTTTAAATTTTTAATATATATAAGTAATTACCGGCCGTTGTGGCCGAATGGTTAGCGTGCTTGCACGGTATCGCTCTAACCCCATGGTCCCGGGTTCGAATCCGGCTAGTCGGATTTTTCTGATTAGGGAACGGTCTTGTGTGATTGTTGTTATTAATACCTACCACTGTAAAAGTCCTGAAAATGGATGTTTGTGGTTTATATGGAAATAAATAAATATACTAAACTGAAAATAAGTGAAATCTAAAAATAACTCAAAATTAATAAATGTAACAGCAGCAGTTAATATGATATGGTATTATATAAAATATCATTAACTTATTGATAGTTCATGCAAGTGCAGATTCGATTTATGAATCATAAACGTCGCATTCCGAGATACCGAACAATCAGAGATTGTTCATGTTATCGCGAGGCTATTATCCTTTAATAATTTAATCCCCAAGCGTTTATTTCCCTTCACGTCTATCTCCAGTGGTGCGCATATCCTTCGAACATCCCTCTCTCTCTCTCTCTCTCTCTCTCTCTCTTTTGAAGTCTCTCCTCATTTCCTTTCACCTCTCCGCCCTCACATCCGACTTCAGCCTCGTTTACTTTCACCCTTTCTTATGTTCATATCAATTCTCTCTTCTTTTGACCTGTTTTTCTATTCCACACAATTCCACAATTCCCCCGTTCACATAAATCCTGTGGAAGTCGAATAATCAGTAAGGAGTCGTCCTCTGAAAGGGATTTTCGCTTTCGTTTTTCCTCTACTTTTTCCTTCATTTAAAGGAATATTCGGGTCAATTGGCTGACTTGTCGTTTATTTTTTATGCGGAAGGATTTAAAAACTTCCTTGTTTATTGCATTTTATTGAGATATTTCGGAATATCTGTAAGCAGTTCTACACGAGTGTATGCATAGTTAAGCTTCTTAATAAATTTTAATCGCATTGTTTTTGATTCTTACTGTTTTATCAACGATGAAAAGTGTTTCAAACATTTTCCTCAATTTCAATATGTTTATCGTACGTTTTTTTATCACCACGAGGGAAATAATTGTTTTATGATATTATATCTAATTGGAACCTTACCGTTCTTAGTTATAATACTCCACAATTACTATCATAGAAAATATTTGCCTTAGATTCATTAAATTTTGAATTACGCTGTATTTTGATTTGTTTGAGCGTGTTTTAAAATGTATAATTTAAGAAAGGAAACATAATGGTGAGATTTTTTTAAATATACGTTTACGTACCCACTGACTTTCGCTATTTATCCTATTACACACTGTCCTTGATTAACGTATTAACTGTTTTCATAGCTCCTTATACTCCTCTATCGAATGTTATCTAAATTTATGTTTCTCGTAGTGTAAGACAAAGAGCAGCTCCACTTTGCAATCTGTTTTTCCCTGTTAAAACCGCATACATTTTCAGCAAATCATCATTTTCTATCAATATCTTATGAGTATAATTTTTAGTTTAACCAACCGGAAAATATTTGAAATTGAATTTGTTTTCTTTTTCCCCCGTAGTTAGTTACTCTGATTACACATGAAATAAGACATTCTTAAGAGAACCTTAAAATCCATGTCCTGATCAGGATTCGAACCTAAGTTTGGTAAAGCAATGAAAATTGGGCGTCGCAATAAGGAGGCAATTTAATCCATCCGAATCTACTTGATTTGGTTTAACAGTTGATATGTACAAAAAGACAGTAAAGTAGTGAATTCAGTATACATACGTTATTCCCTTCCTGAATCTGGGATTTCATTGAGAAATTAGTATATTAAATAGACGCAAACCATTCAGTGTCTATGTGGCAAATACGCGTCGGCGTAAGACTAAATAAGATTCGGTCGCATCTGTTTCACTATTCATCTCAGCCTTCATCATTCCCGACCTTCCGACCTCATTATGGTCTTTTTGTCCCGAGCCCTTGTTTGTCCTCTTTGGTTGTCGGCTTCCTTTTAGTTCCTCCCCTCTCGTGTTTCTCATTCCACTCCGCTTTGCTTAATTTCCTCATCTGCGGACGCATTTCTCCAATTCCAAAAATTTATAATTTACGGGGACGTGGTCGAATTGTTTTTGTTTAAAAACAACCTGTTTACCAGAATAAATTTATACATATGAAAATGTGTAATGAGTTTATGTCCAATAACCATATATAATCTCATCCATCCGAAATTATTCCCTTTCTTTTGGATCTTGTTCAAAGAACAGCTCCTCTCAATTTTTCTGTAGCTAGTACTTCTATTTCAAAACGTTGAATATTAATATTTTATAGGGGTACATCATACACTCTTCAGACAAGGCCCTCTCTCTATCAGTTTTTCTTCCTAAATAATCATTTCTCTACTAAAGTAGCAGACCATGCAATGTGTTTTCATATTTAGTTTCCCGAATTCATCATTCTTCTTACTAAATAGTAATTTAGTAATAATTGAACGGTAATTCTTGGGATGAAAGAGTCAACTTACCGACCGGATTCGTAACTTAACTTTTAACTTTAAAGCTTCGAATGTATACTAGCTGCTGAATTTTGATTTACATTTGTTAAAATAAATGCTTTCTAGGCAAACAGAGCTGTTTGATTTTACACTAGTAACAAATAACTCAGTTGACTAATTTCTCAAGTGAAAATCACCATTACGTTTAGCATAATATATTTGTTCTGGTTATAGGCTGCAAAATTCCTTTTTTCACATGATTATCGCATTTGTGTTTCAATTTCCTTTTTATCCTCGAATATGAATACCTTGAACAAGTTCTCATAGAGTTCCTCGTGTCCTCGTCTTCTTCTCTCTGTTACCACATTTCTCTTCATTCCGCCCCGTCATAACACGTCATCCACTCTATATTCATCTCCGTCCCTTTCTTCTATCTCTAGCAACCCTTTTGCCCTTGTCTGTTTACTTCTCCACTTAAACCTTCATCCCGTCGTCACGCGCTTTTTTATTCTTTTACATCAGCTCCTCTTGCAAGTTTGTTCTTATTTGCGTCGTGACTCCTCCAATCATTTAACAACTCGTTAATCCGCATTGCGCATTCTAATCGAGGGCTCGTATCAACTGCGGCAGACATTTTGAAAATTCTTCGTTTAGAGTAGAACGATTAAATCGAAACGATGATAAGGTCCTTAACTGTTGCTCGGATAAGATTAAGATTACAATATCTAATTCATCTCCTTTCGCAACGGCCCATTCGGAGCACGTGCAGTTCTAGAAATTGATACCGCTTTTAATTAAAAGGGTATACGTGTTGCAGAAAACCCCTGTAATATTACTCTTTAAAGAGAAGAGTAAAGTGGTTGGAAGTTTATCGCATTCGTCACCCCAGTTAAGAGATAATGATGCAGAAGATGCCGAATTTAATTACACCTCTGGATAACGACCAATTGTAAGAGAAGAACCTGACTGGGTTAAAGTTGAGGATGGATGGAGAGAGGAGGTGGATAAAACTGACGTTTTGTAATTTTCTCCGTTGTAGGCCTCCGGAACAACTTTATTACGAAACGCAGCTATGTTTGGAAATCTAAAAAAAATATTTTTCTTTAAATATTTGTATACATCTTGAGAACTTACTTAATAATGGCATGATACCGCGAGGGTACGTGGATGATAAATTTCATGGATATTAGTTCGGGCACCTCACGATTTCTCATGGTTATCAATGGCTTTAACCGAGAGAATAATATCATTAACTACGCAATATGTAATAAAATGGTGTAAAATGAGCAAAATGTGTCATGCTTGATTTCGAAAATACCTCATTTCACATTTGAACATAATTATGATTTGTTGTTCAATAAAATAATCTTCCGTTGAAAAAATTGACCGAACCTCTAGCGTTAAAATAAAATAAATATTCAAATTTCTCCTATTATTTACAATGAACGTACAACTTGATCTTTTTAATTTAATTCTGTTTTTTGCTTTTTTAAGAATTTTATCCAGCAATAATGCAATTGTTGTATTTTTTATTTTTCAGAGGATACGACGAAAAATGCAATCCTCTCTCTTTATGTATGTACGAAAAATTCCGCTGATGATTGTTAGGTTAATTGTAATTTTGTTCTCTACTCCAGAGATATGCGAAGTTACTTACGAAATTAATTAAATGTAAAATCCCTTTGGAATTTAAATCTATTCATTTTCTATGAAATGGTATGAACGGCTAATTTCTTCCTAGGGCCAAAAACTAAAATAAAAACTCCCACTTGTCATGAGTTTACAATACTTTTATTGAAGGGCACCACTACTTTAGGATGTTTATAATTTCGTTTCTTCGGCGTCTAAAACTAAACCAAATTCAGAACCAACCAGCATTCAGTATCCACTGTTTTACTGCAACATCTTCTATAAAAAAGAATGACTAGCTATTTTATCTTAGAAATATGCACGTTAATGCTTAGCTTCTTAGAGAAGTAATAGTAAAATATTTTTTGAATAGACTTTTCGTTCTTCTGTTGTTATTAAATGTCTCTAATCGATGCGTAATTTAGGATTACCTAACGTTTTTGTTACTATATGTTTCATCAATAAAACATTCTTTTCAATTATTTCTGAGCCAAATATTATTTTAGTTTCAAATGATTAAGTAAAATTATCCTTTAATTTAGATTCATGCGTTATACTGTGGATCATATGAACACTGATGTATAATTTATGGTCTGTATCCACGCTGTTCATGCTTTAGCCAAATGTAATTAATTTGAAAAACTGTAGACCTTAGTACGAGTTATATCTCGTACATATGTGTCACTCTTCATGGAATCGGAGTTGATGTGAAGAATTTAAAGCGATTTTCACATAACGGCATCGATAACGACCGGCAGAATAAAAAAGCCTCCTGGAATTCCAGATTTAAAAATTCTCCCCGTGGTTATTTTCGCTTGATTTTTCCGTTAACAGAAAGGTTTTCAATGACGTGTTATAATATCAATTGAAGGTCCTTCTTTGCATTCCGCCACTTTTCAAGGCGCGGAAAGAATAACAAACCGAGGAATAAATTATCGCATAGCGATGCGTATTTGTTTCCGATCGCCACGCCCTTTATTATTGCGTGAAAAGAGGCTGATTGCACAAATAATAGAGAAACGGAGTCGTAAAAGAGGTGCAGTTAGGTAAATGTGTTAGAGAGTGTAATAAAATCAAAATTATTACATTTATTTTAAATTTAAATTGGCCTAGATCATGGTACGTTTATAGCAGGAATCGGGTAATTTTCAATTTAAAGTATTTTTACCTGAATCGTATAAAAAACGTCAAAGTATAGTTTTTATGACTGATCTTCGCGATGAAACAAGATATTCGGCAGTATTTGTGTCGTGCATTACGTACAATTTACATTACAATGAAAAAGTGGTACTTAAAACGGTGATACGGATAATATACTCACGGCATCTACAAGGACTTGTATAGGGATTAAGGGTATTTGTATAGGGAAAAAAAATACTGATTGAAACTAGCCTTAATTTCAGAGAATCAAAATGTTAGGCAATATGTTTCGGACATGAAATTGACTTAGTCATCATTTGAGCATAAAAGTAAACATACAGTAGTAGGCTGATAAAAAGGGAGCCTTTGAGTAAGGCACTGATGTATATGAATTAGGGAGGAGATGGAAATAACTCAAGATAGTGATTAAAGTATCTCTTACCTTATCGTCATAAAGGGACGAAGGGGTGGATGCAGGCATTTAAACAATAGGAATGAAGTTATAGAAAAAAAAGATAATTTCATTCCAATTGTTTTTCTAGTTTTAAGACACTCGGTAAGCTTTGTTTAGAAAGGTACCGTTCAAAGTTACCTATTCTATTACGTATTTTGACAGTCTCTGTTGTGTTTTACAGCACTTTTCGATTGCATCAGTGGTGATTGAGAGCAATTTTATGATCTAAATGAAACTGTGAGTGCATATAATTCTGTAGCTAATGCACATGGAAATAAAATAATACCGTATATCGATTACGTTTCCCTCACCGAATCATTGGAATTAAATTTTTGTCGTATATTTGAATCCAATTTCAATCCTTCGTTACGTGATAAGTGTGGCAATGTTTGCCTCCGACGAAGCTCTTAATTAGCGAATGGGGTCGATGACATTTCAGAAGGTCATAATGGTTTTCTAATTTAAAGATTCCCTCGGCGGCGTTTTTATCTCATCGGCCGTGTATTCGATCAAATATTGAGAAGTCTATCCGCCCTCCTCACATTTCGAGTAATTAATCTCTAAACAGGGAGTTGATTAAATTCAATTCTTCCCGTTTCCCAATCTAGCCCTTTTCGGCGACCCTTCTTCGAAATTCTTCGCGACGGATTAATTTCTCTCTCTTCTTTATGCCCATAATACTCCAATTATTCGAATGATGTTATCCCTTCAATTCCCAATCCAATTATTTCCGTTCGACAACTACTAATAATGGGCATAAAATAATATTATTATCTTACAAGGAAATGTATAAAAAATATTCGATTTGATTAATGTTAAATAAGAGAGGACCATTATTTAAGTGAATTCAGGAAATTTTTTCTCATTTTATTGATTTTTCATACCTCAAATCCGATGATTCCGCATTGCCGATGTATCGGTTAATTCTTTTCCGAATTGTTAATTCTAAATATGGGAAACATGATGAATCCTGAGCATAGTTAATAATTAATTTAAAGTGTGGGAATGAGATAGCTTGATATTTCAATATCCATTAACCTTTACAAGTTCGTGTGAATTAAAATCTATTATTTAGATGTGTAGAAATATGGGCCCTTTGCACAATTAAGTTCGGCACGAGAAGACTACTTTTCCACGATGGTCGTTCTTTTTTCAAAACATTTGCGAAAATAATGAGCAAGAAAATAATTATGGAAAATATTGTGGTAGAAAACATCGGAGCTATATGTTATGTAAAATAAATACGTAACGAAATAATACAATGAGATACATTGAATTTTGAAGGGTAATTATGCACAAAGTATAACTCCTTATTGAACGCAAATACAGAACTGTTCCCGATCCTTCGCTTGAATGAAACCTTGAATATTGTTTAATTAAAAGAATTGCCAATACATTTTCAATAACCTTTCAATTATGATGAATGTGTAAATTTTACTATCACCAACAGGGATAAAAGTTTTATAGCAATTGAATTTAATTGTTAGAGCTATAAAAAAGTAATTGCGCTTGAATTCTCTTTATGTGTATCGTGTGCATTAAAACTGCCATTTCGATTTGTTTGTACTGTTTAGACATTCTAAGCTCCCATTTGTCTGGGTCCAATATGAGATGGCGCTGGCCTCCTCAATAGGCTTCTTAGGATTATGTTTCTTATTTATTCGCGTCCTGTCCGTTTATGGCTCACCTTTGCCCTTTTGAGCCCTGAATACAAACCCTTCTCTGGACAAGGCAACTCACGTCCTCTTCCGCTCCCCTGAACTCCTCTTTGCTGCTCATATTCCCTTTCAAATCACCTCACATTGTTCTACTCCCTCTTCTTGACTCTCTTCGTTGGGTCGGTGATGTTAACACCCGCTCATGGAATATTGAAACAAACTACTGCACCAAGCTCTTTATATTCATACAAATGTATTTTAGTGACAGTTCCTTTTGAGCTGATTCTAAGATATTCGATTTACTTTCTCTACTTGAGAAACGTTTGTCTCAATCGTCAATTCAGTTCACTGTGGCGAATGTAGTTGGATTTTCTGTTTAGTTGATGTTTAGCTCAATGGTATTTTCACTGAATTTTATCGATTTATTATCATTATACGGTAGATGATTCCTACATAATGTTATTATTTTTCGAGAAAACAATAGTAGAGTATAAAATTCACAGAATCGGGCGAGATATGGTGGAAATCCATCATGCAAAATGAAGGAGATAATTGGTACTTTTTACACAAAATTTCTTTTTCATAATTTTTAAATTTTGTGGAAAGTACCAATTATCTCCTTCATTTGCATGAATAGTAGAGTACTCATGTTTCACAATATCAATTTCAATCCAAAATACATTTTCATTTTATATGTAAAGAAGAAATGTTTTAATCTATGGCGACCACAAGCAACTGTAAAATCAGTTTAGAATACTATTTCCTGATTGATTTTTTTTTTGTTATATTGTTTTGTGTCTATTACTTCCTTCTTGTTGAAGTGTGTCTTGCAGTGATCACGCTCGTAAGTAGTGAGTCGAAATCTGTTGTTGCCTGGTTTACTTTGCTTACGTCATTCTCAATCATTTAACTCGTGCAACGGACTTATCTTAGAATGATCAGTTATGTGAAGTCATTTTACCAAAATAAAGTCGTAATATTTCACCCCTGCCATAATATGGATGACAAAAATTCCTATACGTAGAATACGTTGATTCATGACGAGTGCATAGTGAGTATTTTATGGAAATAGGCCAAGAATAGAAAACGGAGGGAATGAAGGAAAAGATGCAAGTCATTCAGAATACGAGATTCCAAGTAGGCGGATATAAGTATTCACTCGCCTATTTTATTAGGTTAACAGTGACTTTGATGCATCCGAGGACACTATCATTACTTCTAATACGCTTACGCCCTTTTAAAGACTTATTTTTCAAGGAAAAATCCTGACCGTTGGCATTGATGAATAAAAACGAATACTCTCTGATCGTATCATTATCCTGTATTCTAAGGAATGATTTGCAGCTTATTAGCTGCGTTAGGGCGTTTTGTATTGTGCTTTGCAAAATCCGTTGAACCGTCTTCATATGGCCTGTCTTTCTCTGTTTATCTTCAGTTGCCGCTACAATAGAGTAAAAAAGCGATAAACTCTTTCAGTTATATTTAAAAAGAGGAGGTAACACGTCCTTGACTCTGTGCACATTTGATGAGACATTTTCCTCGATTGCGACACTGTTATTATTCTTAGCAGTGATTTCACCGTCTGCCGATTGTTTGCAGCTTCCCTTTGGTCCGCCTTTCGACGATTCCTACACAAACCTCCTGCAAACAGGAAACGGACAAACCTCTTGAGCATCCTTTGTCTCTCCGCTTCGTCCTATTCATTCTCCCTTCGACCACCTTTCCCTTCCATTTGTTTCGATTCCCATTTGCAGAATTGCCAGCACGACTCTTTGATCGCTGTTTTGCCATTCTTTGGAATTAACTCTACCTCTGAACTCCATTTTGCTGAATTCGGAAACAGGAGAATTTGTGACCGAGCCTTCCGAGTTTTTTTCAAACGGAATTTAACAATCGCCACCACAATTTTAGAGCACATTTTAGCGTATGAAATATTAAATCAAACCAATTCTCATGACCGTAGACATCCTTGCTGCAACCGATAGAACACAATACCACAGCATACCATAGTATATCTCAACACAAACATTATGCCAGTCTCTACAGCTCTAAGGCAACCTGCACTGGGGTATGTAAATACAATAGAATTTTTTCGGAGAATTGTTTTTGGATATGTCATCTCTCTATTTAATATGTCTAATTGCTACATATAAATACATATTTTCAATCAATGACTCTTGGCAATATCTGGTGGAACTCATTCATAATTAAATGAAAAAAAAACAAAATCTGACTATGTCCTCAGACAAATTAAAAACTGTTCACAGATTTTCTGTGGACAAAGTCAGTTTTTGTCTTTTTTAATTTAATTAAATACATAATTTATTCTTGAAGAAAAATTGATATAAAAATGGGATGGATATTATTTTCTCTCCATTCCTTGTTTTTTATATGTAGATGAGGATTATGTGAGAAACGTGCTTCTATTATGTTGTGTCCATCAATAATGGAATAGAATATCTCCTTCATACTACGTTTGTAGTCAGATGGGCGTATCCTCAAATCACTTATGATTTTTGTAGGAAATTTATTTCAATTCTTTCGCTCTTCTTTGTAAACCTTGCTTCTTAATATCATTTCGACTCTATCAACTCTTTAGTAGTAATAACCAAATATCAATTATTTTTCCCAGTCATTCCAATGCTCCTCATTTCAATTCAATTCTAAAGGTGAATATCATACAAAATTTCTTTCTATTTCACTCCCTCTGGCTTTAATTCTCATTATCTTTTCATCGGAATGCTTCTGTAATCACTGAATTCATTCTCTGAATTATTTATATCAAGAGTCGACTGGAAATAATAAATCAAGCGCTCAAAGCGGAATCCAATGCCTCCAATCATTTCACTTGAACTTTCGTCTGAAGGATTCTCTCCCTCAACACGCAATGACTGTTGACGTCTTCTTTCTACTGAAATACAACTCCTGTAGACTCGATAAAAAACTTGTTAAAGAAGGTAATTTCCAATTTCAACTAGTGGATCAGCAGGAAAATATTCATGAATTAAGTTTTTTATTTGAGCCTCTTTCGTTCAAATACGCCAACAGTTACATTCTATCCTCTTTTTTCGCTCTCTGTTTAATCTATAGTAGTTTACGGCTAAGTATTTTTAAATACCATCGAAATTGTGCCAAAATATTCTATGAGATTCTACTCAAGAGAAGAGAACCATATCACAAACCGATTTTTAATGTTTATTTATTTATTTAAACGCTGCAAGAGTGTATTAATACCAGGTGGCAACGGTTGAGGGGGATATAACAATACAATCTGTCCGGCATTCATCCAAAGACGGGAGGGAAACCACTCCAAAAACCTCCCGTGGACAGTTCACATCTTAACTGTAGCAATAGGCACAATTTGTACAATATGTCAAACAAGTCAGATAAACAATGTACAAGCACCTCCACCAAACACAGATACAGTCGGCTATTACATATTTAATTGTACTAGATGGAACAATTTTCTTATTCTAAGGATAACGAGTGGTTAAAACCATGCCTTATATAATATTACATAAAAAAATTTAAATTTCATAATCTTCTAAGCTTATTTTTAAAATATTTAACATTCACCGACATTGGATTAAGAAGTTCTCCAGGTATTGCATTCCATTCCCTTATACGCCTATTGATAAGAGAATATTTCACCACATCGGATTTTATGAATTTATATCTTGTATTAATTCCTTTAGAAAATGTATCCCGTTTTACTTACCGCTTGATCTACTCAAATGACTGCATTACCATTGATTTATATTTATATATTCATGTACTTTAACTATTACTGAGCTCTTGTTAGCTAAAGAGACGGTATATCCTCAATCGCTTGCGATTTTTTTAAGTAAACGTTAACAGGCTTTAACTGGTGAGAAAACTCATAGAATATGGATACACATTAGCTCCTTTCTTCTCTTGTTTGCATCTAATACCATTGAGAGACCACATTAGTTAGCACAATAGATTCCAACTCTAAGAGCGTCGGAGTGTTTGCATTCGATATTAGCTTAGGGAAAGCTTCTAAGGAAATTGCTTCCCTCAACAAATCTGCTAACAAAACTGAGATATTCTTACCTATCCAGGAGTGCATTTCTGTAATCGTGTAAAATAGGAATAAATATAGAGGAGAAAACGGACTTCCCAAAGGTTTATTTAATCAACTGAAATGCATTTGAATTCACTTATCGAGGTTATGACGAAGATCAACATTTACTTATGCGAAATGAGATTATTGCTTAGTTATTTATCAACACTGTTGGATAAACTATAATGAATAATTTTATTTACTCAAGGGCCATAAAATTAAGTAGAATTGAAACCATTCAAATAGTACGTTAGCATTCGTTTTTCCCTGTTATTTACAACCTGAATGCCTTGGCTCTTGGAAGATTTTCATTATATTGCTGCTATAATTCGACCTGTTTGCATCTAAGAATTCCTTATTTATGTTTATATTCGTCAGAAAATTAACTCTAATTTCGAAAATTTCCACCTTAATCATACATCTTATTTTATTATAGATCTCCTTCCATCACATCTGCTGTCTTCACGATCTTCTAAATGCCAAATTGTCAGTAATAAGGCGTACATGAGTAAAACATCATGTCAACCACAGAGGAATAGGTAGTGTCACAATTTATCGTTTATGCCACAAAACGTATACTTCAGAGAAATAAATACACCACCGCAAGAAGTTAAAGAATGTAAACAAAATTTGAACATGGATAAATGGAATTAATTCTGGAATTATTAAGAATCGTATTAAGCGTAACCAAAATAATCGCTTTTGTAAATCTAGCTTTCAGTCTCATCAAATTAATGGTTTAAAAAATTATCAAGAAAGAATCACTCCTACTTCTGTCGATTGATCCAGATCACCGGCTTAATTAATTAATCCTCAAAATGATCGATAAAATGGGTAAGTTGAAATTTAAACTTTAATCTCCGGGGCTCTCCTTTAAATTTTGCAACGTAAGGTCTTCTTTCGAAGTGCGGTCCTTGTTTTCGCAAAAAATAAACTTGTCTCCATTATCTGACATCTTCATAGTTGGCGGAGTCCAATGGTTACCGTGCCATCCTTAATACAAACGTTACATCACCGCATTTTTTCCCTCTTTGGCTTTCTCCACTCTCGCTGCGGGTTGTTTGCGATGGCCAGTGAGCGTGTGTGTGTGTGTGTGTGGCGACATCTTCACGCTCCTCTTTTATTCATTTTGCAGCACTTTTTGTCGAAGCCACCTCACGCGCGTCACGTCCGCCTAGGAAGTGCACTTTTTTTGGTGAATGAGGGCAGACCGTGATCTCCCTTCCTCTTTCTCCTTCCGATTGATACCGCGTCTCTTTCATTTCCTCGGACGAATTGCTGATCTCGAGAGGTTGTTTGCGAATAAAGTATATTTTGCTCTAAAAGCATTGCCGTGCATTCATTTGGTGGTGCTCCAATGTGAGGTCTGTCAAGTGATTGGAAACAAATCATTCAGGTGAAGATACTCGAGCTAAGCGATGACCTTAAACATTATGGTCACGAAAAATATTCCTCCAAATTACTTACTGCAAAATCTGAATGGGGACTCGGAAAACTTTTAATATTTACACTCTACGAACATTTAGTTACAAATTCTAACAATGTAAGACTTTCAAGATATTTCACTCATTTTATAATTGTATCTAATTACACAAAATTATTATTTTGTATTTTGTTAGTAATTTATTAGATATCTTATGTGTGTGTCTTTGAACATCGGTACAAAATTATAAATCATAAAATTATAATTTCCATTCACCTCTGAAAAAAGGAAATAATGTGCTTTAATGCTGCAGTTACGGGAATCAACCATAATGTTTAGTACAAAATTAAATTTTCCTACAAAATTGTAATACCTAGGAGTCACGTTTGGCAGTAACTTTTCTTTTAAAGAACATATTTGAGATGTGATAGGAAATTATAGACCTATATCATTAACTTCGCTGTCCGGAAAGGTAATGGAACATATCGTCGTAAGCTCACTCATGGGATTTTTAGATAGAAATGAATTCCTCGACGCAAACCAGCATGGTTTTCGTAAGTCCCGATCATGTGAAACCCAACTTGCTCTATTTGTACACGATATCTTAAAGTCCGCCGAAAGTAAAAAGCAAGTGGACGCTATTTTCCTAGATTTCAAAAAAGCATTCGATAGAGTCCCCCACTACAAACTAATTTACAAACTAAAACTAGCGGGCATTAACAAGGAAGTAGTCGACTGGGTTAAGGATTTTCTCTACGAGAGGGAACAACAAGTTGTACTGGATGGCGTTAGCTCAAATAGAGTCAAAGTTACCTCTGGCGTACCTCAAGGCAGTGTAATTGGACCTCTTCTTTTCCTTATTTATATCAATGACTTGAGTGACGAGATAGTTAGTAATGTGAGGATATTTGCGGATGACTCGGTTATATATAGGGAAATAACAAACGAGGAAGACCGGACATCTCTTTCAAACGATTTAGTCCTCATCCAAAGGTGGTGCGAAAAATGGGAATTAGATATTAACGTAAGTAAATGCTCCGTAGTTAATTTCTTCGAAAAGAAAAAAATGCGTCCAAATCACCCATACAAAATTAATGGAATTAGTATCAAAGTAGTAGATTCAGTTAAATATCTCGGGATCAACATTACTAATAACTTAAATTGGAGCACGCATATTCGAAAAATCTGCGGCAAAGCAAGTAAAAGGCTTGGCTTTGTAAAGCGTATTGTCGGTAAATGCGACGAAAAGGTGAGAGAGCGATGTTATTTTACCTTGGTCAGACCCCTTCTGGAATATGCGGCAAGTATATGGGATCCGGCGGATGAAACGTGTACTCGCGAACTCGAGAAAGTGCAGCGTAAAGCGGTTCGTTTTGTTAAGAAATGCTACGATAAAAAAGCAAGCGTTACAAAAATGCTCTCAGACGTAGGTTGGGAATCCTTGAAAGAAAGGAGATTGGAAGCTAGGCTGCGATTGCTTAATAAATTCAGGGAAACTACATTTTCCAAAGATACAATCGGTATCATGCAACCCCCCTGCTACGTCGGTCGATCCGATAATGACCGTAAGTTAAGAGAAATAGATGCTAGGACGAATCGTTTCAGAGATTCATTCTTTCCGCGAACAATACGTGACAATAATCGAATAAGGAAGTAATTTAGATTCAACTGGTGTTTACACCCCCTGCCACACGCCGAAAGGCGGCTTGTAGGGTATTAATGTAGATGTAGATGTAGATGTAGGAAAAGCGAATAGAATGCAACGATTAACTGGTAGAACTTTGAGAGGATGCTCATCGAGAGTCAAAGAAATAGCTTACTTTTCTCTTATTCGTCCGAGTCTAGAATACTGCTGTAAGGTTTGGGACCCACACGAAGGAGGTTTAGTCTCAGATTTAGAGATGGTCCAGCGTAGAGCAGCCCGATTCGTCTGCGGGGATTTCAGGTTTGATAGCAGCGTTACGGCAATGATAGAGTCCTTCGGTTGGGATTCACTCCAGGTGAGAAGATGTGAATATCGTCGGAAACTTTTCGAAATGTTCATTCGTTCAGAGTTAATAGACGAAGTAAGTGAAATGTTGGTGCCAGTAAGGAGCGATCTCCGAGAGGCATCGACGAAGCGTTATAGGGAATGAATCGCAAGGACGGATAATTACCTTTGGTCGTTTTTCCCCCAGGCTATTAGAGATGCTAATAGGGATGAAAGAATAATGGTGGTGTATTACACCCCCTGCCATACGCCTCTGGCGGCTCGCAGGGTATATATCTAATTCTAAAAATCTAAAAAACAAGGTACGCTGAATCTGGTAACGCAGAATATTATTAATGTAATTTATAAATTTAATG
Source organism: Sympetrum striolatum (assembly GCA_947579665.1). NCBI lineage: Eukaryota > Metazoa > Arthropoda > Insecta > Odonata > Libellulidae > Sympetrum > Sympetrum striolatum. The sequence goes on from OX388349.1 coordinate 76,961,624, forward strand.
ATTTTTGAAAAGAATTCACGAATAAATGTCAACATTTTCGTATTATCAATACCGAAATGACAATAAATGTTTGAATATCCGATTCCTTTTCTTAATATCGATTTTCAAAATAATTCAACTAGTAATCAACTATCTGTGATTCTGTTAAAACTGGTTTCGCTTGCATTGACCCTCCGCTGAAGTCATTTTTCCATGACCCTTTGGATCCCATAGTGAGTTGCACACAGAAATATCTTTCCAGTCAAGGTCGCATCAAACGCGAGCTTTTGGTGTCATGATTCTTTATGTACTCGAGGAGTTAAAAAAGAAAGCCGCACACTCTTGTGATGGCCGTCAAGGTTAAAAGCTTCGGGAACTTCTGCCGGTCATCGATTTTCGCAGAAGATGCGAAACTTAGTTGAGTTTCCCGCCTAACTCACACGAAAGGCGTCGACGAGTGAGTCACACTGACGACCGAAAATGGCTTAGATTCGGAACCGGTCCTTCGCATTCATTCCAAAGAACGTTGAACCAAAACTCGCTTGACCACGTGCTCTCGGAATCTCGTTCCTTTGTGGAAGCGTTTTTTACGTAATTTTTTCTAGGTCACCTAGGTCGCGGATGTCTGTCTGGTGATTTAACCCTAACGGAAGATCAGTTTACACCTTCGTTGACATCACAATTTATGGAGAAGTGGATGCTGCTTCTTTAGCGGCTAATTGTAACGTTTATGAGTTAAATGAAAAGGAAGCGTCTTTTGCTGAGATATTTCCGTAAACACTTCCACTAGGTCGGTGACGCGCTAAAGCTAAATTTATTTCTCATAGCTCGCCGAATAAATTTTTAACTGCAAAATTGCTTTGTGTTTGTAACTAAAACATACAAAATATATTTTATAGAATATTCAAAGTATTTGTTGATCGCATTACATTAAAAAGGAAACAATTTAACAGCTCTTCGGAGGGTTTCAATTTCGTACCAAAGAATAATACTTCCACCTTTTCATCGAATAATGATTGGAAAATTCTTGTGATTCGACGCATTTTATGTACTTAATTACTTTCTCTACTCGTTGATACAAAGTTCTTATTAGCTAATAAAATTTAGTGTTTAATTTTACATGTATCGCATCCAAACTGTTTACTGGATAGTACAGGATGGATGATGAGCAACCACTTTAAATTTCAATTGATTTGAGTAATTCCACTCTTAAATTAGAAAATCTTCAATTAATTGCGACTTTCTAGAGTCCAAGTATGCATGCCGCTAAGTATGGGCATATCCAAATAATTAGCAGTTACTTAATCATAGCTATGATTTCGCAGTCTCAATTCAGGGGAATAAAAGGATCGAGCAAATACTGCCATTGAAATTGAAACTTTGGCTACCTTTTCATCCCATTAGCATACTCAACGATTCATCCTTTCGTGAAAATCGAGAGTTAATTGCAGTGATTAGAGTATATCCCACTGCCCTTACTTGAGATTGTCTCAAACCATTTCGATGATTTTTCGTGTATCCTTATTGAGAAACAACTTTCGCGACCATTGTCTCTGAGCAATATTCCATGTGCGTCCATCTCCGAATCGGCGCATGAGAGAATTGGTCCTGCACCGCCCGCTTCCTCCCAACTTTCTACTCCGTTCGGATTTTTTACCACGCTTCATAGCATTTAAGTTTCGCTTCTGCAGTCCACACCGCTGAGCGCCTCCTCATTGTTAACTTCCGAACGAGCCAAGGGAAAACGCGAATTACATATTCCATTCACTTACAATTGCATTGCTCAATACCTTCACAGCACACCCACTCTCCATTGAGCCTCTTCCTCGCTTTTGCTCGATTCCCATTTAAGTAATAGCCGAGTCAAAGCTTAAACACTAATTTCCTTTCAGTTCTCACGGAATTTTTCCTCAGAGCTTTCATCTTACGGAATTTTCCCTCACTTTCATCGCAGCTTCTTTGTTACTCAACGGAAAGTTTTACGGAATTGAAATGTTTCCTCGATATGGGAGGCACCTCTGAACATATGGGCCAATCCGAATGATTGAGGCTAATTGCTGTAGTTGCTTAATTGAGTTGTAAATAGGTTGACGGGAACCTGAAATCTGACCCTAAAACAATTTCAGATCACTCTTGTCTGAACAGCCTGAAGGATTAAGAATCCAATTCAGAGTTCCGGAAAGCTTAGAGTCGAACTCGGTGAGTTCGGGATATGGCTTTCGCGTCTTCCAACAAAAGCGTGCGATTTGAAGCTCAGTCGGCGAAGAACAAATAGGATCTCCACTCAAAGATTACATTGTCACATCGAGATCTCAAAACAGAAGTTACCAATTGCTATAATTTGCTTGGTTTCCTATGAATGTTATATTTCACGGATGTATAATAATCCTATTATTTCTTTTAAAATTATATGACATTTTATAAAGAAGAAAATACTAGACAGAGTCTAGAAATGAATCTATTGATGAATACGAAGTCTTCATAATGTACATGTAAGAAATATTTTCTTCAAAACTAGAAAATGAAATAGAATGGCTACGTACAATTCTGTTGTAGAAATAACACAATAAACAAATATTAAATGCACATATGACCCCACAAGCCGGTCTTAATGTCAAGACTCGTGTATTTCATAGGAATAAGTTTAAAAATCTGCTGTTTGCTACCTATTCCTAAATGTGGTTGTGTTTGCAACATACTTAATTAGTCACAAGTATACTTAATAGTCTTGCAGAAAATATTATTCCTTGTCAATAATCATGTAAACCAGAAAGATATCAAGAGCGGAGGATTTCCCTAAGTTTCATCAATTCTAACGTGATTTTGGAATTGTAAGAAAGCAATTGCATTGGAAGAAGTGATTAATTAATCGCAAGTATTAACATCCAATTAACGTGTTTGCTTTTCAGAGTCAGCTGTTCGGATATCCCGAGATCTCCCTATCTTCCCTCTGCATGGGCCACTGACGTTAGACTGTTAGACCGGAGGCGACAAAACGTGACCTCTGTTCAGATGTATCGCCCCCCACCATATGACTCCAAGGTCAGCACCATTGAAAGTGAGTCTTCTATGTATATTAACATCATTGCTATGTTCAATAACTTCCATTCTATCTCAGTACTGGAGGAGTTTAATTTACGCTCAATAATCGTAGAGGGAAAATTGCGGAAGTGCTCACGGAACTTAAGCCACTGCGAAGTGTATCTCCTCAAAAGAATCTCTGAATATTTTCACTTTCACGGCAGTATTAATTATTCATCGGCCGAGAGAAGTGCTGTTTGTATTAAGGGGAAACGTTAATTCCAAACATGATAGGGTAATCAATTATAATTATATATAAATAGTCAAACACATAGTGATACGAGGGATTTAAGTGATTCATAATTATTATTCACTTAGATCCCTCGTACCACTATATGTTTGACTAAAATAACTTCTACTTGCTACAGCATGTTGATTTAAAAATGGTTAATACTCTAATTGCGCAGTCATTTTTCGTCCTTTAAGTGATTGATTTACAAAATGAAATACAAAGATATTTAAAAGCGTGACTTCGTTTAAAGACATTGCAAAATGAAATATGTTATTGACGTTGATATTCCGTATTTAAATTTACGAAGCTCATAGAAAATTGTAACTTTGTTGTGATGAAAGGATTAATAGATATAATCACTGATTTTGCTGCAAATTTCACATAATTTTTATTAAAAAAACTACCGATGAATATTCAAATAGGAAATTTTCAAGCTTATTTACAAATCCGCGTCCATTTCATCAAATAAATGTTCGTTACCCTTTAGGCAGAAATATCGGAGTATCAACGAGCCAAGAGAGTTGAGTAACCGTGTATTGCCTCTAAATGAATAATCTCTAACGCTTCAATTTTATAATAATAAATGAAGTCAAGCATTTAATCCTACTGTATTTTAGATGCCATTAATATATTGATATGAAAACATCTTAAGACTTCAATCGGTTGATATTTTGTCGAGAAAGTGTATAAGATTGATAAGAAATAACCACGTAACTAATCTCACTTTCGAATCAGATTCGCAGATCATAATACACTTTGGGATTTTATTTTAATAAAGTTTCAAAATTCAAGATTCTTCACCTATACACTTGAGTTAAAAATTCAGATAATTCGTTTCGGAATAGATCATTTTAACTCCAAAAAATCATATCTTGCGTAAGAAGCTCCTTCAAGTATTCAGTAAGCACGACTCGATAGTTTTAGCTGTCAGAGGAGATTCAATTAATCACCGCAACCGGAGCGCTATACTGCAGAATCGTAACTTTTTCCTATCTCCGAGGAATTAGAGCTCAACGGAAAATTTCTAACATCTTTGGCATTTATTAGGGTTTACTTAAGAACTGAGTGAAAACGAAACCGAGGAAATGGAGTCACTTTCTAGCACATTTCACCATTTGAATCTTTCATCGAAGTATTTTTTATATTCAACCCTTGTATTTTTTTGGCGTTCCAGCTAATTTTACTTTTCTATTTACTGGTTTAAAATTGGAAAACAGGAAAATGTTTTTCATCCCTTAAAATATGAATCTGTTGCAAATATTTTAAATAGTATCAGAATTCTCGGAACTGATTAATTTTACGAGTGATTAGATGCAATTTTTTTGAAATGGTCCAATTAACTAGTATTTCTCTTAATACCTCTTGTAGAGAAATTCATTTGGCATATTTTTCTATTTCCGCATCTTTCAGCTCGCTGAATTTTCCCTGAAACTTTTCCTTCGGTAAATAAGCTATTATTCTATCGTCATCTGTCGGAAAGATTGTACTATAAAGGTAAACTCAAGATGGATAGAATTTTTTCCAATGAAAATTATCTTCCATTCTCTGCGCGTTGGTTAAAACGCTTATAATGTAGCATTTCAATTTTTCCGATGTAAAACCGAAAGGAAAAGAGCATTTATTTGTCGGTGCGTCGCATAAGAGACGACTCCCAGAGGAGCACGCGAGGGAGCGCGACGGGCGTTGAAGTCTCCGATCGAGGACACAAGAATTTGGAAGGGAGCCGTTCTAACACACTAGTCTCTTTTTGTTCTTAACGGTACTCACTTTGAAAACATAACTGACATCTAAATATTGCGGGTTAAGACTGACCCACTTTCCGCTCGATAAACTTCAGCTTTAATTAAAGCTGTATCTTACACCGAAGAGTTAAGAACCGTGTAATAGAAAATTGTTGACCCCGCTGCTCGTTGCATTATTTCTTCGGCGATTTCATTCTACCAAGTTACTCGGCTGGTTGTACACATATCTGATCTAAACATGAAATATGACCTCGCCAGTTGAAATTTCCGTGAATTCAAAATTAAAATTCCCGGAAACTCCGCAATTTGGCATAAATAAATACTTAATTCACTCCGAAAAGCAACTGCATCCAACACTGTCTAACGGAGTGTCCGTGCTTGCAGTCAAATTTTTTTAGCTAAGTTGTCAGTATCTCACCACGTGTCGAAATGGAGCCTAAGAGAGCATAAAGAGCACAGCCCAAAGAAACTCGGTTATGTCTGCAGACATTTTTTTCGGCTTTATTCCTGTTAACGGAATAATTAGGGCGGAGATGAACTTAGTTGTGATGGCCTTTCAGATCCCACTGGAAGCGAGGAAATCTTGACGCGGGAAGATGTCTCATTTGGGATGCGCAAGCACAATGAGCAAAATAAAACACTCGATGCGACGGCCGACTTTCTTCCGTCGGAAAAAGCGATTTTCACTGACGCGGCCGCGAGCGACCTTAAACTTGCCCGCGCGTCCCTCGCGGCGGCACCGCACTTTCCAGGACGACGTCCGGCGGTATTTACCTTGTTTATACGATCCTCTGGTGAATCTGCCCTCCACTTGGGGTCGACAGCCACCCAAGTCTCCCTCGCGGCGATCCACGGAAAAACAGGTCCAATGAGGAAGAAGGTTGCCCTCGTTCCAACTGACGCGTCTTCAGAACACCGTTGTTCGATAGCGACTAAATCTACCGCGATCCTCCAACTGTGTACGCTCGGCCGACTTGGACAAGAGTCTAAAGGAGGAACAGCCGACAGATCGCGCTGCAGAGGGAGGGAGAGAAGGTGTGGAGGCCTGTCCAATAGCGAGGCTTCCTGTGTAGGTCAAATCGCTCTTCAGGAGGTGGAGTGATAGAAGCGAGGTGTAGGACCCGGGGGTTGAGGCTTTTACTCGGGGAGAAGAGTTAGATAGGAGGAGGATTGGTAAGGGGGTGTAGGCGGCAAAGGGGAGGGAATGAGGCCCCGAGAGTTCTTGTCTCTCAGGGTGCAAGGGACATCCCCATTGTCAATGTAGTCTCTGTGAAGTGCGCTAACCTATCGGCTCTACTCTATGGTTTTCTTTTCACCCATCGAGTGATCTCTCACGTGACTATCATGTCGTTCGATTTCAGTTGTATTGTTGTGCATCGAATTTCTCAGTGATTGGCAATCATTCATATAGTTATTGATGATGGAATATTAATTTCAAAACGGATATCTTAAGTTTTAGTGAGAGACAGTTTGTTGGTGTATGGTGCACGTGTATAGTGAATAGCAAGTGCGTTACCGTCCCGATATTTGGATACCTATGGAGTTAATATGCAATCTCCAGAAAGTGTTCATCTTCTGTAGAGTTATACAGAAAGTGAAACCTTTGAGGTAGATTTGAGATATTTTTAGCTGCCACTAATACAATACTTGTGAGCTTCGCTTGTAACCAAAATTAGCTCTTCCTCTAGCAAAATTTAAAGCTTCGAACATGATGATGCTAAGTAATCAGAATCACTATTTTATATCTCCGTAGAGATTATCTTGGTGCTGTTATATTTAATTTATTAATTTCAATTCACGCCAACTTAAGCTCGGATTTTAATGAAGTTTAGGGTAGGAATGATAGAATAGGATTACTAACGCTCTTCAGTGGGTTAGAGATCTGTTTCCCGTGTTCATTCGATTGAAGAAGTGACTAACTCTTATCGCCTTGGATCCGCAGTTTATTCAAAAATCAAAGACTCTTCTCGGGAACTCTCTAAACGGTACCGCGCCCAACAAAATCGCTCACCCGGAAATATCCCGGACATTCTTACAGTTCCGCAACGTCGATCCCTATCGATCAGGGGAAAGCAAGGACTTGTTTTGGCTGAAACTTTGGAAAGGGATCTCCGATAATTCAGAATTATTATTTGCAATTAATCTTTTTACCCAATTGAACTCCTTCGGAAAAAATTATATAAATCTCAACCTCTAATAATTTCAAGACGGCGGATTTTAATCCTGAAAGTTTTCTAAAGAGCTCTGGCCTTATTTAATGACTTATTAAGCCATTAAGTAAGAATTAATTAGTATTTTTAGTCTTGTAAAAATCCATAATTTTAACATGATAGGGTAAAAATAGTCTCATTTTCGAATGTAAGTGCTCACTGATTTTTGAAAGAAATTCTGGTTTCCGAATCCGTTTCCTATTTGTAATTATTTTCTATGTTAAAGATATCATTTTTATAATTAATATTTTCTAGGGAAACGAATGATTCAAATTTCAAATTTTTCAGTATATCCTATATTTACGATGTAATACTTACTTGTTACTAGAGAAGAATAAAGTTTAAACCAGAGATACCCAAAGTGGCTTGCAAAAACATTTCCCCGCATTTTAAACTTCAGATTGTTATTCAAAATGCGTCGAATAGATTTTTGGCCGTTGACTTCTTGGAAGCGATTCTCTTTTTCATCCGCTTTCTCGTCACATCGCTCCAACGAGCAACTCCCAGACTTTTACGTGTCATACTCCTATCCACATTTGTATACGATTGGTATAAACTGTGTAGTAGAAACTTATTCGATAGCTTTCCATAAATTTAATAATTTTAGGTGAATATGCGATAAAAGTGTGCGCAATAGAATAATTAATAGATAGATTTTGATCCTATCAACCCTTTATTAAAATCATAATATGAATAACATTGTAAGATACTCTGAAAGATTCTCCAGAAAAATTAACCGCACTTAAAATTGGGTATGAATGAAGAGAGAACTAGCTCTTCATTCATAAATGATACAGAGGAAGAAATCATTTATATTTCGATCTTCTTTCAATAAGAAGCGTAAAAATTTTCTCTTCAAATGATTTCGGAAGCCATCCGGAATAGAGGAACATCAATTATTACCAATGAAATTCATACAGTTAAATCATTTTAACTTTGCTTAAGACATTGTGATAATACCATTAGTTCATCTAAAAAGGAATATTTTTGTGATATTCAATCCCACGGTTGCCCACAACGTATAGTAAGGTTAACAAATATGAAATGGCTAATCCTTTTTCACAAAATTGATTTTTGCTGGAAAACAATTTTCGGCGTTAAGTTGTCAGCGTCATCACCACAGTAAAACTAATTACCAAACGTTACACGCACAGACAATTATTGGTTTTTCTTTGACCCTGATGATGGGAACTTACCACCTAAACCGTTTGTCCAGAATTAATAAATTTTGTTGAGAATTATTCAAACCATCTGATTTGTTATCGATTTCCTCGAAATTTCGGCTATCTACGAAGATTTAATGTAATATTTGTTGGAAAAAATATTTCTTTGTCTTTATTTTTTAATAATCATAGAAAATTTTACCAGTCTATAATCAACCTTGCAAATCCGCTAACGAAATCGTTAAGATCATCTGGAGACAATTCCGGGACTCGATGTCGTTTGTCAAACGCAGAATGAAATGTACTGACCCTCGCAGTGGCGACAATCTTCTTCTGTTTTGATGCTAAAATACGGGGAATCGCTCTCATTTTAGACTTGTTTTCGTGAGGACCCACTAAACAATGGACGCTTTTCGAGTGTGAAAAAGGCCCTTTCTCTTCGCTGAGTTTCCCTTTCCGCGTGAAATGCCGAAGGAATCGTCAACTCCGCCTTATCTTAATTTTTATGCTTTCCTTTTCGCTGCCATCGCTTTCATCCGTCTTCTTACGTATTTCCTTTATCGCAGACCTTTCATCGGCCGAAGCTTCTATTTTACTACTGTAAAACTCTCGCGTGCTAGCGTAACGGACTCGCAACGCCTTTGGATACAGAGTTACAAAATAGAGTGGATCATCTTATTACGTTAGGCTTGGAAAATTGCTAATTTATGCTTGCAGATTGCCATTGCTTCATAATAGTTAACCACATAAAAATTACGGAAAATTCCCAAGGAAAACTTTGTGCAAAGTCACCTCAACCCTTTCCTTAATTACGGAAAAATAAATAATAATTAAAGAATAATTTACCCCATATTGGCTCCACCCAACAGAATCTGTATAATTCAAATAAATGTTCGTTTTATACAAACTTTTCTCTCTCTACTTATTTCTTTTTTTTATGTTTTAGAGTGGAATTATTTTTACAAACTATGCGTGTTGGAAATATTCACGAAAGTGTTATGAGTGAAATAGACCCCTTCTACTAACGTGTATTTTATACTTTCCAAGATAAGATAGATCACAGGGAAGCAAAGACTATCACCTGTAAGAGAAGACTTATTCCGTTGATAGAGATAGCTTCGAGAGCTGTAAATTGTACAAATACGTCAAAGATCATGTTTACGTTCTTAGTACAGCCTAGTAATAACTGGAAAATTATATTAATCCCTCTACCCGAAGAAAAGCGAAAGGAACATGATGCTATAATAATCCCAGAGAAAAAACGGAGATAGTCATAATGATACCACTCGGTATAAAGTGGTGGCTTTAAGATTAGGACTCAAAATTGAACAAAGGCCCCTGCGCGAGTGATTGAGGAGTAATATTTTCTAATTATAAATCTATCACTGGTAACCTACTGCTTCCAACCAATGCAGACATCATTTTAGCGACCTCGGATTAAAAGACCGAGTTCTAATAAATTTGAATAGTGGTTTAGCAGTGAGGATCGATTCCAATAAAAGTGCAGATTCAGAATAGTTCTATTTGAGTAACGAACCTTGACTGAAGGTGGAGACGCCTTCATTATTTATGGGATTGGGTAGTATTTAACCAGACTCGTGTCTCGCGCTATTTCGCACCATGTCTTCGAGTTTACTTTTCCAGCGGATCGTCGCTCTAATCCTTTCTTTTTCCCGTGTTTGCTTCCTCGTCCATCTTTTTTACACTTCCTTCGGTCCTCCAGCCATTGCGTCCGACCACGGTCTCTCCTACAATTTAGTTTCTCCATATTTTCCGCCCCAGCGACCCTCTCAATGTTCCCCTTATTTATTTCTCACGCGCCCTATAAAACTCCGAGCGCCGCGTGTTGGACGAAATCCGAAAAAGCTTTTCGCCTCGCTTAATATTTTTTTCGCTGTCGAAGGGATTCTTCTCTCGATTTCTCCATCTCCACGCTCCATTACTCTCTTCCCTCTGCATCATTCCCGCTCTTTCTCCAAGCTCCCTTCTTTCTGAAAATGGAGATTACAATCCCATCTACTTTACCTTGTTAACTCAATTCCTGAAAGTCAAAATGAATCACTGTATAATTTACGCACTTGTCATCTAACAAGCAGCGAAGATTTTTTCTAGCTTTATTTGAATTCTCCTATAATGGGTATCAAATTAATGATTTTACATGTACTTCTTATTTGTTGATAAGGCTGTTAGGAAAATGATTCCTTCGTTCGAAATTTATGGCAAATAATAAATCATAATAATGCTCGAAATGTAGTTTCAACCATGGGTGTGGAACCAGCCCTTCCTACCGTTTACTACGGCAAATTCTTTGACTCTTAAAACTAACCAATATACTTGAATATTTTGCTTGTTAATGTTGCTAATTATTTTAAGGGAACATGAAACGGATTGAATTCCAGCTTGGTTCACTTTGGGAATAAATTATTTTTTTGCTTCGAATATAAGAATTCGATTGGAATTTTTATATTCCTGAAACACGCAACTCATGTACGGCCGATTGGCTTCGCGTATTCCTTTATGTTTTCATAAACGTACGAACGAACGAAACGAACGAACGTACGAACGACCTTCCAATGGAGCAAGTTACCCTCAACGGGGTTAATCTTTCCTCAAACAAATTGAAAAACATTGATTTCTATCGCTGTTGAATTTCTTGGCACGTTTTATTTATTTATTATACTAAACCGCCGCGGTTAGTCTCAAGGAATAGTGGCGACGTTGACTTATATAACAATTATTTATTTTAATTTTCTTTTTTGCGACGAGGAAAATCTGAGATATTTGTCAATTCATACTGAATCACCTCGGAAATAGGGTGCCTTTATAAATTATGTACTTTCTGCGACAAGGACTTTCAAGTTTTCAAGGGTCAAAAGAAGTGTAGTTTACATTTATCGAAGATACTATAATTCTCTTATCATTTGTAAGAGATCCATAATGGTTATCGGGGCTATTTTCCCATGCCCTTCATGTTAATAATATAATATTTCAGGCTTTAACTAAAGGAAATTGTGCAGCTTCGCCTTTGTTTAATATTGCTGAAATCTGGACGTTCAATTTTTAATATAGTAAACTACGTGGTTATTAGTCAAAATGAAAGCTGACTATCGAATGTTAGTACTATTTACTTGCTAGGTGTAAACCATACTTGGAAAGTTTTTGGCATTTGGTTTCTCTTCAACGTTTCATTCTCTTAAATCTATTTTTTGCAAGATAACATTCAATTTATGACCAAATATTCTGTTATTTATTTATTTAATCTAACCGCTGCAAGTTGGTATGATAACAAGTTTACTTTTGGACTCAAAACTCTCTTCTTTTAGAAGCTATCGAGAAGAATCAACTCTTCAGTGGTTGTTTGGAGGCAGTTTCCAGTAATATTTCCCCAAACGTAGATTTGAAATTTCCATGTCCTAAAATTCTTTTCCACTCCTTAATTAATTGCCTTTCCATCGTCTATCCACGTTCCACCCTCATTCCACATCCGCCTGTCTTATCCTCGATTTTCAAAGACGGGCGGAATAAGTAAGTACCTCCATGGATTCCGCTTCTTTAGCGCCGCTTTCCTTTCTTCTCTATTTTCGTCACACATTGCTTTCTCTTAGTCTCTCCTTCTCCTTGGCTTTGCTTTCGCCTACCGAATGTGCGCGGTCTCTTGACAGCCCAATAAATATCCTCCCGATTCAAAACCGCAATCTCTCGCATCTTCTCCTATCCACACTCCTCTCTCACAGAATTCCTTTACTTCTTATTTTATTTCTCAGGTTCGCAATTAAGTCTCAGATTGCCTCGATAGATAAAGCCATAAAAACACTTTCAAAATCAAACGGATAAATTCTCTTGGTAATGTTTGCTAATCATCGACGATGACCTATAACTGTCCAAACTGGTTGCATGTACCAGAATTATGTCTTTATTCTAGTATTATACCCAAAGTGTATAAAATAAGCTCTGTAATAAATTCTATACGTTATAAATGCTAAGTGTAATTTTCAAATGTCGAATTTATAAAATATTTCTATCATGTCAATTTGTTAAACGAGAATAAAAATTAAACTTCACTACAGCTGAAAATGATTCTTGGAGCCTCATGTTGATTTGAGTATTTTCATTTTTGGTGCTGGGCGAAGAGAGGTCTCTACTAGTACAATTAAAGGCATCAGAAAATAATGCATCCACCAAACCACACATTTCCGTTTTCTCTATGGACCAATTTTTGCTTTCACTCTCTCATTGAAATTAACAAGCCTTTTCCGGCGTAAAATAAGGTATTTTTGAAGTCTACCTAAATAATTTGATGTACTGTTACCTTGTTGGAAAGATATGCGTTCTGAATCATCTACGCAAAATTCTTCCCTTGAAAATTTCATTAGATTCAATGATTAGAATCCATAATTATGTAATGAAAATTTCATTAGATTCAATGATTAGAATCCATTATTATGTAATGAAAATTTCATTAGATTCATTGGTTAGAATCCATAATTATGTCACTCACGAAAGTACAAATAAGTTCAAAAAGTTCATAAGTAAAATTAATTTCTGCCTCCATTTTGCATTCAATGATTTTAGACATGGATTAGACCATTCACGGGCACTTGAGAACATTACCGTCTCATGTAAATAAAAAAGATACAATTTGCTGATTTCCGTATATTTACCATCGTTAGATAACTTCTTTTTCTATGTTTCTTCATAAAATCTGATTTTATTCTAATCAGATAGGAGAGTTTACAGAATAAGTTATTACTATGTCGTATATCACGACCAATCACTTGGAAATGGAAGAATTCTAGTCAAAGTAAAAGTCGAATCGATTCTAGAAATAAATATCTAGAATTTTATGCATTAAAAATTCAACTATCAATTATTTATCGCAATTAGTTGCGAGACGTAATAGGATACAAGACGTATTCAGAAAGATTTCCTCTTCTGAGAGAATTCCCGGGAGGCGGATACACCTTTCACCTTCAGAGCAGCTGTTCTCGCTGCGACTCTCGGATTGCAGCTCCGGTGAATCACTTCCAAGCCGTTGGCATTTGTGCAGCAGAAAATCAGACGCGTCTAAAAGATTTTAACTCTCGCAAAACTTCTGTTCAGCGTAATCACAGTTATCATTTCCCATGGAACTAGCAATAGTACTACAAGCTATATTATTCACCTAAAGTTTACTATGATTGTTTGGCTCTTTCGAAAATAATCTCTTCATCACCTTGTTAACTATTCCTATATTATCCACCATAAAGAATATCATCCTCTCTCAATATGTTAAGATTATTACTAACGATGCTGTATTAAAACTCTAGAAAATTATGATATTGACTACCAATCAGTGATGGAATAAATTTTATTCTCTGGCGGAGCAGGTACCTTGTGTAAAATACGCCGATTACCTATTACCATAATGAGTCATTGATGATTAATTTTATTATACTTAAATGAACTTTCTGGACCTGTTTGTCCTCAGCTCACTCAATTATAAGTGACCTCATAGGCTTTGAATCAATCGCAATGGAGGGGAGACGCGGGTAAAGTGGTCCATGACTTCATGGAAGTCGAAATACGTATAGCCGCTTTGCAAGTTTTTTGATGGTTTTGGATTTGTTGTTTATATATAACATAACCATCAGCAGCCGGTTTCTTTATTTGTATTAATTATTTAAATTTTGCAAATAAAATTTCCCTCGTTATCATAAAAGTTTCGTAAGTTTGTAAAATGCCCACTTTACCCCGTTGCATGAGTAAAGTGGTCCACTTGTATAATTATTTCAAATTTCTCCATAATATTATCTCTGGTCAGTATTTCTTCATCTTAGACGTAATGAATAAATGATACAAGACTAGATATAATTACCAAAGCATAATAACATTATTTATCACGAAAATAATAGGATTTAATAAAATACATATCATTAACGTTTGACAAATTTTTATTTTTCTAAGAAGTTGTTCACATTCCTACAATGTATTTATTATTTTATTGTTATTTATTAGCAGAAGTCACAGATAAACTCATTGCAAAAATCATCATCAACTCCTGCACACTCATCATGAGCCTACTTTGAATAGTGGTTCCCTATAAAAACATGGGGGATCACTTTACCCCACATGTAATTTAAATTCAAACCCGTTAAAAAGAACTTAAATAATAATGAAAGCGAAGGAAAACATACTGAGATTTTTAAACAATCTCTGGCTCTACTAAAAAAATAGTTTAAATGAAATTATGTTTATATTATTAGAGAAATCAAAGGTATAAAATAACCTACCTATGGTCAGTTATCTCGGAATGGCAACATTTCTCCCTGCTGAAAACAAAGTACTAAGCCACCCCTAACAGAGGCAACAGCTCAACTTACTTGATATATCGGAAGTAGCCTACAGGATGGATTGCAACACTAACATGGGAGAAAAAACGTAGGGTACAACTTTACCCCGGGGAACCGCTTTAGACGGGTCCCACTTTAGGAGTCACTTTCGCAATTTCTCTATTTTATTTAAATTAAAACTTGGTTATGCTGACTAGCCAATATCGCCTTTTTTTGAACACCAATACGCACAAATATATGTATTTAATGGAATGATTTCAGTCAAAAGAAAACAACATATCTCTTTGACCTCAATGATAAATGTTAGTTTCTATATATATTTATTCTAAGTACGTTTAAAGACTACCACTTGGCCTGGTGCCTAATTTTAATCCTCAAGAATAATATATAAATATGTAATTCTTGACATTTATTAACCGAAATTTAGTTATGCGCCTTTAAGTTCTTGATTTCGATCCCCAAAGAGGGGATTTATCGGTTAGAAATCTTTTATTGCCCCCGTGGGGTGCTAACAGCCCCTTCCACTCGCCGGAAAGCGGTTCGCGGGAAATTAATCTAGATAATTGTCGAGATGGATTCAATATCGGTTCCATTCAGTCCCAGCCGATGAGCTTTGGATGTCGTGTATTTTCAAAGAGGCTTTCACATCGATTTTTTCGTTCTTTCACATGGCATTGCAATTTTTACAGTTGTTTTAACAGTTACTTAAATCAATTTTAAGTAATTGCTCACCTCTACTTATGATATATTTCTTAACATTTGTTTCTGTTTGACGAAATATGGGAAAAGTAATACCCCCTTACATTTCGCTTTAAAACCAATACAGCATTAAAGGTGGAGTATATTTTTAAATTTTAATCAACCGTAAATAATGATAAGGATAAAAGGAGTAATACTTAAGAAATATGAAATAATTCATAAGCCTTTAGGTGGTTTCCCTAAGAACTAAAGTGTTGACCGAGTGAGGGAAACCATCAAACTTGGGAAAAAACCTCTGTTCCGAGGAACCCAATCCGTATTTCAAATGACGAATAATCTGCGGCGAAAGAATTCTGTTCTGAATATAATTCTAACAGACATAAAGAGTATTAAAAGTTTTTATTTTTCATTTCAACCACACATTTTCTTCGCTGAAAATGAAATAAGCTAATATATTACATAATATTTGCATTAACTATTTATTTTCAAAGACTGATATTTGTTCTCTTTCGCGATTGCATTTTCAATAAACAGTAATTTGTAGCTTCACTGATACAAGTGCAAAATCGTCATCATGGCTGGATTTGTTCCGTTTCGATCTTTTTCTCGAAAATGTGCCCTTTTCCTCTCGTAATCTCATTATTCTTTCTATCGCTTCGTCATCGCCGCCTCCCTTTCTCCTGACCTCAATCCAAAGGAGCGAATTTCCCCGCCCCTCAAATTCCCTCTTTCTCGTGCATCTCCATTTTCCGCTATTCTCCGCCTTCGTCGCTGATTGCACGTTTCCACTTTTGGATTTCTTGCGCTTATCGATCGTTCCCAGTCGACACTTTTCATCGAATGTTTCCCTCTCGATCAGTTCGATAAATGTCGAATCGTTCTCCGATATCCGAGTGCTAACAAGTCTCCGAATCCTTTCTGCTTCACCCTCTTCACTATCATCGCATTTTTCGCCGCCCACTGCCTTTTGTCTCCCATTTCATGAGTCACACGATCACCAACCGAGAGCTGTACAAAGACTTTACATCGGAGTCTAGTTCCAAGTCCTTCAGCGTTCGAGGATACTTCTATTCCCTCCCGATTAAATGAACGTTAGATTAATGGAAATGTAGGTGATTCCTTCTGATGATTGAAGTTCCGTCGTATTCATTGTGTTATTCTGGTAGATTTGTCGAGATAATCATCCGTCTTTGCTGAACCCGAGCCAATCCATGACGTCACGCATTCCTGGGCGAGAATTTGGATGTGCGACGTCGGTTTTCTTCGCTTTTAACCGCAGAAGGGGAATCGAGGGCTTCCGGACTCATCACTATTTTTTGAACATGATTGATGGACGAGAATTATCATAACTCTTCCTTGGGATCATGCTAGCATTTAATTCACATAAAGTAGTCATTTTGCTTGCTAGAATGTTTTGGATGACAGTGGTGTGAAAATAATCGTCATAAGAAGCTGTTTGTCATTTCATCACCAAGAAATTTAATTAAGATAGTATTACTTGGGGTAACCATTGAGATTTCAATGGAAATTTTATATTATACGAAATTAAACAGGTTGAATTAGTTTCCTTCTTAAAATTTTAGGTCCCAGCTCACTCAAGATGACTTGATCCTCAAGACTCTTTGCGTCTCTTTTATATGTATTCATCATTCTTAAATGATATATTTGTGATCTGTAGAGTAGTGCTTTCCACCAATCCTCGTGCATCATACCATGGCTATTTTTCCCTTTTCTTTCTTTGTTTTTCGTATCTTTCATCTCCTGTCCACTCCTTCCTTCTCTTTGGGACAAATTGTTCTCTTGACTTCTCCGTTGCCGTTCGGAGTGATGTAATTTCCGCCTCTCTTTCAAACTCCTCTTCTACACTTGGTTCCACTGATTCTCTAAAGTACCACTCATTTCGGACTTTCGCTTTCCCCCTTTACAGTTACGATCGTCAAGCTCTTACTACATCGAAGGCATGACGTCATGCCTCTTTGTATACGTTCAATTTCATTATCTCTCACCATTTAAAGTAGCATTTTTCATTTTGCTGAAATTTTGAGCGGACATTCAATTGAATTATATATCCTTTTATTTAAAATTCGAGATAATTATTAATGCAAGTGTAAGTTTACGTGGTGACACTACTTTGTTAGAGAAGTACATTATGCGTGCAGAAGGAAAGATTTTTTTCTGTTGGAAAGTCAAGTACAGGTCTATCTGAAGGGGCAGGCATTGTTACGTTCGAATTAAAATGAAGGGGACGCTATTCTATAGGCAATAGTAGAATTTATTTTTCTCTTTTATTGTTCTATTTCTGCAATCGCTATTTATACGTAATTCTAATGTTCAATTTTTTTTAGTTTCTCTAAAAATTCTTGAGAGAGAAATTTCTAAAATAATCCGACATTTATCTACATTTATTGATTCTCATTCTTTATATTCTCTTTTTATTTGACTGTAGATTCATTATGCTTTTCATGTTATCTAAGAGGGGCGTAGATATGGGGGGTCGAGGGTATCTTAACCCCCCCCCAGACAAGAAATACTAATATAAAATAAGAATTGTCAGCGAATAACTAGTCAGTCTGTAAGTCTTTATTTTCCGCTTACATGCATATTATACGTCAGCTAGGTATCATACGATAATTTAAATCCCTGATTGTTGTGAGCAATGCCTGTTCTTCCTGTATAAAATGAAAGGAAAATAATGTCGTCTGCGGTAAACAATTACTGAAGCCGGTAATTTACAAATTAAAATTTGTATCTTATGAAATAGTGAGCTTCGGAAACGATCGAAATTATCGAGAAAAAAACGCGTTGTACGAATTATAAAATAAATCACGAGTGTTGCATGTTGTCTATGCGAAAAAGTCATCGTTGTGTGCGGATCACCCCACCGTTGGGATGATGATGGTGATCAGTGACCCGGGACATGGACATGGCATTATAATTATGGCATTATAAAAGAAGATTTATAATGATTGTATTTCAAATTCCCTTGTATTATTAATAAGTGTTAGCTCCATATATGGCACTTTCTCTTTGTTCCGGCTGTCTGTTTTAATAAACAGCACCTTTTGATTCAAACCTGTATCTATTTGAAATTGGGATTAAGGATCGATCGTTTCAAGATAAAGAATGGTTACATGGATAACGATACTCTTAACAATCCAACAGCATTCAATTATACTAAAAGATATTCTTATACTTCATTGAGGGCTAAACCACCCCCCAGGGAAAAAATATCCACGCCCCTGTTATCTAACAACGACTATGCCCTTGAAATGGTTGAATGCGAGTCACCAATATTTTTATGGGCCTCCATTACTGTCTCACAAGGGTCAGAAATGCTATATATATATATGCTCTAAAGTTATGATTTTCTATAATCTCTAAAGACAGAAATATATTTACTGTAACGATCAAAAATTAATTTTGTTCTATTTTACAAATAAATTAATTAATTAATTAATCTTGCTGAAATTTTATTTTGGATAGCCAAATTTAAAATCATGAGCATCAATTTTTATAAAATTAACAATCAAATCGAGAGTCTAAAAGTTGACTCTCCCTTCTAGTCGTAATTTTTATCCTTTAAATTCACTTTCTTGATTTTCCTGAGAGTTTAAACCGAGTTTTCGCACCCCCAATAAGTACTACACGTGATGATTGTACGATACATCCCGGTATCGGCACCTATCTTCGATCAATATCTGTGTTGCGAAAGCTGTGCTTCCCTTGGAAAAGAGAAGTTATAACGAGTTGCCGTTTGGTCTTCTCTGTAGAAGTTTCAACCGATCATATCTCTCTTTGGACATTAGTTTGCAACCATTTTATTGTTGATAAAAGTTTATATAATTCATGAATGATAATAAAGAAATCGGTAACTAATTTTCAAATAGTATGTTCATAAATATTGAATATTAGATGAAATATTGAAATTTCAAAAAAACATGCCCGCAAAGATTATTTTTACGATTTTTTATGTGTGAACTGAATATCAGCGGAAAAGTTTGATTCACTTCTTATTGGTGATGACGTTAAAATTACACCTCCGATGCCACTCATATTCTCAGATCTTTTTCGCGACATAATACTTGTCATTTGTTTATTCGGGACACATAGTGTAAACATCGAAATAAATATCTATCTCAGATGCTTTTGATGTTTTAATTACAATTATTACTTATTCGAACATAAATATCTTAAGTCACTGATATACTTAGGATGGGAAATTACCTTACAATTCATTTGGGAAAGTAACCTAACAGATCCATTCACAAATACTTAATCCATTTATATTTTTCGATTGCTTCCTCATGTTTATTGAATCTAGGAATAATTCCATCTGAAATAAATGTTATTAAATTAATATAGTTGATTCAGGCTTTGTTTCGTTTACTTATTCTTTCTATTTTGGAGATCTTCGTTCACTTTTATTATGTTATTAATAACATCTCTCCTACGAATAGATACGCTTTCTGTTGTAATTTACTTTGTGTTTTAGAGCAAATCTTATTTTTCATCTTCTTGTACATTTCAACGGCATCCGAGTTCTCTGTTTCCCTTATGTATTCCTTCCTCCCACTCGCTTCCTGTCTACTCTTTTCCTTACCATACCTTTGTTTTCCACTTTCTTGTCTCTTTTATTACGTCTTAAACTCCGCAGACATCGCCTATTCTTTCGCCCACTCACTAATCCTCCCAGCATTCTTTCCTTTCCTTTGCCTCATCTTCTCTTTCTGCTACACCCCGACATTAGTATTTATTTTTTTTATTTATTTTTCATTTCCCAAACACGCCCAGTAAACATCGGATGGTTTTCATCGTCTTCAGAATTTTTAAAAATCATGTTTCCTGATTCATCCATTCTGAATTTTTAAATCATATTTATGTGGAATTTATAACGAGTTTACTCAAAATTAACAACACTGCTTTAAAACCATTTTTGAATGATATCACTAATATTAAAGTATCTCAAAAATTTCCCTCCGAGGAAATCGCCTCTCACTCGTAAGAATTAAAATTATTAATGTGTTTTTTTTATTATGCGATTGATATCGACTTACATGTATTAAGGAAAGTTTCATTCAATGCGTCATTACGTTTTATCCGGCACTGTTTTTATTTCTTTTCATTGCTCAATCACTTCAAAAAACTTTACAATCGTATAATTGTAGTATTTTGATTGTTCATTTAACCAATCTCCTCTTTACGATATTACCACGGTGAGGTTTCTTGCTCAACTCAACAAGTATTTATTAACTTGTTTTTTTTACAATCTAGTTTTTGTTATTATAGTAATTCCATATAAAATCCTGGAGAAGGATATGTATATATGTAAAACCTTTTTCCTTCCGTTCAAGAAAAATTGGTTTGAGATAGGATGCCATATTCTCTATGAAAGCAGAGTACCTCACCCATTATTATTAGTTAAAAAACTGTGATCATTTCTGAAGGAAATTATTTAGACTTAACATTGAGATATAAATACAGAGTCGTAAGATTCGTCCATCTACGCATTAAATAATATTCATTATTCCGTTACACTCGGAAATCTTGTATCCGCATAATAGGAATTCGCAGCCATGTGCGAATACAATGATTCATTTTGAATAGTACCGAAGAAACGAGATGAAATTGGTAAGTTACCTCTTCGTCCTTTCCTTCGGCCACTCTCCGCTTCCTTCCCCAACTGCTCCTCGAAGACGGTACCTTCCGACCATTGTTCTTCTGCCCAAACGTGGAAACATGATTAATAGTTGGGGGTATTCGTTCGCAGCCATGTTGATAATGGTATTACAAGCCCAGCCTCGACCTTCTCTAACCCTTCTGAATGATATTCCATTGAGTGTGCTCGCTAAGTTACTTTCATCTCCGAATAAAAGGGTGTCTGGGAAATTATTCCAGCTCCTTGTTCCACGCATCGGAAAAGGACTACCTTTGAGGACAATTCCACCTGAGGTTCCCCATTCGGAAGGTCTATGGTCTTCTCTCGAGGTTACACCGCATTTAGCATCAGATGGGAATGAAATATTGAATTAATGGGAAACACCCGAAATCACTTTTTTGCCTTTTTGAGCTCACGATTCCAGTGAAACATTCACACAGATCTCATGCATTGTCTGTTTTATTGATATACTCATTTTGAAAATGAAGCATTTGTATATACACGCAAGTGAATTATCACTGATTAACTAACCAAAAGAGCTCATTTATATTGATTATTAAGAGCACTCGGTTGACGAACTAACAAATTTAATGTGGAAACGTATTTAAGTATTTCAGCCTGAATATGTAGGAAATAAAAATTTCGTATTATAGAAGCATACAAAATAAGGATTTAATTATATTTAAAAGGAGTAGCTATGTTTCATTTGGACAAAATTTCAGAAATTCCAACACTGTTATATTTTCGATACTTAACACTAGAACGGCGGGACTTGTTCGACCCCCTAGAACAGCGGGAGGTGTCCTCAAGACACCTTCCCCTGTGCTACATTTAAAGTGCATGAGGCAGTCGTATTTAAATTTCAAGTCTTTTCTCAAATGATTAGGAATTTTTCCCTAAGCTCGGTTGAATTTCTTTTGGCAAGGCATGAGTTAAATCGTATCCAAAATATTTTAAAATATACAAATTGTTTTTGAATTTCAAGCAATTCTAGTACACTCATGTTCGAATAGACAAATGCAGAGAACAGTGAAGCCAGAAATTTATAGATAAGTCTAGATAAAATAATTAATCACTGGAATGACTTACCAAAAAGAACAATTGCGTATTGTTTTGTCAATGAACAATCTCCAAGCGGAAGTAAGATCACTGCCAGAGATGTTCCTCCTAGCGTACGCAGATGGTCCTGGGAATCTCTCTCAGAATATTTTGCTGAGCACGTCTCCCAGCATTTCCAGAGTCTATTTTCACATGTTCCCATTCTGTCCCATCCTTACCTTGGATCTTCGATCCAATAACTATAGCGTTATGATTCCTAACAGCCGGTATATCTGCTTCTTGGCTAACTACTTGCTCTACTCCTCGGCAAACTCCACTCTGTCCTCGGCGTGCCTGCCTGCCTTCTGCAGCTACCTGAAGTTTATTCCTGGATCGATTGCACTGCGTGTAGCATTTGCGTGCACAAGTACCTCTCTCAATAACAAAAGGACGGCCACGAGCTGCTCCACGCTGGCCGCGAGTGTGAGCGATATTGCTATCTGCAAGATTACCAGTATAATTTAATAATTCATGATGGGAAATGGACCAAATAATAACAAAACATCACATATACGGAATAAATTTTGTTAAAATTGCACACTTACCATTCACTTGATGTACTTCATTTTCCTCGCTGTTGGAAATTTCGTCACTGTCACTGGTCGAAGAACTAGATTTACATATATACTCCTCGTCGCTGGATTCTGTATCGCTTTGAAGATCGCCAGCTTCTGACATATCATCCGCAATATCACACAGCAGTTCTAGTGTTTCCTCAGGTGTCAGGCCTTTCCTACGCGCCATATTAGTGGACTAAAAACACACCAAATGAGGCTGTAGCGGAGCTGAGAAGACCACGTGTATTATGTCTACATGCAAGCTCATACACGTCACCCCAGTCACAGCAACCGCGTCTAGTAGCGCCAAGGTGGCGACAACGGATGGAAATGATATCGGATCTTATGTATAACAAATGAAGACAAGAGGAGGAAAAGATTTGGCTACTGAAACCGTCTTCAGAATTTCCACAGCAAAAATGTTATATTAAACTATGCCATTCCATATATTTTGGAGGGAAGAGAAGTACTAAAACAAAAAGAAGCACGTATAGGGATTATGATCTCGAAAGACTTTTGTAAGAGCTTCTAATCTAAATCAATGAAGGTTTTATCATCCGAAATAAGTGGAAAAATAACCCACTTGGGAACTCCTATAAGGAGGTGTCCTTAGGACACCTCCGCTGTTATAGGGGTATATGGTATCATCTTGCATGAACACATCTCAATAAAGATAAAAATTGGTGGACATATGAAGAACTTTAGATAAATAAAAGTCACCGAATAATTTTCTTCTCCAGCAAAAAATACAAAAATGGCGCTCTACCAAAATGGGTGAGGTGTCCTTAGGACACTCTTCGCTGTTCTAGTGTTAAGTTATACTTTCCTATGTTACAGTTAATTTACTTTTTCCTTGATTATTGTAATCTTTACCCAGATTTCAGTCTAAGAAAATCAGATTATAATGAGTAAAACATTTGTGGATGAGGCTCTTAGGTTCTAGAGGTTCCTCTTCGAACATGTTGTTTATTAACGGAGTTAAAAAGTGAGAAAAAAGAGCTAAAATTCAATTCAATATAAACAAAGGGACTCAAGCTGAAATGCACCACATCATATAACAATTAATTCAACCTGATGTAGCCCTGTGCATGTATTTTTCTTGAAAGAGAATGGTTTTGCCCTCCAAGAAAAGACCGTTACATTTGATGTCTTTGTAATATGTAAAGGGATGGATACAGTAGTTATACTACTAGTAAATCCATCCCTACACATTAAGATAATCCTAGATCGAAATATTCACAATGAAACAGTTACAATGACTTCAAAAGGATTTAGCGCCGATGAGTTCTTTAAAAAAATACGGAATTTAATTCTTTTGTAGTCTTCAATGCTGTTCATCGTAATAATGTTATTTTTAACTTTTAAATATAATGAAATCAATGCATTTAAACCTTATTTGCTTCACCTCTTTACTTTTTATACCAAAAATAGATATGCTTCGCTTTCCAATTCTCAAAAAGCTCATTATACTATTTATAATTTGTGATCAGAATTACTGAATTCCTCTTCCCGCGTTTCTGTTGTATCGCAGTCATTTAATTAGCGCCGTGATTCGAAAAAAATAAGTTACTAACTCCCAGTAATTCTGGTGAAGTCATCAAGAAACACAAAGAAAGTTAATTTAAGCAGGACTGGAAAATTAATTATTCATTTCATTTCTCATTATTACACAGTTCTCCTCATTCGAGAATTTCTTTAAGTTTTTGAAAAACAAAAACTTTTAAAAATAAAACTTCCTATTTATCGTGGAAGAATGATATTCCTTACAGAGCACATCAGTGATATTTACGAATTCATAAAATATCATATTTTAACGGCACCTTTGTTCTTATTTTTCGTGTTTGCTACGAACATCTCGTAATTTTGAGTATATCACTGTAAAAAAACAATGCTAGAAGGAGGGAAGGGCGTTGTGTTATTTATTCAGGAGTTAATTCAATTAAAAGTCTATAGGACTCTTTTAGAGCAAATATGTGTAACGTAGTTTCATTTTATATAATGACGATGTCAAATTTCATTTAAAAGTAAATACAATAATTTTTGTAGTATTTCCTGAATTTATTTTGTTTTTCTCACATAAGCCCGTGGGAGGAAATAATTATACTTTTAAGTTCAACTTGGTCATGATATAGGAGTATCACGACCTCTGATGATAAAAATTATGACAAAAAAGTGATTGAAGTTGATTGCAAACATCTGACGATATCAAACATGCAAAAGACAGATAGGACTGCATATAGCCTCTGGATCTGAATGATATGGGAAAATGTGGAATTATCGAAGGCCGTTGGATTTCCATCGCCTAATAATAATGCTCAGGACAAAACAAATTTCCTCATATATAATAATGTATAATTATTAACATCGAATAATTGAGTTTTATGTTAATTTTAAATCTGTCATCGCCGCGTTAGGAAAAGTACCGTACCAATAAATATTTCAATATATTTTTCAAATTTTGTTTTGCATTTTCTAAAAATAATATTCCCCTTTCATTTTATCATTGAAGTTAGTAGTTTTCAAAATAGATTTTCTCTCATTTCACATCTGCCTATTACGCGGAGTTTTTGCAGCGATCTTTATTTCGACGGAATAACAAAGAGGCTAAATTTATTCATCCACCAATCATTAAGTCTCTTTTGAGCTCCTTTTGTATTGACCAGGCTTTTTAATCTTTTTTACATTATATATTTTTTGGTTTCTTAGTTTTTATTCATAATAATGGCTAAATTGAGTTATGCGTCGTAAAACATTTTCTAATATAAATATGTTCAGTTTTGTGATATTTAAATTTTCAGATCTATTGAAAACGTAAATTTAGATGCAATATAGCTATGGTCACCAAAAATATGTCTATATATCGATTATTTCAAAGGATGTATTGATTTTAAATGAATATGAAAATCTAATTCCTAGTATCAAAGGGAACAAGTTATAAAAAGTCGCCTCGAAATTCCTTTATTTTGCAAATTCCATCGCGAAAATCAAATCGCTGAAACATAGTGAATGCCAAATTGCGTTTGGGCGCACAGTTCCACCAGATATTAACTTCGGAGTCATGTTTAATGTCGTGTATAACTATTCGTGGAATTTTCGAAGTTTCTAAAAATGTGCTCCAGTTATAAAAGAATGTGAATACATAGAAGAAAGATTTTAAATTGAATAGATTCCGGGAAGTTTAAAAAAATCGCAATATTACTCGAGGTGAAATTTTAATGCCAAAATGATTCCAGTCAGCATTTCCATGGAAACCTATTTATTTGAAAATTATTAAATCACGTGAATGATTGGAATTTAATGCATGCAAGATAATCAATTTCTATTTTGCTTCCTACAGAATATGTGTTTCGTATTATTTTATAAACTGCTATAATTGGAAGATAGAATATTTTCCTGATTCAGTACTAAAATTATGCTTATCGATTTCTTAGTTCCAAGATATTTAACTGCCTTCGTCTTCTATTAAGCCATACTTATGAAGAAAATCAGAAATTATGTTCTATGAATATCACAACTAAATCATTCATTGTTCCTTAGGTAGCAACATACGAGAAACTGTCAATAAACAGGAATCTATCAAAAATAATCCATCTAAACTTGTGTTCTGATAGTTTATCAAATTATCAGCATCTTTACGAGCAATTTTATGGTGATTTATTCCAAAGGATATCATGATTACTATATTTAAATTCAGATGAAATAAATGGTTTGCTCGAAATTGCTAAAATATTTTCATTTAAATAATTTGCTAAATAACGTAAATGGAAAGAATTAGCCATGCATGGAAAAAACGCTCTTTTAATTAATTTCAGCCATTCGTACAGCCATAATTTCGATTTATACGGAAATAAGGAAATGAAACTGCGCCTTCCTCTCACCATTTCCTTTTCCGTGTATTACTCAAATGACGACATTCAGCACAGCCGATCACGTGGGCCAACTTTTCTTCGCAGTTTGCTCAACCTCGAATAATTCTCCATCTGTGAAAAGGAGGACGCTGGTTCGACACATATTTTAATTAAAACCGGCCCATTCTCTCGAGTCCTTGACCCGCGCACCGCTGACCTCTGACCACGCCCCTGCCTCGAGGGACACTCCCAATCAAACCCACGCTCCTTTTATCTGATTGTTTAGTCTGCGCCGTCTTCGCGGATACCGAGGCACTTTTTCTTGTACTTTCCCCACCGCCCTCTACTTTAGCAACGTCGATAATCTTAGCCTACTTTCCGAAATGGGAAATTTCATAGTTTCTTCGGCCGCGGTCAAATTTCATGCAACGCGCCGATAGATCCGGATTTCTCTCTTGTTTATGGCAGGGGTTGTGTCATGTTCCTTGTTTTTTAATTCGCCTCGGAATGTTACGAGAGTGAATGCGAAAGTTTGTGATATATAGTAGTCTCTCATTCCCAGATGTTGACTCATCGGGCAACAACAGTTCTCACGGTGGTAGTTGTATCTCTTATGCGTATGCGCGCGTATTTTTGATCATTTACACTGAAATTTGTGAACGTGAAGATGATTAAACAAAGAACCTGAAACTGTAATGTATTCCATCCGTTTATCACGAGGTAAAAGGAATTAAACCAGAAGTTTCAGTTTATTCTCTAGAAAATGAAGTAAATATCATGGACATAATTTATGCAACCTTTCCAGAATTTAATTTCTTTTAATTCTATGTAACACTTAAAATATATTAGGTAGGCGTTCATGAATTTCTAAGCAGAATGTAAATCCTGCGTTAAGCTTGCATCAAATTGAAAAAGTTGTTTGAGTGAGGAAGCTAGCGGAGTTCCAAAAATATATTGTGATAACTCAATGCAAACTTTAACACTGTTAGAGTACTATACTGGAATATCTATATATCTGCTGTAATAAAATACTATCCTTTGATAAAATAAATATTTACCACGTCATTAACTTAACGCCATGCTATTCGATTTTTTTATTATTAATTATTAATATTTCTATTATTTTTCTTGGCTGGTCTTTGAGAAATGAAGTTGGTAATGTTTGTTGTAATGCTATCAGTTTGTATTCGAAAATTCAATTCCATCTCCCCTTATTATCACTCAAATATTGTTATCTGCTAATATCCTCTACAGGAACTAGTATTGAAGTTGCGATGACTCTCTGTTAGAAGATAATTATTTATTAATAAAAATCTTTTCCTTGTGAAATCTCTATTTCCGTATATAAACTTTTATCCAAGAAGGGTCAATGCAACTCCCTTTAAAAATGTTTAAATAATAATCATTTCAACCTCTTCAAGTGATTATTTATTTAGACTTAGTTACAAGGAAACAAGTTATGACTTGCAACTCACTTTTGAGAACTACAGTGGAGGTCTGTGTCACAAAATTGTAACAAATTTTCATTTTTGAGAATCAGCTGTGACTATGCACCTTTAAAAACAATTGAAAAACACAGCGAATAGTTTCGCGTCTCCTTTACGGAATATTCTCGCGACAACATTGGTTATACACTCCTATTCATTGTTAATTTTCTGCCGTAACTTAAAAAATTGCATTTCGAGCTTACGTCAGCTGTATTTATAGAATGTGAATTCAAAAGCTCTCTTAAAGGTACTTAAAAGCAGATAAATTTGCTTCTTTACGTATTTTTACTATTGCTGCTTTCAGTTTGGATGCAACTTTTTTAATGTTCTCTTACACGAATTGCAGGCGTTGTACAACTAACAGATTCTGCATAATTTAAATTGATAATATTATAAATTCAATCGAAGAAGCCTTAACTTGACAGTTTATGTAATACGATCCTGATAATTTTATATTCAAAGGATAATTAGTGCATAATTGTTGTTCCTAAAATTCGTTTGAATATGCTCATTCTTCATAAATTCGTATATATTTAGAGGGATTGTCAACTTTTCATTCAATGATCAGCCACCGATTTAATTAGTTTACTTTGAATGGAACGCATTTGTCTATTGCTGGTCATTTAGTACCCGATAAAATTGAAGTTTAACGAAAGCAAGATGGTGTAAATAAAGCCCAATTAATTCGGAAAAACGCTGACTGCTCACGATCTGAATGAAAATTTAGAACTGAATTTAGGGAGATAATTTAGCGATATTGAAGCTTAATTGCGAAATATGCCATGGAAGATCAAGAGGTAGTGTTTATGTGGCGTTTTCGGGGTCTGAATCATGTGATGACGTAGGGCTCTCATCCCTGATTATTTGGTATCATAAATTATGCCTCATCTCTTTTAAACGGAATTATAATTCAGTGGAAATTTATCTATTGCAAAAATTTAGAGCGACAGTAAGCAAAATACTAGCTCATCTTTATAGAATATAACTGCACGATTCTTTTCGTCATTTTAATTATCGGCTATTAGTGTTACCATGTCTTGAAAAATATAATACTCTTTGCTTGTAAATGGTACAGAAGAGAGGAATTAATGTATTTTTTTAAACCTATTCCTCAGTATTATTCTTGCTGCAATTATTTCAAGGATACTTATATATGAGCGGTGTTGATAAATTCCATTATTTTTCTCACTCTTAATTGAATGTTATAAAAAATTTATTCGCAGGATCGTTGAGCTGCTTATAGTCTGAGTTATCCTTCTTTATGGTTCCATTAGGATAGCAACAATACCTCACTCCTCATCTTGTCTTGTCACCTCATTCCACTTTCAAAACCATCGGACAATGAAGGTAATGAGCATCACACCGGCATCCAGGCCGATGATTTGACATTCCATTTACATTGTCGCTTAATAGAATATTCCCAAATCGTAGAGGTCGCTAATCGTATCGTTCTTTTAAGATTCTGTAAGACTTTTAAATGCCTCGTTACGTTTATTGGCTCCCATCCAGTTGCAGGGGAATTCTCTCAATACACCGGTTTACCTCCTCGAGGAAAAATCAGAGTGCCCGGGGTTCAGTAAAATATGCTTCCTAGACTCGTCAAGCAACTCTCGGCACGACCTATTGAGATCTTTGCATCGCGTTGAACGTGATTTGAGAACGGAAGGCGAAGAACAGTTAATTCGAGAGGGAAAGTGGAGGGGAATGAATATTAATGGACGAATAGAAGGAACATTGTTAGATGAGCATCCATCTCTACATTATTGGCTGCAGATTTATCTCGTTCTAAGTTTTGTTCTATTTAACCTTCCTCACTTTGAGTCGACGTTGTTTTGAGGTCACTCTGTATCTGAAATCCTTTCCTTATTCGTTATAACTTTTGTCGGATCATAAATTATTCCTTCCGATGTTGTTGTACGAACATCGCTTTATCATTTTTTCTCATTCGGAGCTCATAAGGGTGATTTATTATCTTTTGAAGGATATGGTTTCGGTACTGCAATCTTCTGTCTCTTAAAACACAAGGTCACTCAAGTCCATTGTAATGAGTGTTATTAAAACTGTTTGAAGCCATAAATGAGCTGTAATTAATCTCCTCAATACTTTTATTTCCTTCATTATTTGCTTTAAGTAATTAATCATAGCCATTTTCAGATGCTGTGGATAACAAGTATTTTTTATATTTCATTAAATAAAAGATAATGAAATCATCTCGTGGGGAAGGCGATATAGAAGGACCTAACCCATATTTCATCATTGATATGTTATTAAATCTTATAAGAGTTGAAGTAACCTACATTTGCTACGTAAGGCTCATCCATCTAACAAGAACAAACAAGATTTAATTATGAGGAAACTACATTCGGCATGATGGCGCATTCATCATTGGCACTTATATCTCTAACACACGATATTTAATGGCGTTCATCAATAAACGCATTACGGGTTTCGACCACTTTTAGACTAACTATGAGAGTGATAGTCATTATAAGGTCTGATGATCACTCTCATAGTTCTTTTTAATACTTTATAATTACTATTTTAATTTTTCCATCATAGGAATATTATTTTCTGTATTTTAATTAAAATTTTAGTGATTATTTATCCTCGGATTGATTTGTTTGAGTAATGGAAAGAATCTGAGATATTATAATCTGAGATAGATTTGTGGTAAAAGTAAAAATCTTTCTTAGATTCTTTCCATTATGGATTACCGCAATACCTCGCCTGATTCAGTGAAGTTTAATTTGAGTAAGTTTATGCAGGGATGTCTCCAATTTATTCCTTCAGTATGTATACATTTTGTGGAATTACTCAGTAAAGAATGCATGTTTGGATTAAAGACTTGTAACATTAGAAATATTACCCAATATTTTTTCATAGTATTGCATGAATATAAGTTGCTGCGATTTAAACTGTGAGATTATTTAATTTTTTGGGGTTTTCAGAATGAGATGTAAACACAAATGAATGTATAACCTCCAACCATTCAAAGCACATCTTATTTGCCAGAATTTCACAAAAAAAATCCATGGATAACTGGTACAATAAGCAGGACATTGCTCTTGATACCTATCATATGAAACTCGGAGGGTGAAAAAGAAAGGTCTCGCTCGTGTCCCACGCTCACAGATCGGGAGGAGGTGTCACAATAGTGCGGAAGATGAGGAAATGAGATATTCAGCTATTGTTTCCTCAATCGAAAGGCGAATCCCGATTGACTGGTCGATGACTTTAATTTCCAATTTCGAAACCGAACGATATAATTAGCCGCGTTAAGCAACGGATATTCGCCATCTTCGAGGAGGTTATCCAAGAAATGAGTTGAGAACGATTCTGACGTGATGATTAATTTGAGAGTATTAAATGTGTTATGAAATATGAGATGATTAGGTTAATGAAACATTATTATTACCTAATGATTTTACGAAAGAGTACCAAGCCATCAAATAAAAGGTATCGTCACAGAAATCTCATTACATAAAAAAACACGATTTTTCCTAATTACTTACTCAAAATTGACGCAATCCAAAGAAATCTTAACCAAATCTTATACCCTCTTCGATTAAACGAGAATTTATCTACACGTATTAAACTGATAAATCTTCCATGTAGACTCCTGGCCAAAATTAACGCAGCAACTCCCAAGCGATCCTTACGGCCGGTGCTGCGTTAATTTTGGCCAGAACTGTACATAATCAAAAACATTTTTCGGGATACATTTTACAGGTTTTGAATATTGCTTTTTTCTGAAGGTTTAAATCTGTTATAAGGAATCAGAAAATATTATTCTATGGAAATGCACTCACAATAAGTTTTTCTGGTGATTCCACGGATTATCTTCCTTTGTTTTCCATACATGCTCTTCGTTAAGATAATTAAGTTTATTTAAGTTTTTCTAAGTCTTATTTTTTTAAATTTTGCAATCTTTGCTATAGAACATATACATATGTAAATCGTGGAAAAATTCCATATTTTAATTTCATCCAATGAAGGCGTATGAACTTTTATTATTTAACTAATCGATTAATTGTTCTCTTATCTTCTGCCATCTTATATCAGTTTTCGTTTCATCATTCCGTTTCAGATCTCGACCGAATTTTCTCATCTATTTCCAACCGGTTTGTCACCCTCGTCTCGCTATATCCCTAATTTTCCCATTCTTTTCATAATTAATGATCTATATGTCAATTTTACTGTCTCCATTTTAATCTCGTACTTCTTATTTGAAAGAATTTTATGAATAAATTGAAAATTGATAATCATCCCTATGAGCACAAATGTTTTTCAAAAAGGATAGCATAGGGATCAATAGGACAAATAGGAATGTCATTAGAGAAAAAAAGATCAAAACTTTTTATCCCTACTCAACGCCCAAATAAGGATACTGGGTTTAGATTCCCTTTCATATTAACATCTTATTTTGAGAATTGTCTAGCTTATCCGGAAGTTAGCTTAGCTCGTCAACTTCCGTCGTCCCCTGAGTCACCGTCTTAAAGTCGGTTTCACAGGCCACGGATGCTCCACTTAATATTTGGATTTATTAGTTCGCAATAAAATTCACATATCAACTTATCTTCTCTTGGGGCAATATTTAAAGGGAGTAGAGCATTTCACAGGGCGTTTTGGGAGATTTTTTTCCTACTCTGGGGTTAGGGAGGAAACTGGCATGAAAAGAGAGCCCGCGGAGCGCAGTGTTTTTCCACGCTTTAAATATCTCTGATATTGGACTTCATGCAAAACCTTATACCCGCTTCAGAACGCGAAATTCACTTCGGGTATTTCTACTTTTTCATACGTTTAAATCCTACTCCTCTGTGCGTCCATTTTTAAATCAGATTTATTTATCTTTTTCACAAGAAAAATAGAATTCGCTTCACCTTAGTAGAATATCTTTTTCCGATTACTTTAAAAAATTAAACTTAAATCAATTCAACTCGATGGTTCTTTTCGATACTTGAAAATTTTCAATGGGTTTAACGAAGAATTTTTTTTCTTTCGTGTTCGATAATTTTTTATTTAGAAACTTCTTCGTTTTACAGATTTTATAATGAAAAAAATTATTCACGGACATAAATTGGGAGTTGAGCTTTGAACGAGAGGTTGGAAAGAAGAACTTAGATTGAGAAATCGATCCTCTAAAAGCGTAAAATATAAGATATAGACGTTTTTGAGCGGCAGAATGAGGCAATCAGAGCTGTGTCAAATGAAACGAGGCCAGGGTGAATAGGTGAAGAGAAGGCGTTGAAGATGCCAGAGCGAATTGCGGTTTCTGTACAAGCGCAGCGTCTATTTCCACACACTGTAATTTACAATAATGGAGATTTGAGATTCAAAATTATTGTTATGAAAATACTTTTTGCCTCTTCACCACTACCACTTTTGTGAGATGTTTCAATCGCAGAAATGGTTAAATTTAAGAAAATTCGTGCAGCTCTATCTGTCGAATGATATTAAGCTGTGCTGTTCCTCACGAGATCGTCGAAATTCGTGAGTTCGATTGATATTAGAATTCTAACTTCAAAGAAAGGAACGTAGAATCATAAATATTATATCGAGTGCTCATTTTTTTTGCATAACGTAGTTTGAGTGAAGCATCCCGCGATACTTACCAACGTAAGTAAGAAGCCTGCATTGGCGTGATCGGAAATTATCGACGTAATCTAAATAAACAAATCTGCACTCTACGAGCCATTGAGTGGTTATCGATGTACTCAATATTATTTGAAAACTAAACTAAAATTTTACTTTCGTTTTACTAATTCCATCGCAAAAAAACATCAAGCTCTGCGGTTGATGATTGATATTTGGTTTCAGTTTACAAAGACTCCCTTATGATATCAATTATAATAATCATCAAGAAGTGAGCTTAAAAATACCATATAAATATTTTTAGTGTTAAAAAATCTGGCTTTATTTGTGTTTTTGAAAAAATGGTAATGGCTAGAAGGTCAAGTGTCAATGCTAAGATACATTTGGGAACAAAAGAAGCAGATCGTATAGCAAAAGATGCAGAAATATTTGACATTCGACTTGAATCTTTTTAGAATCTCGTTTTATATCTCTAGGATGCACAAGTTTGCTTAGAAAGCATTGATTCGGTGAGTATAAGATGCTTGTGAAAAGAAACAAAATTTGGAACAAGGCTTATATGGAATTACAGGTTTATATCTCCAATAGCCGTCTTTGTCGGCGTTTATCGTCTCATTCACCGGTATTCCGAGAAAAAAAGGTAGGACACCGAACTTCTTAAGAGAACCTAATATGTTTTTCAAAGGCGATGCGATTCATCGTAAGGCAGTACCTATTCACTCCTCGGAATACCGGTGAATGATACGAGGACCGGCGAGAAATACGGCTATTGGAGATGTTATATCTCTAATAACATGCTTACGTTAATTTATTTGTACACAATCATCGCAGCATTCATAGCAGCATATGTGTCGCATAAAAATATATCCTTGCTCAAAAGCCAAGAAATATATTTTAAAGCTTAAGATCCGAAAATTTGCATAATTTAAATGTGCAAATAATATAATGTATTATTTAGAAGAGAAATGTTGTGCTCCAAAATTTATTGTACGGTGAAAGGTAAATATTAATTTTTCAAGTCTGAAATCGTTTTTTCTCTATAAATTATTTCAAGTTATTAACGGAGTGTATATGTATAATGCTGGTTTTTACTGGGGTACCATTAATTATTAAATTCAGAGAAAAATGTAAAACAATCCACGTATAAGTAGCCTCAGTTGGGCCACCGTAATCACACTTTGTCACTCAAATACAAGAAAAGAGAACGAATAAATTATAGCGATAATTAATTTCGCCGTAATACTAAACCCGATAAAATGAACCTATTCCTGTAACACTCTCTGGAATTTACATTTACATTTAAACCCTGTAATCCGCCAGTGGCGCTTGGCAGGGGGTGTAAAAACACCGACATCCCTAACAAACCTGAAGATATATTAGCTTATCTAATACTACGCGGGAAAAACGACCAAAATTAACAAACTATCTGTCCTGGCAACTACTTCCCTGTATCGCTTTTTTATTTTCTCCAGGAAGATCGCGCAAGTTTATAACTGGGATAACAATATCTGTTAACAGTGATAAATTTATCAAAAAGCTTCCATCGATACTCAAGTCTTGCATAACTCAGAGATTTCCATCTGAGGGATTCCATCATAGGCGAAACACTGCTGTCAAATCTGAAATCTCCATTGATGAACCTTGCTGCTCTACGTTGAAACATCTCAAGATCGGAAATCAATCCTACTTCGTGAATAACTGAAATTAGCGAATTAAAGAAATCAACTCGAGTGTTACTTGGTGGAATTTCATTTTTAAAAAACACCAAAAATAAAAACACAAACAAACTAGTAAATTAAGTAGTAGTAGTATTAAATAAAACACAAATTTTGTGGAATTAGTACAAGTGTGTTTGTATTTTTATTTTTGGTGTTTTTTTAGAAATTGGCGAATTTTATTCCATTGGAAACGCCTATAATCTTGTGGACTCTATTTTATGTAAACCAATCACCCTGTTCCCTTTGATGCGCGTCTATTTCTGCTGCTCACTATAAATTTCGATTGGCACAATTCGTACCTGTTTGCGTTGCCCTTTCTTTCTGATCGCAAGGTTTCAAGATCCGCAAAATTCACGTCTTGTTGTAAAATGGAGGATGTTCTAGAAGAGCCGCATCTGAATTATGCATAAGACGCGATTTATCGCCCGAGTATTCTTCCTCAAAACACTCCGTGTTTCCCCACTTTCCCGTCTCCGGCGCTAGCAGTTCGATTCAGACCGAAATTAATCAAACCCCGAGAGATGCAGTCCTCCCAAGTAAACGTCTCAAATAAGCGGGTTCCTCTCAAATAGGTCGTTATATCGGCCCGAAAGGCGTTATGAAAGTTTGATCGTTTATTCCTCGAGAATGAGCAGACTCTTGCTTCCGTTTATGCCTCAGGATGGAGCTAGAGCACTCCTAAATCTGCAAAAGTGTGATTTATATGGTGATTCACATATATCTTCTGCGCCAGTCTTTCCGTGGTATATCACCGATTTCATTTAAACTTACAAAATTGCATTCATTATTATAATAAATTGGGTGCGGAAGAACTTATTGCCTTATTTTGGGGGTGGATCAGGCACGTAGCCAAGACTCAGACAATATTATGTATTTTCCTCAATTCCAACGTTCAGAGATTCAAATTGGTTTCGTTGTTATCATTATTACCATTATAATGACCCTCATTCTTATTATTATGATTATCATCTTCATTATGTTTGACACTAAATTATTATGATTGTTGTCATTGTTATTATTTCGAGCCCCTCCAACGGAAAATTCCTAGCTACGTGAATGGGGTGGATGTATCAAATAAGGGAACAACTGACAAATATCGCCTTATCTGTTAATGTAATTAAATATCATATAAGACCGACATTAAATATTGTGATAATTTGAAATAAGCCGCAGGTAAAATCTTATTATGATTTAATGTTAATAATATCCATTATCCATGAACGACTGTTTCTCACATTTCCTCAGTTTTTTCGTTTTTTCCTTCATTTACAT
The DNA here is from genome assembly GCA_947579665.1 of Sympetrum striolatum. Taxonomy (NCBI): domain Eukaryota; kingdom Metazoa; phylum Arthropoda; class Insecta; order Odonata; family Libellulidae; genus Sympetrum; species Sympetrum striolatum. The sequence continues at coordinate 76,998,287 of OX388349.1, forward strand.
GGATCTCGTACTCCTTTCTCTCTTCTCTAGCATTTTCCATGATTCATTTTTAATTTTCATTCGTTTAGAAGACTAAAAAGCGATGTAAAAAAGAAAGGAACAGAAAGGTAGTTTCAGATGGAAATTCTATACACTATGCCTAACTGGGTAAAGTTCAGCATACCTTCTTTAACGACAATATAGATAGCAAGAGGCCAAATGACGCGGTTAGTATTAACGCCAAAACACGTGTTTTGCTGCTGCGTAAGATTAAATAACGGAATCGGAAAGTTGCATAAGATTCGCTGCCGTTGGCTGCAGTCCTTTCCTGGCACCCATTCACTCGTGTATTTGCATCGAATGTTGTAAAAACTGGAAGCAGAATGTTTCATTGCCATTTCATTCGTAGATGCATTATTAAAGAGATAAATTCCTTTTGTATCCTTAGGCTCTCTGTTTCCTAACAATTCTCCTTTGAACGAGCGTCGAGTGATCACGTGAGCGATGTTTCGTGAAAGGTCTCGAGTTCGAGAGCTTCCTCATCACGAAATCTCTTGTTTGGGTTGTTTCGTTGGAATTATATTTTAGAAGATAATGGAATAAATACCTCTCTGAATGAAACTCATGTTGCATTTCAAATATTCTCGATAAATAGTTTTCCGTTGTCTAGGTAATTGTGTAACTCATATTTCGATACTTTCATTTTCATTATATTCTAAATAAAGTCATTTATTATTATTCAATGAGTGCGCTCCAAAGATTCTCGTCCCAAATCTTTGCCATAATACTCTAAATCGACGTTCTGTGAAACAGCATCGCATTATCCATTTCATTGCGAAAGACAACTCGCAAATTCATACATACGAATAAGTTTGTCAATTCTTGTGTCATTTGCTCAACCTTCATCGGATGAAGTATTTCTCTTTTTTATCTAAGAAATGTTACTCGTGCAGGATTTTAACACGAAGTATGGGGCCATAAAAATGCATGCAATATGAGTATTGTTTTTAATTTATGAGATTATCTCATAGGAACTTCACAATAATAATTCCATGTTCTAGAAAATATGCTTGCTTCATTTCTTCATCTAGTGCCTCGTTTATTTGATTTTAGTGCAATTAAATATTCTCGGATTATAGTTGTTATTATTGAATGTACACATTTAATTTTAGTACAAATACGCGTAATAGTCGTATAAAATTCACAAAAATATGCGATGTCTCGATTACCTTCAACATGTAAAATGAAGCGATTGCATGGTACTTTTTAAAATGTTGAATCAACATGGTCGTTTGCTTTCAATTTTACTTTTAATAGGAAAATCCAAATTTTTTTTTTTCGTTTTAGCTGCAGTTTTATGCTTCAAAATGCTAAAATGAGTTGGTATAGCTTAAGTTACCTGTTAGAAAGGTCCATCTGCTCTAGGGAATACTGCGGTGCTTGGCTTTCCTAGTAAAGTGCTGCTATACTATTAAAACAATACACAAATATACAGTGCATGTTCATGGGCATACAAACAAGCATAAAAAGAAATATTGTTAATGGGTAACCGTTCCTGCCAGGCCAGCAGAAAGTAAACAGTTTACATACAAGTTGATAGGATACTGTGATGTGAGCAGAAATTGAGCACCATCCCTTCAAAATCGTGTCTTTACTGATTGTGATATTCCACCAAATGCACCGCATTGGTTCGACCTCATTCCCCCGGGCACAGATGGCAGCACCGTAGGCTCCTCATGGTCGTCCCTTGAGTTATGGCGCTCTTTGTTGCAGAAGGAAGGAAGGATAGATAGGCATCCGCCTTGAGCCCCCGCTAAGCGTGACCTCCGCCTTTTACCCATAATGCCTCGGGCTGCGTCACGCCGTGAAGGGTGGGTTCTCCGTGGTGACGTGTTACTGCCGCGACGCCCTCTCCCGGGATTCTGAGAACTACGGAAATATCAAGGCTGTGTAAATATTCGCACTGGTCTATGCATTCAACTGTTAAGCAGAAACAAATTGCGTCCCAACAGCTCAAAACCAATGCCATTGAACCATTGAAGCACTCAAAAATGGTGATCATATAATTGCAAGAACCTTAGAGCTGATAATATCAAGTTTTTCGACTTTTCTTTCATTAAATTCTACTTGAGAAGAGCCCAAATTAATAAATGTACTCCATCATAAACACTGACATAGTGTCTTAAACAGTGCGAAGGATTCTAATGAATGAATCCCCAACATCCGTACATACAAGTGAGTATTCAACTTATCGTAGCTGTCTTATAATCACACGACAGATTGATACTCCATAACCCATGAGCAGGGATGGGTCCAGAAACTTACCGGGAGGTACAAAGTTTGGGCTTCTTTCTTCCTCATGGAAAATTAACAAATAATATTAGCGCTTCCATACTCTCTAATTAACTTTTAAAATGCCTGCGTTCTGAAGAATCCAATGGATCCAATTAATCGCAATTTAGCCTCGCTCTCAGATTTATGTGCGTGTGTTTCTATCTCGTATTTAGTGCTCTTAATTAGTTCTTTCGGATGATGCCCAGCGAGGAATAGTCACCGAGAGAATAAATGTGCCTCTGCCGAAAGGCGAGGAATGATCTATAGGGCAAGATAATCGGTTGCGCACCCACAGCCGATGGCGGGGATCCGGGGTTCGATACCCGATTGGGGCTCAATTATCTAACACTGGGGGAAGATTAGCGTCAGGAAGCTCACACGGAGGCTGTGATACCAACGCCCAGATATCCTGGCTGAGGAAATATGGTGGATGTCATAAAATGTGTAATGTCAGCAAAATTTACTACAACAAGTGTGCGATGGTTTTATTGGAATGAATTTGATTTTTCGACTCCAGCAAAACATTCAGAAGTTTTCTTTTAAATAGTGTTTATTTAAAAAAATGCAGATATTTACTGATTTAATGGTTTTGACAGAATCATTAATTAAAGTAATGTAATATAAATGTATTTTGCACTGGGATTCGAAGATTAGTTGAGGCTTTTCCATTTTTAATGTATTTAACACCTTCTCCGGTACATATTGCATATTCTTAAATATATAGTCGCATTATTTGTGATGACATTTTAAGAAACTTGACGTTCGTTGTTGCTAAAACAGCAAATACTTAGCCTATTTTAAATACCTGTGAATAAACTGCTTTTCGTTTTTTTATATTTAACGTCCCTTTATAAATATCACTGACGGTAGTGATATTAAATGTATCCACTGCTGAGGTCTATTTGCACTGTTTTCAGTTTAGTTTACTCTATGCAAGTTTGTCTTCAGCAGCATATTGTTATAAATTAATAGATTCAAATTTAAATACAATAATTCGATAGTTCACTAGAATGATAAAAGTATATTTTTATTGTAAAACTTCGTATAATTGTTTCCCCGTATCACTTATAAAGCTTTCTCAAAACCAATCATTATTAGGAGATGGCTCTTCATATTCTCTTGCTATTTTGCCAGCGATGACATTCAATTCATATCGTGTGATTTCCTTTTTGATTTTCCCCTGAATTGTATGATATTTCTTTTCCTCAAATGTCCTTCTCCGATATATTTTGCTTTTGACATTGACCAAATCTCGCAAGGGAATAGAAGGGCAATAACTATACGCCATTAATGCTTTGTTTCTTTCTTCGATGTGCATTCCAAGGTCCGATTTATTCTTCCCCTACCTTTTGACATTCATTCATGTATTTCTACTAGAATTCATCTTTACCAGATACAGCACCCAAAAAATATATATAGCAGATTCGAAGGATTATTTCAATGTTAATATCTATTTTAATTCCCTTTTCCTATTCCTTAGATGATAATGGCTTTTATTTAAGCCTTCCATATTAATGTATCTTTTCTCATGTTTCCAGTCTTGTGCATGTATCGTATTAGTGAATATTTTGTGACATAGTTGAAAAACATCCTAAAACACGCATTCCAATGATATTCACTGAAACTTTAGAATAACCGTTGGTTAGCATTCCAAGGCGAGGCATACCGCACTAGAATCTTGAGAAATATTTTCAAGTCGAAGGACATTTGCTGTGTAGTGAAAGGATCTCTTTTACGCAGATAAGGCACCCACTAGAGATGCTGTTTACCTTCTAGTATGTGTTATTCATTCTCTTTGGCTCTTTTGCGTCAACATAAGTATCTTGAATTGCAAAATTGCATTGAAAAGATAAGGTTGGATGATCCTAATTATGATTCGTCCTTTACAAAACGTGTGGGCCCTAACCAGAGGCCCGCTAGCTGTAAGCGAGCCTTTCACACCCACGCAATTCAGGGAAAATGAACGTTCGTTAACACGCTTTTAATAATGATAACAATGAATGTATTACGGGTATCAAACCCATTTACATAATATATAATCAATATATATATATATATATATATATATATATATATATATATATATATATATATATATATATATATATATATATATATATATATATATATATATATAGAATAAAGCAAAACATACAAGTAAATTCAAATACATCAATAACAAAGAAAAGAAAAGAATATTAATCAATAAATGTATACTAATACAACATTTGTAAAAAATGAGTCAATATACATCTTCAATCTTAATCATAACCTTAAGCCAATATACAAGTAGATACATACACATAATATATATTTATGTTTATACATATACAATACAATCTTGCAATACTAACATATTCATATGCACATTCTGGCAGTTAAAACAGGCAATAAGTACAAGTAAAATCAAGTGCATCAAAACGTCCTTAATTGATTTTTTCTGTCCTTATGTGATTTTTTAAGCGTGAGAAAACCTGTGTTCCTCAAAATCGAGCTCAAAAAGTGATAATCGATATTAATATGAATGGGTGCGGGACAATTGGTGTCATGGTATTGTCACCTGAGTCATAGACGACCTTAATTTACTGAAGTGTATTTTGGCTTCTAGAGGTGCATTTGTGGGGAAAGGAAGTTATATCGTGCGCATTAACTATGAATGCGTGTAAAAGCACTGTAATTACTATCAGATTGGGGTGCTTTAGCGGATTCATTATTTCAAAGAATAGAAAACAATTCCATTTTCGATTGTTCCTTCTCTTTTGGTTTTATGAATACAATAAATTCTCAAACCAACCAAATATTAGACACGTTTTGAAAAAAAACGCCTCACTCACGGTATCATTATGTTTGTGAAGAAATATCCAATTCCTGAAATAGATAAAGTATTTCTCTGAAATTATTGATGGATTAGCAACTGTTATATATTTATATGCTGCCTGCGGCCTCTGAAATTGTATAAATTGTGAATTCTACCCACCGTAAGCCTCTGGTCTAAAGAATAAATTAGCCATTAATGTATTTTTATGTCTTCATTTTGATTGATTCATAGGAATATGAACATAGTGAAATCAAAATATAACTTTGTTCCATGCAACAAAAGTATTGAGTAACTACTTAAATGGAATAAAATGACTATACGATTTAGATGCTGCGGATTATCTTCATTTCTTACCTTCGGCTATTATTACACGAGAAATATTGAAACCTTAACTCCGACTGATAGTGTCGACAAATCTAAGTCAAAATTCAATGAATTATTTTACCCATTGACTAATTTGAGATTTTAAATATATATATCTTGTAGTATTGTTCAAATTCGTCGTAGCTGAATTGTATAAAAACCAATTTGACCTCTTCAATTTTTAAACAAACCTAGAGAAAAACCGCAAAATAATGGTACAGAGCCCAGGGTTGTGTGCGTCCTCAGAGGTGTGTTACTACTTACTGAGAGGTGGCTTTTGCTTAAAAATATATACCTTTTTGTAGATTAGAAGAGATTGAATATTGTTTGAGGCGAAAAACATGTGAACCCAACATTTGTGTTACTCAGGTATTTACAGAGTCCTGGGGATAGCGGTCCAAAGAGAGGGAAAATTAGGAGTTGGTCGACATCAAAGCAGCCGGTACATAATCAGCATCTCAAGAGAGGGCGCAAGTGGCTAATGAAAACAGTCGAAGGAAGTGTTATTGTGGTCCTGTTTAATCTGCCCACGAATTAACTCGAGGTAATCCACCCCACCATTGAAGCCAGAGGGAGATTGCCTAATCTAATGACAAGTAATCAGTTTAGACCGTTACAAATGTTTAACCCAAAGATATTTGCGAGTGAAAATGGGAAGAAAAACTCAACTTAAACATCTGCATGATATTGCTGAATTGATAAGAATGATTTCAATCGCTCGGGGCAGTTCACTGTTTGAAAACGAATTGCGAGAAATATTAATTTAGCAAAATACGTGGAATTTCTTGTAGATGATATATTAACATAGTCCTTAATTTGGCTTAAACCAACGAAAAGGAATTTTTGAGCTGAACACATCAAACGCAACACTAATTGAATATACAAGTTCATAAAGAAGCAATTTATTTACCGATTCACGTACAAGAATCGAGATGGTTGCCGTGACACATTTTGATCTAGTTACAATCTATTAATCTATTTTCGATTTGTGCGTATGGATTAAAAGGAATTATTATGTTTGATGGCATCCACCTTCCAGTAGTAAACCTAGTAGCTTTTGGTTGTTGCAATCCCACGAGATTCAATATTCGCTATTGAAATAATGAATATTGAATGAAAAATATTATGAAATGAAATTTATTTTGTACAAAAGTTCCGACGCAACTGCGATCTTGGAGGACTAGAGCCAAGATATCCCACATTCCAGGCAAGTATGCGGAATTTTCACTAAATTACCACGCTAAGTGAATTTCATTTTTTTAAACAGGATATTTAAATTATTATTTGGTTTTATGTATTGCTACAATACCTTTCAAGTTCTTCCTTTTCCTTACACTCTGTTTTAGTTATCCATACGCAGTCTGAGAAATCATTATACCGTAATATCATACCTATCGTCAGCTGTTAAGGTATTTCTCCATCGTCAACAATAAAAAGCAATGAAGAGAAACTAGGCAAGATTGAACTGACCTCACAGAAACAGAATTCGATCTCGAGTTAAACCACCTAAACGTAAAACAGAGACCGGAGTAATTCCAGCCATTCCAGGAATTTGCAAAAGATAAGGAAATAACATTTCCTGTATCCTATACTATGGTAAAAGTGAAAAATCCAATTTAAAAAGGTACAACCCGCTATGCTATGCTATTCATTATTTCATGTATACTCTAATTATCGATATTCTGGTAATAGGGTATGGATAAGCACCATTAAAATACTGCTCTGTTTTTCTTACTCACAATCAGTTATGAAAAAGAATGAAAGGCAGAAATAAAGTTCATTAATATTAAGTAGCGATTGATATTCCGTCATTCTCCACTTGTCTTATTGCCATAACCTTTACAGAATATATGTATAGAATATACTTACTTATGTGGAGCCTACAATACGTACGAGCATTTTCATAGACACTGAGAAGTTTTCTGAAGAAAGAACATTATTTTCTGTTGGGGAAAATATTAGGCACTATCATAGAGAAAGGATCCTTTCTCTATGGCACTATCTTAATTTTTTAATTATTATATACAAAATATTTTTCAACAATATGTATTTTTATACAAAGTATTTATTGAGCTAATAAAAATAGTGGAACATAATCTTAACATTTTAATCTTTTCGTAATCCTCTTGCTTTCATTAGTTGAGTGCAATTATATTTATTGTAACGCACTAATTTATAAACGTCGTCAGATATAATGATCGCTATAGCGATATCGTCGATAGCAATTCATATTATGATTTCAATTAGATTAAGGGGAATCGAAAGGATATGATGGTAATTCAAATATCTTCACGAATTCCGGTTTAGTGTTACAAAGCATTTGAATTATTTTACGTGCATAATAAATATTCTTCGATAAATATTCGTAGTGAATTACGAACTTTATTAATCCTTAGTAATTTTTGATGCAATAAAGACAAATTTTGTGTAATTTATATTAATTAGGCTTGGGATATCGTGCTATCAATTTACTATTTTGATTTCAAATTTTGTAAAATTGTAAAATGACAAATCGATCCTACCGCTCGATTCGCCAAGTAGTAAACGAATTTCAATCATACATTTTATTTTCATTGCATAAAATTCAATCTTTTTAGAATTCACTACATACAATATAACTCGATTATAATTTTCAGGTAGTGTACATTGTTTTCAAAATGAGATCTCAGCGTTTGTTGAATCTCATTCAGGAAATAATGTTCTCAGTATCCTTGCTCATATTTGCGCGATGGGTTTAACATTTTCAAGCAAAGGGTACTCAAGAGCCAAATAGTCCCTTCATTGTGTATGTTTCATGATATACGTAGACTATACTTATTGGGGTCAAAAAATAACTCGATCACTTTTTACAAAATATTAATTCTATAATTTCATAATGTCATTATTTCACCATCGAATCTTATAACTTAAGATACGTGTGACTCTTAAGAACTTCTACTAGAGAAAGATTTTTATTTTGATTTTGTGAAAATATAAGGTTATATAATTTAGCCAAGAATATGGTAATATGTATTCAATGTATAAAAAAATCCTGATTCAGCCAATCGCTTGATAAAAGTCCTTCAGGCAAAGATAACGCAGCAGATATTTTCCGAGGGCAGTGGACAAACTTCTCCGAGCGGAAGGTCAAATTCTGGGCCAATGACCACCGTAAATTAACTGCTGACCGTATTTATTTCAGAAATCTTTCCCACTCACTTTCATAAAAATGACAAATCGTCACTACCGCTCGATACGCCCAGATATAATTTTTTATATGGTCAATTTCTGTCTCATTTATTGAAAACTCTTACTGACATTAATACATTCTACTCATGTATTACATTGGTAGTTCGCATGGTTAATGAATGTTATGTTTCTTACACCCTTATATTTCTTTCGGTCTCCAGGTAATGTTTACTTGGAGAAAAAACACTTTTACTTATGGGTCATTCCACGCCAATTCGACAAGGAAATCGGCAAAATTGACCCTTGAGGTAACCGATTTTGATCAAATTTGGCAGATCGCTTTGATTTGATAACAAAATGAAAACTGTTAAGCCTTTTTGTAATTAACTCAACTGTTTACGAAATATTGCAATGTTTAAAAATTGTAATTTTACGAAAGAGCCTTCGCATTCGAGGCCATATCTCCGGTAATATAGAAGCTAAAGATACACAGCATGGCTTAATTTAAAGGTCCTGTATTATAAAAGATAATGATAGGAAGTTTTTATAAAATTTAAACAATTTAATAATGTTTATAACAATTTAAAATTTTCAAATCGATTTTTGACGATGTAACCACCCCTTCGATTTTTCTCATTTTTTAATATGTTGTACATACAACCCTCCTCTACAATTTAAAAAAATTTGGCGAGGGTAATATTTCATTTAAGAAAGAAAAAAATTTTTGAGTATAGGCGTGACGCTCGCCGCGGCTCCGCGCCGTCCGGCTCGCGCGCTGAACGTTCGGAAGTGTGGCTTCTCATATCTCAGCACGCTTATTCTTCCATCTGCTTTTCACCAATTTTAACTGTTCAACCAATATTAACCGACCCTTTAATTCCCTTCACCCTTGCCGACTGATTTAACCAATGGAAGTCATTACACTCCGGGAAAAGAAAGTCGCTTAGGCAGACTGAACGAGACGTTACAATCCCTCGATCAAACACCTATTTCAAGCAAAAAATACATAAATCAAGGAAATATCAAGCGAGGTAATTGAAAAACAATCTCAAAGGGATGGTTCACCTCAAAGTTCCAACATTGCTCCCTCTGATTTGACTACTGTTACTTCTAATTCTCATAGCTTTGTTAGAAATCTTTCATCTACTTCTTTTTCTGCTGAAGAACTTGACATATTAAACCTGGGTCTGAAATTCGCCTTTCTACCAAAATTTTCACTGTTACATAAATTAGTGGCCAGCATAGAAAGTGGTATTCAATATTTGGATAACAAAACCAAAACTTCAATCAGACTATCTTGTAGGAGAACTTTATCCAAGAATCTTAATTCATTACACTTACCTAACTCATCCAGTTACAATAGTATTATAAAAGAATTAAGATCTAAAGATTGCTTTTATTTAAAAGCAGATAAAGGCAATTTAGTAGTGATTTTAGATAAAAAACAGTATTTTCAGAATTCTCAGTCTTCATTAGATGGTGGCCCATACACAACCTTGACAAAATCTCCTCTAAATAGTTATGTTTTACAAATTAAAAATACTTTAAACAGGTGTCCTAATTTAATATCATCCTCTTTGAAATATAAATTATCTGTGCCTAACCCTGCAATTCCTAAATTATACTGTTTACCAAAAATTCACAAGAATAATGAAGCTATGAGACCTATAGAATCTGCCATTAATTCTCCTACTTACTATATTGCAAATTGGCTCATTTTACGATTTTAATAACCTACCTTTTTCGTTCAATCATTCAATAGTGAATTGTTTTGATTTTATCAACAAGATTTCCAAAATTGAATTAAAAGACTCTGATCTGAAAGAGTTTCTTTTGATGTTTGAAGTTTATTTCCCAGTGTTCCCGTTGATGATACTCTAAATATTTTACATACTTGTCTTACTGATTTTGGTTTTTCTGATGTGATTATTGCTGAGTATCTTTCACTTACTAGAATTTGTATATACCAGAATTGCTTTCAGTTTAATAACAAATATTATACACAAACTTTTGGTACAGCCATGGGAAATCCTCATTCTCCTTTCTTTGCTAATATTTTTATGAATCATTTTGAAAATGTATGTAAACAAACCTTTGACGACTTCCCTAATGTTTGGTTAAGATACGTGGATGATGTTTTTGCTGTTTTTGACACCTCTATTATGCGCATAGATTCCTTCTTATCAAAACTGAATAGCTTGTTCCCTTCAATTAAATTTACATTTGAAGTTGAACAGAACAATTGTTTACCCTTCCTTGATGTAATGGTCTCTAGAGTCTCTAACCGCCTACATTTCGATGTTTATCGAAAGCCTACTTCGTCAAATAATTTTATTCCTAATTCCTCGTTCCATCCTTTAGCTCACAGACACGCAGCTTTTCATCATCTTGTTCATAGACTTGTAAACCTACCTCTAGATATTACTAGTTATAATAAAGAATTAAGTTTCGTTAAAAATACTGCTGACATGCTAGGTTACGATTCTTCATTAATTAATACTTTAGTTAAGAGACATAAATTTAAAAAATTGATTGGTCAATGCTCTACTCTTTCTCAAACTCCTGATACTTTACGTTCAAAGTTTATTAAAATACTGTATTTTCCTTCATTAACTAAAGGTCTCTCCACAATTTTTAAACACAACAATCTTAATGTATGTTATTACAACGATATTAATTTAAAGAATTTGCTAGGTTCAACTAAGGACAAGACTGAACTGCTTCATAATTCTGGCATTTACTGTATATCCTGCCCAGATTGCGAACTAAAATATATCGGCCAAACAAAAAGGAGAACTATCATCAGGTTTAAAGAACATCTAGCCCACTTCAGATCTGGGAGATTTTCTAATTCGGCTGTTGCAAAACATATGTTTGACTTTGCACACAACATTAACGCAGATAATCTAAGCCTTGTTCACATTGCTAATTCAGGTTTAGACGCTTTATTTATTTATAAAATCGGGAACACCTCTTGAATTTTGACACTGATTTCGACAGATCCTTGTTCAGCCTCGTTGATCTCGCTTAGCGACCTTCTTTTGTTTTTTCCTCCTTCTGCTCGCTGTTTTCAGGTTAATTTCAGTCTCGAGGTTTCTTCTGAAGATGCTACACGTAGTAGCGAAACGTTCGTCAAGACCTTCTGTGTTTTTCTTTGACAGCATAAGGTATATCGTGACTCCCTTTATTAACATTGCTGTCAGTGGTGTTTTAATATTATTGGTAGAACAGTTGAAATTGGTGAAAAGCAGATGGAAGAATAAGCGTGCTGAGATATGAGACGCCACACTTCCGAACGTTCAGCGCGCGAGTCGGAGGGCGCGGAGCCGCGGCGAGCGTCACGCCTATACTCAAAAATTTTTTTCTTTCTTAAATGAAATATCACCCTCGCCAATTTTTTTTTAATTGTAAAGGAGGGTTGTATGTACAACATATTAAAAAATGAGAAAAATCGAAGGGGTGGTTACATCGTCAAAAATCGATTTGAAAATTTTAAATTGTTATAAACATTATTAAATTGTTTAAACTTTATAAAACCTTCCTATCATTATCTTTTATAATACAAGACCTTTAAATTAAGCTATGTTGTGTATTTTTAACTTCTATATTACCGGAGATATGGCTTCGAATGCGAAGGCACTTTTGTAAAATTACAATTTTTAAACATTGCAATATTTCGTAAACAATTGCGTTAATTACAAAACGGCTTGAGAGTTTTCATTTTGTTATCAAATCAAAGCGATCTGCCGAATTTGGTCAAAATCGGTTACCTCAAGGGACATCACCTTGTCGAATTGGCGTGGAATGACCCTTATTCATTTTGCTTCTGTAGGATAAGAAATATCTTCAGATCTTTAGGATAGACGTTTGGAAGTCTGATCAACAGCCAAGAGCAATATAATTAGGATCTTAAGGTATATTTGATGGAATATCAACTTGATGCGTTGTTGATTGATCTTTGAACCAATATGGCTCATAAATTGATTGTAGTGTTGAATTTCATATTGATTTACCTAATATATCATTTTAATTTTGAACTGATTTACTTATTTTATTTACTTTATTATATTTTATGATTAAAGTATGACGTTAACTTTTGAGATCATACAAAGATGTGTTGTTAAATTGATGTTATCACTTTTTTCCTAGATTCAGGTAATATCCAATAAAGTTAAATTAAAAGTTCAAAATTTATCTCGGGCTGCTAGACTTGAAGAGAGCGGTTTCAGGCCACAGGTGAAGAGTTTTGGAAATTGAGAGTTAATAAAATAGGTTAAAATATTTGTTAAGACAAAGTAATAGATGATTAATGCGAATTAACTCTGATTTATTCTGTCGTAAGCTTTTTCTGCTTGGGAATTTAGTGAGACATTCATATTTATTTATTATGAATATAAATGCTTATTACAATACTGTTCTTAATTTTCAACCTGAATTCTGTACTTATACATGATTTCCAGAAACAATAGCTCGAGTTATGTGTTACGCAGATCTAATCTAAAGAGATGCCTCGACTACCAAAGATAATTCATTCCGGGTTAAGTTCCATAAGCCGAAGTCTTCCTAGAACGAACAACCGTTCCTCATATTATGATTTAAACAACCATACACATAGAGCTCTGAGCAAGAATTGAAAAAAAACAATCCTTTTGATCGTTTTTATTCCATTGAGCAACTTTATTGTCTTTCATTTTATGTATTGTTTATGTTTCGCGTACACGCACTGAGATCAAATATTTGCTCTTCGAATTCCTTTGTTTAGTCAGAGACGGCGGTAACTAAATCTCCAACGGACAAAACATTTATAATGGCATTAATTGCTGTTTTCAGAGTACTTATACGCACTTAAATTTTGTAAAAGCCCAAATGAATAATTATTACTAATGATTTGACGTACCACATGCTTCACTTTCTATATAAATCATTTTTTTCATATTTAATTGGTGTGCGATGATTTGATTCTTCTTTGTAATGCGACCTGAGACATGTTGTAAATAAATCACATCAAAGAAATCAACTCGAGCAATACTTGCTGGAACTTCATTCTAAACTTACAAAAGTAAAAAACACAAACACCTGTACGAATTCCACAAATTTTATTAAAAGCTGTTGATCGGTTTCGGTGTTAAAGCAAATAAAAATAACTTCTGTTCTGAGGATGGTGCTTAAACACCGAAAACCGGTCAACAGCTTTTAGTAAAATTTGTGGGATTCGTACAGGTGTGTTTGTGTTTTTTTACTTTTGTAAGTTTAAATCACATCAATTTGAGACTCATGAAATGAACCATTGTCTGTAACTTTCTTGGACATATCTCTATGCCTGTAATGGCGTGATTTTTATGATAAATGTCCAATAATCTCTTGATTTCCTTCAAATCAAATCACTGCGCACTCTTCGAGAAAGGGGATTAAAACCAAGGGATTAAAAGTAGTTGCACGTGCCGAGAGATAAGTAAGATTTGCGATAGTTTGTTTGCTTTGTGAATAGGGTGCAATCATGCATCAAGTCATTGTATTCTATGACGTAGGATGGGTCATGAGCTTATGAAGGTCTGATATGGAAGGGAAAATCCTTCAAGTGAAAGACTCCCTTCGGCTTAGGCCTCGTTCGTGACTGCTAATGTCTTAAAACATGGAGAGCCGCTGCGTTAGTGAGGACATCCAGCGGAGAATGCTGGAAGCGTGGAAAAGAGGCGGGGGAAGAATTCCATTGTTGAAGAAATAGGTTACGCTACACTTCTTTGCGGAGCATTTAACCTTTAATCTTTCGGATATTTTTATTGTATGCGAAGAGGCAGAGTTGGAGAATTTGACCCAATTACTTCTAGCGAAAGACAAATTTGAAACGCGGAATATCGTTTGCAAGAGCGAATGGATACATTTGCAGTTTATGGAAAAGCATATTTCACTCGCTTTGGAAAGGCTGCTTGCGCAATGAAAGCTATCCAAAGGGTTTGGTTGGATTATTATTTGATCTGCGAACGATTGCGCTGATATCTACCGGGAGAACTTAAATTCCGTGCAACTCTACGAAAACCGTATCTCTCACATCAAATAATTAGACTGGATCTCTGGCAAAATGCCGTTGCATGACATTTGGCGGTGTAATTATCCTTGGGTTCGGTATTTTTTTGCACTAACTTTGCGAAGTTCCAGAGGCGATTCTTCCCGAGCAGTCCCTCTGAAGATTTACAGAACTTCCTTGTTTCATCTTGTCCTCGCTGCTTTCTTCTATTTAGAATGTCATGTGTGAAATTATGTTAACGCGGCTTCCTAGCTTTTTTAATGCCTCTTTGAAATTTCACAATATTTATTAGCGAAAAAGCTGAAAATTCTGGGGTACCAACTAATTATATTTACGAAATTTCTTGCTCTGTAAATGTTCTGTTTCTCCATGGAGAAGCCCAAAGGAAAGCGACAAATATCATTGAGACGACGAGAGTTCAGACCCAGGAGTTACGTTTAAGCTTCCAAAAGATTGAAAACGATTAAACAAACTTCATTCCTTTATTTTTTCACATTAATCAGCATCAAGTACATACACATTTATCCGAAGTCTTCGTAAGAAATACTGGCGAAGTTGATTTTTAGAACTTTACCATAATAAGGGAAAGATTATAGAAGTTCTCGTTTTTATCATTGAATATAGTTTTTGATCCCATACCATGAATAACTCGATACAATTAATAAATAGATTTTTCGCATACTTTCGGAGAGAATGTATTAAATGTATAGGTTGCTATTAATAACATTCTAAGTGACGTTAGAAAAAGTATGAAAATTTTCCTACTACGAAATGAAACTTTATAATTTAAAAATTATTTTATAATCCATTTTTGATAAGATGTGTATTTAGATATAACGTGTTGTTTTGTGAAAAACTTATGATTGTTAATGACTGAGGATACTTAAAGTTTTTAGAAGTAAGTTATATTTCTGTGATTCTTTAGTATTTTATAATCTATCTATATTCTGGTTGTCTGTTTATTTGTGCGACTCCTGACGAGCCAATTGCTGGCTCAGGAGGACCAGAAAGGGAAACCAATGCCTTCAAATGTATTTTTTTTGTTCAATTTTGCCTGATGTACCATATGGACTTTGTAATTGACTTTGTATATACATAGATATATAAATAAATAATATACTTTAAAAAAACTATAATACTAACTATGGAATTTGAACTAATCTTTCATTACATTGGTCTCTGAGGGGCAATGGTGAAGGTATCCATGACAAAAATGAACTGCACTTGTTTTGAAAACTAATTGGCAGTCAGTAGTGAAAAGCCAATGTTCAATCGCTAAAAAAGCAAAATAGAAACGAGAAATTCCAAAAATATATTGACAGAATTTGGTTTCTATGGTAACAAGGATCGTAAATCATAATGGACTTTACTGAATTTCCGAGCAGCAGTGCTACAAACGAAGTTGATTTCTCAAAGCTAATTGAGTTTAAAGCTAAGATTATTTCGACAAAATAAAGGATGTTTCGAAAGAATGCAATTTCTGCTCGTAAAATGGCTCCATTAATATATATATTTTTCGTCCCTCCATTTGAGTCGTGTGAATTCATCAAAACGATTTTATAATCCGAACAAGGATCGCGGGAGACCCGGAATTCTTTGA
Organism: Sympetrum striolatum; assembly: GCA_947579665.1. Taxonomy (NCBI): domain Eukaryota; kingdom Metazoa; phylum Arthropoda; class Insecta; order Odonata; family Libellulidae; genus Sympetrum; species Sympetrum striolatum. Next base: position 77,014,574 of record OX388349.1, read on the forward strand.
TTTCGTACAACTTTTCTCTCCGAGCATTGCAAATTTAATTGCGTCTTGAGCGAAAGAAAAACTCGGCCAAGTTACAAGAAAGCGGATTTTCTGGTCGATTGCGCAAACTTGCGCTGTAGATCCGAATAGCGGATCTTTGTCATTACGTGGATTGGAAATAGAGAAATAATAGTTTGTCGTTTGGGCGTTGTCGCACAGCATTCCGCAGATCGCTTGAAATCCAGGCCGTTTTAAACATTTTTAGGTACCTCTGTACGTAACGCAATCGAACTGACATTGCCAGAGTATCATTTATATCAGGTATAATTGAGAGTATTTTGTTCAATGTTCAGTTATTCTCCCAAAAGTAGAATAGACAAAGAGAGCACGCTCTTGCGTAATTAAGAGTTCTTATAAAAAAATGAGAAATGGCAAATGGCTATTTACCTTCCTTTCAAGCCTAGTATAAAGCAAGAACGTAATTTTCGAGCTATAATTTGTCACGATTCTTGAATTATAACGATTTAAGATCAAATTTCAAAGTTTAACCTTCATTGAATTGAAAAATTACGTAAGCGATCAACCGGAAGTAATGGGAGAGACGCGAACTCGATGGGAAGACCTTGATTGTGATTTACCTTGTGCGCTGTTTAATCCACTTTCCTTCAGTCACTCTGGGAGAGGTGACTACCGTTATATTTTTTGTGAGTGGTGCACAGAGCATAAGTGGCAATATTCCCCTGCAGAATCTATTTGTAAATGAGTGAAAATTTAAGAATGATACTATATAATATATATAATATGAAGTAGGCCTCGGACTCAGCAGCTCGTTATCGGTAATTCGACAGCAATTATAAGGAGGAGTTGAGGAGATTACGGACGGAAGTCTTTCCTCCAACTTGTCATCGGATCGTTGCAGATGATACAGTGATTCCCGAAAAACGAACGAGATCTCCGAGATAAATCCAGGACAGAGATGCCAATTGATTTCCGATAATGTCGATAGATGCACTTTATAAGTAGCTAGTAAGTTGATACAATGAATACGTATTTGTCGCTAAATGTCGTTAAAACGGATAAAAAATTGCTAAAGGAAAGAAAAGTGGATACATGGAAAAATAATCTCTAAATTTCCACCTATCGTGAAAACAGAGAAATAAAAGAGTAACTGTTGAATCGTAATTCACTTCTAACGCTTTTTTCCGCCAAGAAGAGGTTATCAGACTAAAGAGCTAAGCAAGAATGTAATATTAATTCACCCTTTTCAACAAGCATCTGGTAGCTTGGGGGGAAAACTTTCAATACATCAAAATATGCCATGCATGTAACTGTGAGATAAACAGAAGATATCCAGTGTAGAAACCTTCGTGTTTACAATGTCGTTTGAGACAAATCTTAAGGGTAAATTAAGTAATTGACTATATATTGAATGCCCAATTTTTCAAATGAAGACGGTTTGTCCGTAGTTATATAAGTGGTGGACTGGAAGAAACCAGTTGGATTGCAATATTAGTTCTATATTGAAAGGATCCCTAAGCACATACGTAATAAAATTAAGCACAACGAATTTACGAAAGGAAACTATATCAGGTCCCAGTGACAGGGAAATGTGGATTCATACGAATTTTATTGAATTTGGACGAATAAATGGGACATTATTTTAAAGTTATTGTTACTCAAACCCATGAGTTTTTCATCCAAAATTCAAGTTTACTGCATCACTAGCTTATATTATTCATTTAATGCTATGTGAATCCGTTTATTGGATATTAGATATTAATTCAAAACATTAATTAATGGAATATCAACCAATATCTTACCTACGCAAAGTCTGAGACAGTCCAGGTGAAAATAGCTAACAGCGTACGATGCTTTTCAGTTCTTTTGGTAGCTGTTTTGAGAGGATTTGGGAAAGTCTTGTTATGATGTTTGTGAATTTTAATGAATGACTGATACCGGAGGAGACGCTTTCTCGTCATTAGTTGCGTTGTTATTGAAATGTGTGTAAATAGAGCAAAATTGTTCTCCCTTACAGATAACATGTATTTGTATTCCTCCATGCAATTGTATTCTATATTGAACTTGCTCATTTATTCTCTTGTGGTTCCAATTGCATTCGTTCTCTCGTCTGTTGATCTCGTCTCTGAGCTAATAAACAAGGCCTCATAGTTGCCTCAGTACTTGTTTAGGGAATTGTGTGAAAGCGTATAATTTATCTTCATATGTAACAATTATTATAACTTAAATTTTCATATCTTAAATAAATGCATATTATGTGAGCATTTAAGGTTCCCACCAGCGATATCTTTTTAAGTGTAATGAAAATGTGGTAGCGTCATAATAATAATAATAAAAACTCTTTATTTGGCGAGGTTAGGCCCATTAGGGCCTCTCTTACACCTAACCATTAAGGATTACTAATGTTAAATACAAAAAAATCTGATGTGGCCAGCACATGACTTTCTCCATATATAAGATATAAATATTTATCCTCGACAGTAATTTCGAACTCTATATTTTATCTTAATTTGGAAGATGAGTGATTAATTTATATATGATTATATTTTACGTCACAAACATTATAAATAATGATTTTCGGGACTTGCTCGATGAAAAAAGATGAATTTGGCCTTTCGCCCATAGAGCCCAGAGCGCCCACAAAGTACATAATCAGCAACTTCCGGTTTATCAGTATTTCATGAATAACTCCTAAACAATCAGTGATACTAAAATATGTTTCAAACAAATGTTATAGTAAATTACATTTTCTAAAACATTTATAAATAACAGTATATACCTAAATATCATATTTATGGAGATATTTTGAAAACCGGAAATGAGCTTTGAAGAATGAAGCTCAACTTCCGGTTGACCGATTTACTTTAAAAACTAATCAACTCTAACGACTGTAATAAAACTACAATATATGAAATTTGGTGTTGATCCGACAATTAGTTTTCATGTTAGAGCGCCCACAAAGTACATAATCATCTTCTTCCGGTTTATCAGTATTTCAAGAATAACTCCTAATCAACCGGTGATACAAAAATAGATTAAATACAAAAGTTATAGTAAATTACATTATCTAAAACTTTTATAAGTATTACAATATACGTATATATCATATTTATGGAGATATTATGAAAACCGTAAATGAGCTTTAATGAATAAAGCTCGACTTCCGGTTGACCGATTTACTCCAAAAACTAATCAACTCTGACAGCACTCATACCACTACTATATATGAAGTTTGGTATTGATACGTCTAATAGTTTTCACGTTAGAGCGCCCACTATCACACACACACATACACACACACACACACACACACACACACACACACACACACATACACACAGACATCATTCCGAAAATGGTCAAAACGTGTTCTAGGGACCCCAAAACATGTATTTCCGTTGAAATCTCGAAGTCGAATTTTTTCATGAAAACAATACTTTCTCTATACTTCGTATATGGAGAAAGTAAAAATCTGATGTGGCCAGCACATGACTTTCTCCATATATAAGATGTAAATATTTATCTACGACAGTAATTTTGAACTCTATATTCCATCTAAACTTTGAAGATGAGTGATTAATTTATATATATTATTATCTTTTACGTCACAAACATTATAAATAATGTTTTTCAGGACATGTTCGATGAAAAACGATGAAGTGGCCTTTCGCCCCAGCGCCCAGAGCGCCCACAACGTACATAATCAGCAACTTCCGGTTTATCAGTATTTCACAAATAACTCATACACAATCCGTGATACAAAAATATGTTTCTTACAAAAGTCATAGTAAATTACATTTTCTAAAACTTTTATTCTTAATACTATATACCTAAATATCATATTTATGGAGATATTTTGAAAACCGGAAATGAGCTTTGAAGAATAAAGATCGACTTCCGGTTAACCGATTTACTCCAAAATCTAATCAATTCTAAACACACAAACCAAAATACTATATATAAAATTTGGTGTTGATCCAACAAACAATTTACATGTTAGAGCGCCCACAAAGTACATAATCAGATACTTCCGGTTTACCAGTATTTCACGAATAACTCCTAATCAAGCGGTGATACAAAAATATATTAAATACAAAAGTTATAGTAAATTACATTATCTAAAACTTTTATAAGTAATACAATATACGTATATATCATATTTATGGAGATATTTTGAAAACCGGAAATGAGCTTTAATGAATAAAGCTCGACTTCCGGTTGACCGATTTACTTCAAAAACTAATCAACTCTGACAGCACACACACCACTACTATATATGAAGTTTGGTATTGATACGACTAATAGTTTTCACGTTAGAGCGCCCACTATCACACACACACACACACACACACACACACACACATACACACAGACATCATTCCGAAAATGGTCAAAACGTGTTCTAGGGACCCCAAAACATGTATTTCCGTTGAAATCTCGAAGTCGAATTTTTTCATGAAAACAATACTTTCTCTATACTTCGTATATGGAGAAAGTAAAAAGGTGGAAAAACAATACAAATAAATATATATATACATATAAAGAAAATAAAAAGAAGAGGTTAAAAAAATAATAGCATTGGGGTTTGTGGGGAAAAACTCCTCGGCTATTGGCTATCGGAGAAAACCCCACTGTGCGGGAAAACGCTCACACAAGAAGGGGAGCGAAAAAAACCCGCGAAAACACAGATGGAAATAAATACAAGCAGGTATATCACTAGTTGCATAATTGCTGACCAATATTGTTGGGTAAACTTATTGGTGGTTGACCACGGATGTCATTTACCTGAAAAGACAGAAGAAGAAGAGTAGACGGAAAATAAAGAGCTTTCAGAAATGCGATTTAAGTAATGGAGGCCTTAAAGATTGTGCATACGTCAAATCAACATCGATTCTATTAAAAGGCATTGAGATGATATGAAGTTAAAATGCCAGTTTTAGTGAATTACAGATAATCAATGAACGATAGTTGACGCTGGAATGTTGATACCATGAGCAAAAGAAAGAAGCATTCATATCCTCAGGGCGGTCCATGAATCTGGAGTCGGATCTTGCTTCTTGTAATTGGTGTTAACTTGGTCCAGCGTCTGGTAATGAGGACGACCGCTGCTGAGTCTGCAAAGCGACGCCTTAAGGATTCCTCGGTAACTCACAACCTCAAATCACTTCCAAGAGACCATTTTTGCGAGGAACCCACGACCTGACGCAAAGCGCTCCGAATTACGCTCATCTGCACCACAAAGGCCGCAGTGGCGCTGTCAGCGGCTATTACTGCCCGTGTCGTCATCTGGTGGTGGAAAGAGAAAATGCACACCTTGAATGCGGGACAGTTAATCCTTTCTTAACTATCCTTATACGTGATTCTTCGCCATTTCAAAATGATCTCGTTTTTAGTGTAATTAATAGCTGGTTCATCACTGAGAACATTCTGTAATCTAAGCGGAAGCAGAGGAAGAAATTTATCTTAAGAAAGAAGATTTTCGATATCCTCTAACATTTTAAGTTGCCTATTCTTGTTATAAAGACTTGGAAGGCAAATTTAAGACCTTAATCTTGTTAGTCGCATTCTTCGAATCTTATTTTATCGGACATGGTTTTTCGTAAATGTAGAAAAATCGATGCAGATTTCCACATTAGAGCATTGTAACGTTAACTTGACGAACACCCAAAGTTTTATTAGATCCTATCACCTAGTATCATTAACATTATCATTATTTTATCAGTTACAAGTACCATCAGAGAGAGATACCATTTCTCTCATTTTCTTTGCTTGTGATGGGAAATAACGATCTTATGAAGAATCCTTTCGCAGAATGATTTTTTAATAGCCAGTATGCTGTTATATGTTAATATAACAGTAATAATATAACAGTTAATATAACAGTTAATATAAAAGTTAATATAACAGTTAATATAACAGTTAATATAACAGTTAATATAACAGTTAATATAACAGTTAATATAGCAGTTATTATAACAATGTTTTTCCTATGTTTGTATTTTAATTTACTTTTCTTTATCATGCCGAAATTTATCCTCCACGTATACTCGTACTGGGATTTAAGTATCTCTCCTGTCTTTATGACGCGCAACGCCCAGTTAAGTGGAGTTCTATCTCAGGAGTGGTAGTTTCTAAGCAGAGACACCGTTAAATAATAATATTAATAGTGAAATAAAAGATTCTGCCATCAATCGATCTCATTTTTACATTATAAATTAATGATTCTTTAATCAATAATAAGCTGTGCAAGTGTTAAGTTTTGGAAAAACAAGTAAATAAACTAATTCTATGAATGATTTTCAGGGAAGCAAGTTATGATAGGAAAGAAATTTGACAAGAAAAAATATATATTATTTATTAGAAAAGATCGGAAATGAAGCATCATGCAAAATCAATTCTTACTGAACTGAATGCAATAAGCATTATAAAAGTATTCCAATGAGGAAATGTTGAATTAAGTTGAAGTGATGGTAAAGGGAATATTACAATCATAGGTTGTTCAGCATTTCAAGAAATCGATAAAATTCGAGCGAAACGCATGTGTACGCGAGATGACGCACTGTATATAATACCGATTTTGAAATGATGCTCACCGTAAACCTAAGCGTATTTTCTGGAAATTCGGTCGAGTAAGAACACCACAACGGGAAAGAGCGTATCTTAGGGAGAGGATGAGTTTCCCCTTAGTGAACGTCCCTTTGATGTGCACAGTATGTCTATAGAATGAATATGAAGTGGCTTTAAAAGGGGTTCTTTGAATTGGGCACCCATTCGTGTGGGCTGATTGAAAATCCTTTTGGAGAGCGTTCGAGGGATACTATTACGTTCGCTATTTGCCTATTCTAAAGGAGCTCTAAATGATGAGGGCTAATGAAAATGACCCCTGAGGGTCATCGATGTGGGACACTAGCGAACCAAGATTAGCCGATGCAGGTCGATAGTCTTTCGCGGACCGCTGTAAAACGTGAAATATCTCAGTAAATGCCGAAGTTAGTGGTTTCTCCGATGGGTTGTGCTGACAGACCTCAGGAAAATGGTTTAGAGGAAAAGGTTTCCACGTAGTGACGGTGGAAGCTCGACTAATACACATCAAAATCGTCTAGCCAACTTTTTCTTCATTAAAATACATTCATGTGCCCGTTTCAAATAATATTTCAGTTGCATTCAAAATTGGTTTGTTTCCCTGCTCAACATTATAATTAAAATATATCCAGGAGTTGTCTATGTACTTGATAGAGCAGCAGGAATACATTTTTCGAAAGAAATAATTATTTTTAGTGGAATCAATGTCTCTGTAGGATGTTAGATACAATGATTAGTAATAATTCCTGCCTCAGTTCTTCTTTTATGGAATACAAAAGATTACTCCCAATTCCGTTGAATTTAAAGCTGAAATGTTTTCTTAGCGTAGTTTAACATTTTTTTAAACATGCAGTTTCGTAATAAAATCCACGAATGCAAACTTTTAGTATACCACATGGAATTTTATCCTTAATGATAACCAATAAATTTTTTCTTGTCTCTGTATAGTTTACATAGGTTCATATTTTGTACTTTCTGTCGTTACCAGGATCATAGTTGAGGATATAAACGCACAATGTCAGAGATTGGTGATAATAAATTTAATAAATCACTACAACTATAACTCTGAAAGAACCGTAATCATTACTAAAAACGCTACGCTCCAAAAGTCTGGATAATAATGTTTCACTTATTAGGAAACATAAATTGAAGGTCCACTATGGAATTAAACGTTGTCTATATTCATTTATACGATATGAGTAACCTTTATAAGAAATGCATTGGAGAACTTATTTAAAAAAATATGCATTAAATACGTTAATAAGATAGTTACAATACGATTGGAAAATTACTACTAGCATTCGTCGTTACTTTAAGTGAGGTGTGCTAAGACCGACTCTAGGCAACTCTGAAATACTACTTTACTAATGCAAAGATATTTATATTATTTTAAAGCTTCAATTATCTCGTAAAAAAATTAGAAGTACCTCGAAAGCAAGAGAAGTAACGAAAGACTGGAAATCGAAAAACAGGGTCTTATTTGGACGTGAAATATCGTTTTCGAATAATAATTGCGATAATTTTCATAAAAGAGTCAAATATATTGTAAAATTTGTGGTTTTGAGAAATCCGACCCTTCGACGACCAATTTTCCATTTGGAATACATCAGGAGTTTAGAGACTCATCAAAGCGTGGCCGGTGAATTGGTCCGGGGGGCATTCGTACGCGGGGAATTGATACCCCGCGCTGATGTTGTACTACTGTTATTCAGTCTTATATTAATCTACATGCCCTGTTTATTGGTAAATGTTATAAATTAATTAACCGCGGGGGTTGTGGGGTAGTACAACATCAGCGCTGGGGATCAATTCCCCGCGTACGAATTCCCCCCGGACCAATTCACCGGGAACCCGTAGGAAGATGATAATTTTTTTAAGAGGAGAAAATTTCAAAGATTTGCTTTTATTATAAACAATTCGCTGAGGCAAACTTATGACCATGTTATTGTATTTCTTATTCTAAATTCTATTGAGCATGGACGGTTTGTTTTATTCTAAAGACATTCCTGATAAAATATCAAGATTATAATCAACATAGAGAATGAAAAGGGATATATCTGCGAATACAAATTGGGGGAAAAGGAAAGTTTTTCAAATTTTAGTCTCACGTTTTCCGTAACATTCAATAAATTTTCATTAAGCTTTCTTTTAATTTTCCACTTTAAATTTCACCATAATTGATTGTAGATATTATTTTCGCAAATTGGTCGTTAACTACATTATTTTATGGCTGAAAGTTAAATTATATCAAGATCCATTATTTTAAACAGGGAAGTGTACTAACAGGGTCAACAAGCGTTTTGTACGTAACTACTGGTTTACGCGGTGGCGGTCCAGTATAAAGATTACATCCAGTATCGTTTAGAAGATCTTATAGTCTAGTGAACAAATGCAGACTCTAAAACCGCATGGTCTATATAAGCAGGAATCATGATGCTGCGCAGTTTTTCCTCTGTAAGTTTAACGCAGACCTAATCCTCCCTCTTAAGCCCCCGCAGCCGCAACTAAATGCCAGAGAGACTCTTTTTTCGCCGTAAGGACTTCATTCAAACAAAATAGGGCGATGGCAGCGCTCATTGAAATGTATGCACTCCTCTCGAGAGAGGCTGCGCCAAAAGCAAACGTTTCGGACCTGCATTCCAAACCACAAAACGACTCGCATCGTTATAATTTTTCCCTTCCACATCTGCGGGGCGCGAAATAAAAAAGGCCTCACTTTTGAGTCGAGCTCGCTCGTTTTGTTTGTCTTTTCCCCATTGTCCCCTTCGTTCCTCGAGTTCAAAAAGCGCTCTAAAAATGGGCGAAAGTGAAACTTTTTCTGGCCACCAGATGATGCTGAAATATGAAGGAGTGTTTATCAAGTATAAGCGCTATGGAAACATACGCGGATGCGATGCGGCGAAAATAGAAGTAACGGAGTAAAAAAGGGGCACATCCGGAGGGGATCCACGTAACGACTGCAGTGCGAAATTTAAGCGAAAATGACGAACAAATGCGAATCCGTGGGTCTCGGTTCGACGAGAAAACAGTTTATTCTCTTTTCGCTGTGGAGGAATAAGAAAGTAAAAGGCGGAGGTGAGGAAATTCGATTCTGCAATGTTTTATGAGGCTTTTTTGTTGGAAAACCTCAGCATAAGGAGATTCGTAGAATAATAAGGGAGGCGGAATTCTTGAGTAAGCACGCCCATTATTACGAACTAACAGGGGGAGAAAAAAACATACAATCGTGCGGTTTGGAACTCTTTGCTTAGCGATCATTTTTATTCTGGGATAACGCAAAGCTTTCGTCGAAAGAGAAATTTTCCAGACGGGCGAAACATTTTAGCCTTAATTTATTAATACGAAGCGGTGAGGGTTAAAAAATAAATAAAATAAAACCATGTAACTATGTGAAAATTTCGGTGATTTATTTAACGATTAAAATCTATGAAATAGTATACATAGCAGTTTGATCTTCATATTTGGTTTTTAAATTACGAAAATTATTTCACCAGTTGAGCGACAGTAGCTTTGGCAATTATCTTTCCACTTGAGTGTTTCGTACAATATACAGAAAACTGGATACTTTCCTCAAAATTGCTTAAATCTATTCTACGACAGATATCTAATAGCAGAGCTTATCCAGAGTCGGTTTATGGCAATTTTAAACGTTACTTCCGCATCTAAGCTTGTGAAGATAGATATAAAGAAATATGGAATAACTCTTCTAAGACTCTAAAATGATGTTCCCTTTCCAACGTCTTGTGCAAAATGTGACAAGCACACTTACAGATTTTAGATCTTCAATATGATTGAGTGATCAATTAAGAATCATTTTTTCAATATTGACAATTTTCCCCAAAAGATACATTCACTTGATAGATCACAGACGGCTCTCACTATTTGCCGACGCTGTATATTTCATCTTTCATTTAATTTGGCCAACTGTTTCAACATTAGGGATTTGGAAATTGCTGAATACCATAATTATTTTACTTAATCCATTTATATTGGTTCGAAGTTAATAAAATTGCAGTTTCCTCGTTCAATTGAAATTCTAATTTTTCTGAGACACTCTGCGGTGTTTCAGTAATTAATATTTGCCTAAGAAGTAGTTCACTTTGATTCATAAAAACAGGAAATCTTTCAAAATTGATCATTTACACCGTAAATCCCATCCCAATGTAACGTCCAATTAAAAATGTAGGAGACATTTCTTATTACATTTCATGTTGTTATCTCCTTGTAAACTTATAAATTAAAGAGAACAATTAACTCTTGAATTAATCTCAATGAATGTTAGTCGTTCATTAGAAATAAGCTACGAGTATTTTTCAATAATGTAATCATTGACTATTGTCACATTCAGTTAGATAGTGTTATAGACATTTTTCTTATGATAAACTCAATCAATGGAAAATAATTCCAATAAATAAATGGTCGAATAGAATAAACGATAAATTTAATACACTTGAAAGAAATGTTTTTTTCAATATACTATTTTAAAGTAGGTCTATCAAACTTTATTCTTTCTTGTGTACTCATGTTTAATTAGGAATTTTCGACAATTGAGTCAAACTTCGACAACCCCCGTTAACAGAATTCACTAATTGTGATGTCATGGAATCCTAAAATTGATAATATCTCCACAATTCATGCGACGGCTAATAATTTACGATGATTATTTAACTATAATATATAGAATATTTAACTGGAATATATAAAAGATTACTTCATATTATTAGCGTCGATTCTCTTACAGGGAATGTCATTATTTCAATCTTGCACGCGCATTGTTTTTTTTTCATAGTTATAAGCATATTTTGAAGGCTAGGCACTTACGTCTCTACTCTAACTCAATATTGTTTTACGTAAAATAATATTGAATTTGAGTAGAGACGTAAGCACCTAGCCTTATAAATAGGTATACTAATAACTATAAAAATAAAAAATGCACATGCAAGATTGAAATAAAGAAGTAATATTACGAGAAATAACTAAATTACCTCTAAGAAAGTAGACGGTAGCAATAAAAAGTAATCTTTTATATATTCCGAACCTTCAAAATAGGTTACTAGGATAAACTATTTTGGTGAACCCCGATTCGAAGGCCTATTCTTTGTTTGCTCAGTTGGGATCCTCGGGAATATGTTTTCTGGTCTTTTTAAGCCCCTTGCCGATTACTTCAGCGATGTTGAAGAGAAATCTTTGAAAGGATTATCGTTTTCGAGGTCATACGTATGCAAATGACCCTTGAATTATTTCCTAAGGCCACCCGAAAGAATAAATGTCACGTCGACGTCTGTATTCTATTGTGGCGGTTATGTGGGTGTGGCTTTGAAGGCTAATGGACCAACACGCCTTTTTGCGGGGGACCGCGGATCTTAGCTTACACACCGCACTGCATTTGGCTTTTTCTACATCTAACGGAACTTCTTTTCACTTTGTTAATCGTTTTTTAGGCAATAATCGCAGTGTATTTGATAAATAACTGTAGAGTAAATCTTACAAAATTGTCCTTCAAGCTTTTATAATTTGCATGTGTTGTTTATTTATTAATGTAAAAGCAGCAAGTTGGTATTAATACCAGGTAGCAACGGTCACGTCGTATTATATGTATGCTTATTATGTGTCGGTTATACCTTAATTAAGAGGCATCCTATTTTATCTGTTCGCAAACCATAAGCAGCATCTGGTGTAGGAATTTTAAAAGTAGCTGACCCAGGCTATCCTAGAGTGTGAATTTTGTAAATAAGCTTAAGAAAAGGACACATTCAATTAAAACTGTAGTTAAACATTTATAGTAACTTTAAACTAGATAAATATAAATCAAAATAATTTTTTCTGCATATCCACTGTTTTTAATTGTTTTAATTGTCCCTAATCTGTACCACCCCATTCCAATCCGTGCCTGGGGTAGAACTGGCAAAACGACATGATGTTTTTTTTAAATAAAAATATCGGTCCTTTGTTTTCTTATAATATCATTGTATTTTGTAATTAATAAACTATAATGTGATTTTTCGAAAAATTTGCAGATTTCTTAATTAGCTTTTTTGTACTTTTAAATCGTGTTTTCAACTTAGTATCCAGTTCTGCCTCGGGTTCCCCTACGGATGTACTCGAAGCAGAATATGTATGCGAGGATAGAAAAGTGTATATGGGTATGATGAATTGGCTGTGTCAATAGTGTCATTGCTTCGTAAGGGAACGGTGAGATCAATGACCATAAATGCGAGTGCATATAGCTTGCTTTATTCCGTTTAAAATGGATTATGTAAATAGTCTAAAGCTAACTGAAATGTAGGTGGAGATGTGCTTTAAACCAACTGACGTATTACAACTTTGGAGCACTTGCTAACAAATTTGTTGGGTGTTTTGTTCACCGCCTCTGTGAATTATCCGATGCTCTTGCGTCTAATTTAGCCGTCTTGAGAGAATTTGCAACTTTGAGCAAACTGTGGGTGCAGAAAGTTACTCTAACAATTTGATTAATTGAAGTATTCCTGTTCTGCAGTCACCCTCTATGTGCTTGGGTTAATCCCGTGCCACAGTTTGCTCGTTTGATCTTGTTTACTGAAAAGGATTATACAGTCAAACAAGCATTAAAATACAACTACAGGGCATTTAGTTATAACGTCCACTGATTTGATTAACGTTTAAGGGCGGTGCCTAGTTCATTCAATCGGAAAAATCGATCTTTTTATTACTTTGAAAATCAGTAGAACATTTAAAGAACAGACTTTCGAAGTTACAGAGCATTATGCGAAACGTTTAGTTGTTTTCGGCAGTAAAAGTCAGTACAGCTGCTCTAGGGCAGTGACGGTCATCCCTCAACCAATTTCTGTACTTGAGGAACATATCTGGATCTTATGGTTCATACATACTCCTCATTATTTAAGATGCTTATAGTGTCCTGACTATATAACTAAAGAACTGTCATAGATACCGTTGATGCAATAGAAGTGATGGCTCAGTATGATTCGCTTTGTGACAGCGTTCTTCCTTAAGACCGGTATTAGAGCGAATTGTGTTGCCTTCGGTCGCAGTGTACTAGATTAAATGTGCGATGCTTTATCCAAAAGGAAATTATAGTGCCCAAAATATATCCAAAATAGTGCCCTTTGTTTTCATTGACACCAGGTATTTTCATGAACATTGACTTCAAAATTAATCGTAGGCTGTTTTCAAAATATGGGTTTTTGACGTCGCGTCGGTAAAAAAGGAATTTACTATTTCTGTGGCCTTAATAGCTTAATAGCTGAACACCGTGCTGCTTTAAAGCGCTATGCAATAAGTATGTTAGAGTGGAAATGGGAGAGAGAGAGAAGTGAAGAAGTTTTCAAAATGATTTGCAAATATCTGGCGATGGAAAGAGCGTGGCCTCACCTTATGAGCGCGAGATGTAGGGAGACAGAAGCTGTACGATGAAGGATCCAACGATTCGTGGAGAGGAACAACTGAAGCTAATTTATGAAGAAGTAGAACGTATACTATATGCACCTGGTGTGGCAGATTAGCGGTTTATAATCCATAAAGCAATTCCTTTACATTGATTTTTATACCAAAGTCCTAAACCGCGCTTTTCTCGAAATACTCGTTTTTGCAATTAGCTGGCAAGATAACTCAAAATCTATCTTATCGACCAAAATTTCATTGTATATACATATAGCTTTTACATTTAAGTATTCTACCTACCCAAACTCAGATATTGATGAAAGTGTCTCTTTGAATTAAAAGTATTATTGTTGTGAAGGAAATTTTTTTAACAAAATCGAAATTTTCTCTTTCGAAGCTGCCCTTATCACAAATTTGAAAACTTACATACTTCTTAAGGTTCATCGATTAGATAACGTAATATAGAAAACAATTATGTTTTAAATTATAACGGATACTAATAACGTTAGAATATCCGTCAATGCGCAACGTCTGCGGGAACGCTGTAAAAATAGCACGATATTAGTAACACATTTGTATGATATTTTCTAAAAATATGTTTTTTGTATTCTCGAAGGCAACATGTAGGTATGTGCTTGCTTACAAAGATGTATTTTCGATCGTTTCTCTTGAATAATAAAAAAACTTATATCTTGACCTTCCAAATCTGTTCCTCCCCTTAATCAATTTCCATACTTACATTGTCTCAAATAGTAAAATATCAATCCCTATTTTCTTAGCTCTACAACTTGATTACGTGGCAACGTTGAAGTGCTGCTTTAAGCAATCGTTTATGCTGAAATATAATTTGTAAATTTTCACTAGCATTGGTTCTCAGTCTCTTTTGGAGAAATACTCTTCAAAAGTGCAACAAGGATAGTAATTGAAATTTTATTTTTTCATTTAAATTAATCATTTAGAAGTAAAATTTCATTTCCGTTGAGTCTTTATTAATTGGCTTATTATGTTTGGTGAAAATAAAACTGTATTAGAGGAAATTAGCTAATTTTATTTAACGAGCTATAAGTGGTGTTTTTTTATATTTAAATCATTTGGTTTTTGAAATGTCAACTTATGTAAACCAACGTTTCTTTATGAAAATAAACCGCAGACTTTGTATTTTCCACAAAAATTTATTAATACACGACCGGTTTCGGCCATACAGCCATCATACCACCTGATGATGGCTGTATGGCCAAAACCGGTCGTGTATTAAGAAATTTTTGTGGAAAACACAGTCTGCGGTTTATTTTCATAAATGACGTTCCACCAAGTAAAGTCAGTTCATATCGATTTCAAAGTTTCTTTGTTTGTTCCTCTTCTAACCCTTAAGAATTTAATTTAAATTGGCTATTCTTCTACACTCTGATATAAGAAAATTAATTCATAAATTTAGAAAATAGTATTTAAATGAATATTAAAGAAAAGTCCGTTAAGTTGGAGACATGTAGGGACATATCCTTTCCTGTTTTATGGATCATATTGAATAAAAAATGCCAAGTTCTACAAACACAATGTTTTGTGGAATTTTACATTTTTTATTTAATATCATCCCAATTGCGGAGTTCCACCAAGTTAAGGTTTTTTCGATCGAATTTCCTGTTTTAATTCATATCCTTAATTTCCCTCACACTCTCCTAATTTCTACCAATCGTATCTCCCCATCTTACTCTTCTCTTCCTCCTTGAACCGTTATACCGTTGAAAGTGCATCTCGTGAGAGTCACCCACCGACCATTCCCTTCTTTTCTTCATAGCGTTTACTTTCCATGAGTTTATGATCGCCGAGGATGTGGGGTAATCTGCACTCCGCTTTAGCTTTTATTTATCCTTTTATTTTATTCGTCAGTATGAATTGAGGACGAATGCCTGTTCTAATTACGTAACAAATAATTGCAAGAGACAGAAATCTGTAAACCCGTAATGAAGACGATGTTAAGATTAGCTCCGGAAGAGTTTTCATGTAGGTTTCAGCGGATTACTAAATTATTGAATTTTGCTGTGAGAATTCTACGATTCTCCTAAATTACATGCAGGATTTGAATTCTTGAAATACAAATGTAAAAATATGGATATTTTCATAACTTTCTCATCGAGATGTGTACATTTACACTCGTCGTGATTTGCCTTAAACAATTCGCCTAAACATCGCAAATATTACGCAGGATCTTTCAGTGTGTTCCAAGTACCATACCGAAATAGAGTTTTAACTATTTATAATATAATATATAATATATATATATATATATATATATATATAATAAATAATATAATAACTATTTGTTATATCAACACCAAATTTAATATATAGTACGTTAGTTGGTGTCGTTAGAGTTGATTAGGTTTTGGAGTAAATCGGTTGACAGGAAGTCGAGCTTTACATTTCGAAGCTCGTTTCTGTTTTTGCAAAATATCTACATTAATCTCATATTTAGGTATATACTATTAATTATAAAAGTTTTAGAAAATGTAATTTATTATCACCTTTGTATAAAACATATGTTTGTATAACTGATTGTTTAGGAGTTATTCATGAAATACTGATAAACCGGAAGTTGCTGATTATGTACGTTGTGGGCGCTGGGGCGATAGGCCAATTTCACCGTTTTCATCAAAAATGTCCCGTAAAACATTATTTATAATGTTTGTGACATAAAAGTTAATCACTTACATATCTTGCAAGTTTTGATTGAATATAGAGTTCGAAAATACTTTTGTAGATAAATATATATATTTTATAAATGGAGAAAGTCATGTGCTGGCCACATCAGATTTTTTGGTTAATTTTTAGGATTTCACCACAAAGAATTGTTACAACTGTGGTCGAATAAAATATTCGTTCCGGTGAAACCCCAAAAGTAGAAGGTTGCGTTGCAATCCTTAATTTGTCTGGATGGTGCTTACGGATTTGCTGTGGCCATTGCCAATTAAAGCACCGTTTCATAATTAATTTCACAGGGTAACTATATCCTCTGAGTTTCTTCCCCGTACAAGACGTAGAAAACCCACAAACCGTTCTAAGGGTGTCACCAAACCTATAGAATAGCTACTGCACACTCCTCGGCATGTAATGGATAATAAGTTTGCAGTTTAACATCGGAAAAACACGAGCAGTAAAGCGTAACGGATAACGTAAATCAAAGCGTTGTGCGTGGCGGAGGAAGACGCCAACTTGACCTGAAATTAAAACCCGAAATTTGTAGAACTGCGTGAGTTCGTAATTCCGACTTGTAATGGCTCATTACGGCAGATGGGATTAATTACCGTTCGTGTCGTAAGGCAATTAGCTCGAGATGACGCATCGATGGCACCACATCGCGCTTCACTTGTTTCCCAGGAGCCCAACTCTATTCCCTCGGGAATTTTCGAAATGAAATGAGGAAAGAGTTGTCGTGGAAAACGGTCGACGAAGAAGTGTTCATTGCGTTGTCTCCGGATTCTCTGGGGAAGAGATTGGGTTTCTTTAAGATTTCCGTAAGGGGGAGCCGGGATCTCGATGGTATGCATGCCCTTTGCATTTGTAAATGGTCCTTAGAAATATTCCGGAATTTGAAGATTATACGAAGTATTTAGAGATTTACTCCATCAAATAGTACAGTGCATATTCCATTTTATTTTTATTTGAGCTTTCTGTTTTAAATTATAAATGATGGTCATTAAAAATATAGCAACGTAAGTAATAACTGCAGCAATTCACATCGTTTTAAATTCTCTTACATATAAATCACTCAATTTTATGCTGTGGAAGTGTGCGATCTAACTATTGAGGATTTTATAGAGATGATTGAATTATAAAGAAACAAATATATCTTGGGCCCCACTCGGTTCATACTTCGAGAAATTCAATCGCTTGACCGATCGAAAGAATTCAGACACCAATAAGTCAATTATCGTTAATAAAATGCACGCAACTTTTATTGACTTATTTCCAACGTACTATTTCACAGCTTAATTGGCAGAAGATGAAGAAAAACCCTGATGAGCTATTCGGGTCATCTCTGCAAAACATACTCATTCAGTAATTTCTATTCAACGAAACCTCTTTTCAAGTATGGTGATTATTAAATGGTTAATTTAATGTATTAGTATCCCTGTTTAATAATTAAATAAGAAAATTATTCTTAAAATATATTTACTCAGAATATCATTTATACTTCGTAACGTATTAAATACTAATTGCATATACCATTCTCAAGCGACCTGTCTCCCCTCTAACACTTTAAACATATAAAAAAGAACCGTTTAATGTAAACTTTTTATATCATAATAATAAATTACTGATTATAGCCTAATATGTTCGGTTAATGGTAGTTATGCGGGGGTTTTACCGTCATTTTTTTCAGGTTGAAATTTCGAGGGTCACCATCCGAATCCGGGCCCTTCCCAGCTCGGGAGCGCCCGGCCGCCACAGCGTGGGGGCCATAAAAAAACTGACCGCGTGGAATACGATTTAAAAAGTTATAAACAATTCAAATGAGCAACAATCTATTATCTTCGCCATCTCATTCGTCCTAAGAGATATACAAGCGCCTTTTGATCGACTTTCTACGATGAAAATGAAGATTTTTCGTGATTCAACTAGAAATGCCCGTTGAAGCACGACAACGTTGCTCAGTCAGATAGGCGGGTGTTTTAAATATTTCAACGGGGGTTGGGTTGGGTTGGGGGGAGGATTTCTAGATTGTTGCTAGAAATCCCTACCCCAACCCAACGGCAACGTTGCCGTTTGTAAACGCGTAATTTCTTGCAAAAACACGAAAAATCTTAATTTTCATCTTTGAACGTCGATAAAAAGACGCAAAGGGTCCGGATTAGGACGACGACCCTCGAAATTTCTACCAGAAAAAAGTAACTGTATAACCCCCGCATACTTACCATTAACCAAATTTTCTAATGCAAGTTATTGGATAATTTCAGTAGAATATAGAGTATTTGCGAAATTTAACCCATTTAAATTGTATACGACAGTTAGCGTAAATGATACGAAATTATGAAACGATTCGTTCTAGCATTTATTTCTCTAATCTTCCTAACAGTATCAGAACGGCCCACATAACATTATCAGGTCTCATTATATCGGTTACATAATTTGAGAACGTTATTTCTCTGAACTTATTTAGTAAATTTATCCTGGTTAATACGTCTCAACAATTTTTTTTTCAAAATTAGTTAAGCCCTATAAAAAGTAAGTGTTAACATATTGCCCTTGTTTTAGGAAATATACGTGAAATACGTCAACTGTTAAAATATATCGCATTTTTATGAAAGATATACTTATCTCAAGTATATACTTATATACTTGCTTACATACTTACTCATATACTTATCTTCGTTATCAGAATAAGCCTATTTGCGAATTTGACACATCTAGTGCGTTTCATTATTTTAGATAATAATGAGTCCTATGTACTGCAGGGTTGTCTCTTTGCGGTGTTCCTCAATCTGATGATAGAGATTACGATTTACCGCTTACATTATAAGATTTCAACTACAGTTTTCATCGATCAAATTTACTACGGAAACAGAAACGCAGTATAGCATCTTGAACAGACTCTGCGTTTATAAGGAAGAGCTTGAGAGTTTTGAAAGGATTGTTTTGGAGTTAGGGGTTTTGCCATTGAATTCAGAATTAGTCGCGTGCTCCATTCGGAGGCAATTAAACTCTCTTATCGCTCTCATCAGTGTAATCTCTTCTTAATTCCGACGGTTATTACGGAAAGAGTGAAAGTGAAATTGACTTTCACTGCGGGAATAAGAAAGATTATTTTCAAGGATTTAATGATTCATTTGGAGAAGGAATGGTTCGCATGCTTGGTTACTAACGTGCCAATTTCCAGTCTTCACCATGAGTGCGTTTCTGGAATGAGTATTTGTTTCCACCCACCGCAATCAATGGAGGAGTATTTTATCTAGTAACTATTCTCGTTTATTTATTAATTCAAGCGATATGAGTTTCATAAATAAGAAATGCATCGAGGGACTAACTCCAGGAACAATTTAATGCATTTCAGATAGAATTATGATGGAATCAGAAGAGGTCTTAATGAGCTATTTCAACTCGACGTTACTAAAGTATCGTTGGCTCGACTCTAGACCACCCGCAATTACTCTCATAAGATATACAGGTAAACCTTTTCAAATATTAGTTAACGTTACTTATCATTCTTTTACCTCTGAAGATCATCTAAGTGAAGAGGTTTTCCGTGGATCCTTTCCGGGTTCCTGGAATCGATCCAAAGTAAACTTCCATTCGTCCTGCCGTAAGTGTCTTAAATCTCTGTATGTATGCATCATAAGGGATTTACGATTGTGCTACGATGTTTCGTATTTGGCGAAATAATAAAAGTATCAACAGAACAAAGTGCGAGTTAACCTTTTAATAGTAGGCAATGTAATAAAGCTGAAAGCAGTACAATTCATACTGTATATTAAGTAGACTGACATATGCTGTTTGTATACATTAAAAGTTCCTTAAATCAGGATATGCTTTCATGTGAAGTATTGGTTTGTATGTTATGTTTTACTGTAGAATTCCATACAGACATCGCCTCTCTAATTTAGTTGAATTTATGATTAGAATTTCATTTCGAATCTGTGATTTTTTCCACCGTCGATCAACGACTCTTTGATCTAATAGTCAAACATCAATATATCACTCGAGCAGTTAATCTTGATAGAAGCTGTAACCATATTTTAACTTAGTAACAAAGAATATCTTCTTCCAGAATTCATTAAAATAACAAAACATATGCTCCTTTGAATGCGCTAATTATTTTGTTACCTATTTTCGAAGTAAATAATATTTTCATATATTTTTTTTCATAGCTCCATTGTTCTTTCAATTCTTGGTAAATAGTAACTTAATGCTGGTGACAGCTTAAAAAAGAACGCAAATCATAAATGTGTTGTTTTACTAAGTCCAAAGTGATAAAATTGGAAAAGGCTGTTTGCCTCTCATTGCCCTTTTTCGATTATTTTTGAATTTTCGTGCAACGGATCATCAATTTAGTGTAATTCAACATAATATCCAAAAAGGCTATCTCATTACCACTCGAGTACCTTCACCTTTAGCCCCAAAACCGCCTCATCTTCGCTTCTCTCACCTCAATCCCTTTGTTTTTCTCTCGCTTTGGATAATGAATGAGATAGAATCAGTTTTGCCGCTTCTTGCTTTAGGAGAGTTGAGTGGAGCGATACAAGGGTCCCTAAAAAAATAAACAGTGCCGAGGAACGTGTGTATCGGACAAGGGGTGGGAGCGCTGTATTAATGTTGGGTTGGCAGTGATGAATTGTGAGAAAAGGGGCCGTAATTCAGGTGCTGAAGCAGATCATGAGGGGACGTGCATTATAGGCGGTCTATTTAAAGGATCCTTTATTGACTGCCTCCATCACGCCGTGTGAACCTCACAGGTATTCTTAGGATGGTGTAATAGGTGCGGAAAGCCTGTTTTCTAGCTTCCATTAGCTAGTCTACCGCACAATTTATAGAGGCACTAAATTGTTCGGTTAGTTGAGGTCAGTGAAACATGACAATGGATCTATAAATATGTGTACCATGATTCTATCTCTACACATTTTTATCTGATTGAATTTTCGATTGTTTATCGAAGTAGAATGTTATTAAATATGTATAGAAAAAATAATCTCTTATTTTTTATTTGACGAAATATTATTTAAATTCAATATGTGACATTTCAGTGAAAAAATTAAGTGACGATCCAGTTTGAATTGTTCTCACTGAATTATTTCACGAATGCTATTTTTTGTGGTTTATTAGAAATATCTCACTTATTATTTACTCTTTTTTCACCGGAGGCCATCGCATCTATTGGTAACATACTTCTAAATTCGCTGTTTATAATGCAATTGAATTTCTGTTCATTGGTTGTACATTCCCAGGAGACAAACGGAAGCGAAAACCTCGGAGTGGATTGGCACAATAGATGAATTGATTGAACCATTCTTGTGGAAAGAGGAATTAATTAAGTAATAGCAATGTAGCAATTAGGGGAGGTGGTTGTATTAGGTAGTGCATTGTATCATTGCATAGGCAGAAACAGAAGCGGGGTTATTTTGCTTTCAATTAAATGTTATTTTTTGTATTTATTTTAAAATAAAACGATTCATTTCATAATTTTTGTCCTTCTTAATAGCTATCAGAACTCTTATATCTTCCGAAACTTTCATCTTATTGAAGCCTCAAGTGTCTTGCCTATTTTAGGTTCCATGCCCGGTCAATATTTTATCCGTTTGTAAAATTTTAACATAATTCCTTCTGTTATTATGGTATTTGGTTCCTCTTCTCATAATCCTCGTTTCAAACAATTTGAAGGATTTATTTTCAATCGAAGTATTTTTTAAACAAGCACTTTTTTATGTTCCCGTATGTTTGGTATCCTAAAAAGAATTGGTGAATATGTTCCATATTTCAAAGGCCTAAGTCTACTTTATTTAATTTTGTCACATAGTAAATGTTACTTAACGAAAAGAGGCATTCCATAGGTAGGATTTCTTTAATCTTTTTGTGTTATCTTCCTCGAATTTTCATGATTCGCATCATAGGTAATTGAAGTGTATGTCATTGAAAATATCCTAATTTAATGAAACAATGTCCCAAGGAATAATTACCAAGTATCCCAAGGAATGATTCAGTTATCCATTTCTATGAGTAAAAACAACAAAATCCAAAATTTAAATCTTATAACTGTTTTCATAATGAAGATCGCGAATTTAATTACAGTCCCAATAATTTGGATCGTCGTGTAACATGAAGCATAAATTTTAATTTAAAAACATGAAATTTAAATCTACTTAAAAAAACAGCCATACTTTCATACATTTAATCGAATTTTAATATTTGCAGCAACATGTAGTAAGATTTACATATTGTTTACAAGTTACCTAAGGAATTCTACGCAGTGAAGTAATTACGTTTATCCGTTTGATTGAATTCGTGGTTCATCAAACCTTTGCAATTTTCAACAAAGCTAAATGTTATTTATTCTTTTTAACCATCAAATTACTTTAAACTTATTCGGTCCAATTCCTTTCTCGAATGTTTATCGGTACCAACCACGCAATCCCAAATTTTTCTGACGTAACATTCTATGGTCAGCATCTCTGAATGAAATAATAGCTAAGCCTCATACATGGGTACTCTGAATAGTTTTGCGTATCTTTTGAAAGGTACCCACAAAAATTGCAGCAATTTTGAACGCGAAGTTGTTGTTTGACAGTCAAATAAAAACTGCCAGTTTAAACTGAGAATAAAACATGTGAGAAAAATAAATGAATTATAACAATTACAAAATATAGAACAAGGTAATTAGAAGTTCATAAAAGAGATTTTACTTTCAATGAGTCAACGAACGAATCTTCCTTAGGTTAATGCGACACGATCTACAGGGGGAATCGAGCAAAAAGGGGGAATACCAAAGAAAAGAGAATGTGTAATAAGTGAGAGTATTTGAGTGGAATAATAAAGTAAAGAAATCAAACGAGTAAATCTGTTAGGAATGGGAAAGACGAAGAAAGACGTTAAGTTTAAGTGACGGAAAGACTTAATTTAGACGTGGAAAATCAGAAAGGAATTTATAACAGATTGAATAAATTGGTATATGACTTAAATTACTTTTATTACATCAGCTAACTTCATATCCTATGTGGGGAATATATGAGGTAATATTAGTAGGTTTTCCATTTGGTCACCCAAAATAGCATCATTCAAAAATCCGGATATTACCTCCGCAGGATGGGGAAAAATAGATTTTAGCAATATTTAAGCCAACGTATTTAGAGGATTAGCGTAAAAATGGCAACCGCAGGGACATTTGAGTTCTCTAAAAAAATCGCAGGCGTCGAGGTAAGTCCCGCGGCTAATTTTTGCTGCGGTTATTCAGGAATCATTCCTTTTAAAATATTACGCCAAACGTCTTTGCGGATGTAAATATACCAAATATGGGATTTTTTTAAACAATGATCCTTCTTAGATGTTAAATTCAGTTAAATTGGTCGCTCCGAATGGGATGTTTCTTGAAAATTACTTGGAATGTCACTAATTATCCTTTACTGCAGTAATAAGCTCCCGGATAAATACTTATAATTCGTAGGAAATTCACTTCTTCAAAATTGAGTTTGGATATATGCATACTAATGCAATTTTTTATTTAAATTTACATTTTATCTTTATCTAAGATACGGCAATATGGATATATACAATGAGTTGCAATGTAAACACGATATTAAAAAATTATATTACCCTACTAAAATTCATATTTCACCAAGTAAGAATGATTTGCTTCATATTATATCATCCTGAATATATTTATCTCTGCTAATATTTTTTGATGAATGGAATATTTTTCATTCGTTTTACGGCAAAATATATTTGAATATAATTTATATGTTTATTTTCATCGGAGCTTTTTCGATTATTGTGAAAACATATATTACTGGGGTATTAATGATGACTGAATCCATTTGGACGACGTCGTTTTTGACATATTAGCTGATTTTTCAACCATTTATTAGGTTTATTTTTTTCCGGAAGCAACATAATTTAATGTAGTTATTTAAGTTATCTATGATGGATAAACTAAGCAAATTGTTTGTTGAAAACGAATGGAAGTATCACGGTGGATATTTACATAAAATTATAGGAAAATCGTTATCCAAATTACGTTTTAGGAAAGAATATCTGTACAGCTATCAAGGGTTTTTCTACGATAGAATTCTCTCTGTGAAGGAAATGCAATGGAGGCAGCGGCCTGGTAATTTATCTCGAGTGGAATGTTCTTTTCCTCGAGTCCACTGGGAATCGAGGCTATTGCAGTCCTTTGCTGAGGGCGGCGCAATGTCCTTTCGCAGTATTAACACTTTCCGAAAGGGGACGCTATCTGTGTATTTCTGATAAAAGGACGGAAAGGAGAGCAGCAATGGCATATATCGAAAGGAAACGGGGGCTTCTGAGGCTGCATTT
Organism: Sympetrum striolatum; assembly: GCA_947579665.1. Taxonomy (NCBI): domain Eukaryota; kingdom Metazoa; phylum Arthropoda; class Insecta; order Odonata; family Libellulidae; genus Sympetrum; species Sympetrum striolatum. The sequence goes on from OX388349.1 coordinate 77,039,546, forward strand.
CGGATACGGTCAGATTCGGTTCGGATAGCGTCGGTGGAGTAAACACCTACGCTTGAGGACGGCCGATAATACGCTGTAAACTTCTCTTGCAATGGCCTACCCTGAACTTTCAAAGTAGTATTTTAAATGTACAAATTAAAGGAAAATTTTTCAAAATATCACGAATTTTTGTAACAATATAATTTTATTGCAATAAATATTCCTCGCGTCGTTATCTGTGTGGAAAGAAATGAAAGAATGGAAAGAAATTAACCAAAAATATTTTTTATCTATTAAATTAAATTTGGTAGGTCTTATGAGAATAATTTGTAAAGCTAAATAAAATGGAAATAACATTATTGGCGTTTAAGATATTCTTATTTTGTCAATTTTTCACATGAGTCGAGAAGATTTCGTTACATAACAAAAAAATATTTTCTCTGCTACGAAATTCGGACTTAATTTGATAAGTAGAGTATGTACAAGTGATGTAGTTCCATAACTGCATTACTCATGGTTGTTTTTAGGAGTTCATAGAGAAATTTTGTGCAAATTTAATGTTTAGAAAGACAAAGCTTTAAATAGTACTCCCCAAGCTTTTTTTCAGATCAATTCGTAATAAACAACTGAGAATTCGTGGCGAACAAAGAAATTCGTTCGTTGATTTCAGTAAAAACTCGAAGAATTTGCTGCTGAAGTATCTTATAGGTATGTTTTTAAAGTTCTGGAGAGTATTTATTTGCAGACAGCGACTCTTTAGATGAGGAACCCGTAGTATAATCCATGCACTAATGGGCAAGGAAGTTAAGGAAGTCCATTGCTATTCAGTGAGGTGAATTGTTACTGTTAGTTCAGCTGTATTTTCCACGCCGAAAAGAAGCAGCATTGATAACAGTAAAAATGTATAAATTATAATAATCGTGAGGCAATATTCAATAATGATTTAGTATTTAGTTAAAAAGAATGTATACATATGTTAGTAAATGCATTCGAAATATCTGGCATTAATGGAATAAAACGTAGTAGGTGAAATTAGAAGTAAAATCGGTTAATGGTAGCTGAGCGGGGTTTTTACCCTTACGTTTTTTCAGGTAGAAATTCCGAGGGTCGCCATCCTAATCCGGACCCTTACCTCCGCTGGAGCGCCCGGCCGTCACAGCATGGGGGAACATAAAAAAATTTTACCTGTTTACACACGCCAACGTTGCCGTTGTGTTGGGGTAGGGGGAGGGATTTCTATCAAAAATCTAGAAATCTAGAAATCTTCCCCCCAACCCAACACAACCCCCGTTGAGATATTTTATACACCCGCCTATCAGACCCCCCGTATAAACCCGTGTGTAAGCAGGTAATTTCTTGCAAAATCACGAATAATCTTAATTTTGATTGTAGAACGTCAATCAAAAGACGATTTTGTATCTCTTAGGACGAGTGAGAGGACAAAGATAATAAATTGTTGCTCATTTGAATTGTTTATAACTTTTTAAATCGTATTCCACGCGGTCAGTTCTTTTTATGGTCCCCCATGCTGTGACGGCCGGGCGCTTCAGCGTAGGTAAGTTTCCGGATTAGGATAGCGACCCTCGGAATTTATACCTGAAAAAAAGTAACGGTAAAAACCCCGCTTAGCTATAATTAACCGTAAATTCACTAGAAGTTGCGTTCAGCGGTTTACTCTCTGAACCGAGAGTACGTGATATCCCACACATAACGCATTGGCGTAATATGTGATCGCTCTGTTCCTAGAAATACTAATGCCCATTTCGTATGGTAAAGGACTCCAAATGTTGAGAGATCTCAGTTTCATCTAAAGGTGTCGCCGTTTTCGAGCACCGCACTTAACCTTTCACCGAAACAGGAAATGGATTCATGAGAATCCTTGTGTAGAGCGAATGAAGCGTGGGAGAAGCAAGCACGTGTTAAATGTTTACTCGGGGGTAAAAGTGTGGCCACTCGGCTCTCTTTCTCGACTGTCCCGTGGGAGGCACTTCCCCAAAGGAGCACTTCCCTTCTTCTCTGCGTTCCCTTCGGAAGGGCACGCGTGACTTGGAATGCACGAAATGAGAAGATTTCCGGAAGCTGTCGTGCTTCTTAAATTTTTAAGTTTTCAATCCTTTTCTTTCCGTGTCTGTGAGAGGATTTCAAAGCCTCGAGAATACCAATATTAAAAGGAAATTGAAATTGAAGGAAAATGAAATTTACTAACCCGCGTAACTCTGTCTCGTATAAACACTTGGTGAAGAAGCTGCGACATACGGTGGACGTGGCCTTCCTGAAGAAGTGATTTATTTGAATTATTTTGTTTTTAGTAACTGGAGTAATTTCTTGTTTTTTACTCCATTCGATTGATTTCAATCAATCCAAGCCAATTTTGATGCTGAAACTAGACAAGATTAAATACGTCACTCGAGTACAGCAAAGTGTATCCGATTTAAGAGATTTAGTTCCCCGGCCCCACTTACACTGTCCTCTAAATCTTTATACGAATTACACTAATTAAAAAGTGTTTCCGAACAGGTTTCACGGCGCACTGGGGCACCGCACGTTATTGGTTTGCCGCACAGAATAAAATAATTCTATATTTCTAAAAGGTGTATAATTCCCTAAAAGATATCGCTTTTTTACATTAATTATGCTTTCTATTTCCCTTGAAGTTTTTATGTGAATTTAGCAAAGAACATATATATTTTTGTGAAACTACTCCCTTCTCTTTTTCATTGAACTAATTTTCGGGTTGATGCACCCTGAATTTTAATCGATTGCTTATTTTTCCGCAGAAAATGATTGGGTGATTTCTTTAAACACATGATCTTCCCTTACTAGTGAGAGGTTCCTGCTACCAAACTATGATGAATGGACTATTTTCATTTGTCTTATGGTTCAAGATAGAGAAAAATGTATCTTAGAAGAATTACAATTAAAATCGATTACGGCAGGCTTTACCTAGTAGAAACCCGCATCAATCAATGTGATTGTTAAAAATTAGAATTCTCAGGATGGCAAACATAAAATCACGAGCACTCTTCCCCACACATGTATTTGAAAACGACCTGTTTCGGCACAAATCGTCAATCATCTGGTCTACATTTTGATGGCCGATCTGTTATACTTGTGATTTTATTCTTATCTTTCTTAGAATTCTAATGTTTAACAATCCCAGCATGGAAGGTAGATATTGTATGTACATAGCTAAGGTGGAAGCTGTCGTACTAAATCATGTTTTTCGCACCTGGATAAAAATATAGCAATAAATCCTAAAAATGTGTTCTGCAAAAAGAGTGGATACTGTTATCTTTTAACTAGTGGATCTAAAATAAAATATCTCCACCTAAATATTATTAGAATGTTAGTTAGAATTATTTTGTTATTTTTTCTGATGATAAAGCCAAAAGAATCAAAGTGCGATTTGGACTGTCATACATGAAAGCCACAAGACCAAAGCCCATCATTTTTTCAATCGCTTTCATTTCAAGCTTATTTCATAGAGAACTTCTACAACAATGATAGTTTTCTGTTGATTGTCTAACATCGCTCCAAAAACGAAACGTTTTCGGATGAATTTGTGTTAGAAAGAAAAGAATTAATTCTGTAAAAAATAGAGAATCAGAATTAACCAAAGTTACCCAAAAAATATGAGGCGCTTTTTCATCTTGAAATAAAATGATTATCTAGAATTAATTTCGTACGGCGGCATGTAACGATAAAATTAGCTGTTTTTTACCCTTTAAATGAATTTTATTAATGATCCTAGTTCGTAATTCGTTCTAAAAAAAGCAAGCTAAAAGACGAGTGACATTGTTTAGTTTCAAAAAAGTATAAATTCTAATAAATGATTAAAGTTTACATTATTCTGCACTTGACCCTATTTGATAATATTTTGTGGTGAAAAATAACATGTATTATTCATATTCAAATCTCAAGCCATTCCATTCGTGGAGGGCATATTTACTGCAGTACTTTGAGAAAATGAGATTTCCTGGGTGGGTCGCCATACACCTATTCTCATATACGCTTATTTCCATTCGTTCCATATCTCATTTTTACGAGCGCCATAAAGAGCGCTAATTTTGAAAATCTCAGCTACACTTAATGTGACTGGAACAGGCCAGAATAGCAGCAATTTTCAGGGAGAGTTATGTCTGCAGAGAACAAAACCCTTTCTGAAATAACAAAAGAATGCATTTAGAGCTCGGAATGCCATGTGCTATAGATAAAGTTGCTCTTGGGTGTATGCGAGGAAATTTACGCGATCCAGATTCGTCCAAATTTCAGATAATGTCAAACCGTACGAGTTGCGAAGGCGCTCTTCACTTGTCAGATATATAATTATTTCTTGTTATGATGCGTGTAGGGAACTTTTCATAGCTAAAAATACTATCGAGAGTTTACTTAGAGAAGCAAATTGAATGATATATTGCTGATTATTATGGTGAAAGACTCGGTACTAATTTCTATAATCTGAATATTGTTCTGGTCTCTCCAATTCTTGCTTCCCGACCTAAATATGTCTCATACATATTATAACAGAGAAGCCGTCCGTTTAGAACGTTTTTGTTGTTGCATTTGGATGTAAATTTAATGGCTTTACCCTAATTACGTAAGATTATCTCCTAAATTATAATAAGAAGCAAGCTAAGAGAAGAAAAGATTAAAATTTTACCTACTCAAATCTCAAAATTCATCTCAGTTTGCGGAGAAGCGCCAACGGTTAAAAGTAGATCCGCTGTTATTTTGGAATTACAGCTCGTTTGAACTGTAGGTGAATACAATTATTAACGCAAGAAATGTTTCCCAGTAGCTAAGTAAACCGTTCCAATGTGATGAGATAACAACACTGTTATTACGAGCTATCGTCAGTTCCCGGTGGTTGTGATAAATTGATTAAGCACCAATATTATTCTAATAATGCATTATATGTCTTACCTGGGACTTACTTCGGTCTGTGAAGCCATATTAGTTTTCATCTTCAATATCAACCTGACTGTAAGTGTACCGAAAAATTCACTTGAATTTAAAAGTTTAAGGCCTGAAAGAAAGAAGAGTAAGTTAAGAGCGTTGACTCTTTGGAACTACTACTATTGGTGGCTTTTGGATATAGCGCCTTCTTGTTTCATTAAATATGTAATTTTGCACTACTAAGACGACCTAATCACATAGACCAAGACAAGAAAGTCAATGGAAAGTTATCAACGAAAATTGTAATTTTGATTTGGTTACCAGTAAATATAATTTATACATAATGTACGCATATTTCCATGATATTACTCCATTTTCCATATTTTAAAAAGTATACGATAGTTATTTGATGCTTTGTAACTGTGCCGAAGCTTCCGCTGAGCCTTTTGTTCAGCTCCGTTTTTGGAAGTGGGGACGGATTTCCAGTGGAGCCCCATTTTCTTGATAGGGTTTGATGACAGAGTACCAGGTGAAGAAGTAGGAAACCGGATTTTTTTGTAAAAATTACACTTCTGTTATTTGAAAATTATCGTAAGTATCGAAAAGAATCGTAAATTATCGTCTTCATCCGATGAGGCTTGCAAGTCCTTGTCTTCAAACTTTTTCGGTGGTTTCCCACGGCCCTCGTTTCTTACGTCAAAATCACCACTTTTAAATTTTTTTCACCACTCGAAGCACTGAGTTTTGCCAATAGCATGTTCACCGTATGCTTTGATAAGCATTCGATGCGATTCTGTAGCTAAATGGTAGCAGAAAACCAATTCTATCCGCAAATCATAGTTCGTAGGCACAAAACTCGACAAATTTGAGTTTTTAGAATATTATACCGGTGTATGAAACTTAGGTTATTGCGTGTTGACAAACTTCGTTAGAGGGAGAAGATGGCGCTGCAGAAGCGGTCTTACGGTCTTTAAACTGATAGCGAGCACCATCTATAGGGAGATTACGGTTTCATACTTTTACACCTGGTATATAAAACAAATGCAAAACCTAATCACTCTTCGTCGATCATCGTGATTTCTGTCAATAATAACAATTTCGACAACCATAAATAATGGAGAATTATTAATAAAAATTGAATGCGATTAATATCTACTTTGGGTTTGAAACGATCAAGCGATGTTTCAAGGATTTTTGTAATGAATTAATGAATTAATGTTCTTACTCAGTAAATAAATATTATAACGAATTTACATAAGTTGAAAAAACTCTATTGTATCATTCCTTGAAAATCGCAAGGGTTGCTAATAAAACTTTTAAGAGATGACTGAATAAATAACTTAAACAGGAACGGGAATAATGTTGCTACTATTCTCGTAGTTACTGGTTTTCATGGAAACCATTGTGACACAACGAAAGCAAAGCAAAATAGAGCCATCGCAAAAAGACGACTCGCTTCGGAGAACAAATAATAAGGAATCGAGAGGAATGGAAATTTCTTCCCAAACAAGAAGCGGCACCACCTGCCACTTCCCTTCGCCAAATTTGCTTATGCAGATGAAATGAGTTCCTCTGCGGAATTTTTAGGGTAGACACCTTGGGAGAGAGGGGATAAGGGATGAAAAATGGTCCAAATAAAGGGAGATTCATGGCCGCACGAGAAAACAAAGAATATTTCCCGATTTAAATGATCGTTGAAAAAGCAAGATCAAAGATTTCTTTTCGCAAAATATGTGAACAGTTGTTCGGAAGTCTTTTCGGAATGAGAACCTCATGAACGTCCTATAGCTGTTTCTTTTTCTCTAATATCTTTATATCGCTATAAACACAGGAAGGATTTCGTTTGCTTGGTGAAAATCGCGAATCTCAACGTGTTTTCAGCTCTAATTTAGCGAGCTATTTAGTTTTTCATATCTTCCTGTGAATGTCTTGTTTTTTCACTCGGTAGGATCCTGCAATATACACGTTTCATTCTAAAAGTAAATACATCTGTTGCATCCAAGGAATACTAATCCTAATTGTCCAATCGATCCCAGAGTATCCCAGTTTCGATCCTAATTATTTGTATTGTAACTGAATGTCGACTAACGACATTTTTTCAAAATAATAGGTTTTTATTCATTTTTTCATTCAAAATAGTAGGTTTACTATTATATTTGAATAATTGAAGGGAATATAATTTTATCGTAAAGATGTGATGGATACAAGATTCACTAATTTATTTTCGTATGCTCTACCATCTTAAGGTTTTTGGACAGAAATAAATAATATTTTATGATTACTTTATTCTGTATTAATATCTTAATTTGGTTTGTATGTTAGTTGGCGCCCATCACACATTTGACGATAATCATACTGAAATCTGTGGAATTTTCGTTTTTATACGTTGGATTGAAGAGAGGGGAAGTTATTGTGTACTGACTTATCCAATTGATATTTACGAAAATACGTTCGTCTCCCCGCAAATACTACTGATTAGGCATGAATATCACTCAATGCTCCGTATCCTTTTGGTTGCGCACTACAGCACTCTCCATGAGTAACACTAAGCGATAGTGAATAAAAATATCCCTGTCCACGCGGTTTTCACCTCATGGAAAGACCTTTGGCAGCTTCCCAAAAGACAAAACAAGTGACAAGAGCTAAAGAACCGCAAGGAACGTGGTGATAGCAGCATACGAGCGCCTTCCCACGGCCCCCGAATTCAATGCACGACGTCCTTTCCTCGAGGAAGTGAGGAAAGATAGTGTGGAAGGAAATGTGAAAAGCAAACCAGGATAGGGGAAGTAGAAGTGGAGTTGGAGCAGGAATTGGGTAATGGACGGAGGAAGCGATAGACAAAAATAATGGAAGTAATTTTTTTAAGCACCTAAGTTCAAACACAAACATTTTTATTATGTTTTTTGCTGGAAACTTGAGTGTAGTATTTATATTGAGCCTTTTGATGCTGCCAAAATATTCAATTTTTCAGAATTAATGATCGTCAAGTGAAAACCAATGACTGAGAACTTAGAGTGGGGGCATCGGAGAAACGAAAACCCGAAAGTTTTCGAAGTTGAGATGAATCAGAGGTAATATTAATAGGAATATAAAAATACTCACTAGAGAATTTTCTTTCACTTCTATTTATTCTATGAATGCACTCAATCTGACGATGAAATTATGACTGGCAAACAAATTTTTAGGTTGACACTTATCGTCATCCAATAATAAATATACCCACGTACGGGCTCTTGCAAAAGTCTGTGAGCATGTTCTGTCGCTATTCTAGAGTCCAGCAGTGCAATTAAATTTTCTGTTTGAACTACGCGATTCTCAGAATGGAAAGAAAACAGGGGTATTACAAAAAGAACGACTATTATCGAGTCTCACCCCAAACATGTGAAAATATTTTGAGGCCTTTCGAGGCATATTCTTTTACGAAATCTGTCCAATTCTTATGAAAAATTAGGTGACGCTGAATAGTTCCGGAAAATTGAAAGATTCCTACACGATTTAAATATTATGGAATCTTAAGCTTTTGATTTCGCTGCTGAGAAATAACCAATAAATATGTGAAATTACTTGGCGAGTTTCGATATTTTAAACAAGTATTACCGATTTCTTCCTAAAAATTGGTTACGTAGATATTCCAGGCTTTTTTAATGCAACAATGGAACGATTTTTAAATGTAATAAATCCAAATAGGAGACAAAATTGTGATATATTACGCTTTAGAAGCTTATTTTTTCTCATATAATTCTTAAAAGACCATTTTTATGCGAAATTTGAAGATAAAGTTCGGAAATAGAACGATTCTTACAAATACTTAAATAACGAATTAAAAAAATATATGTTTTTGAGCAAAATACGGGTGATTTCGTGGTAAAAAGATTGTTATCAGCACAAAATATCTAATTATGAGCAAAATCAGGAAGATATGGGGAAAATATAAAAAACCCCAACAAACAATATTTAAATGAGCGAAATACGGACGTGTTTATCAAAAAACAAACCCCAAGGTAATTTAACAAATACTAAGCGTAACTCTAAACAATCAACAGAATATTGTTTACTCTTATATTCTATAAACAGCCATGGAGAGAAGATACTAGGAGTAGCTTAATCCCAGGTTAAACAAATCAGTTTGTTAGCAAAATTACATTACATAAATATATTTTCTCATAAAAAGAAATTAGCGATATTTTGACGATTATGACGCGAGATCAAAATATCTTATTTAATCTTATTAGATCTAAAAACAGAAAATTTGGTCATGAAATCATATTATTGTCAGCAAAGTTATATCGTATGCAATGCAAAAGCTCTTCATTGTTTGCATAAATAAAGAACATTGTCTACGAAATGAGCTCCAATCGTGACCAAAAATCTTTAAGTAAATTAAATTAAATTTGTCATAAAGTAAGATTATTTTCCGTTCCTTGCACGAACGAGACTAGGCCTTTTCATCCATAATTTGGAATCCGAGTACTGTATCCACTGCCATACACCAAAAGTGGCTCACGCGTTGTTTTTCTAAAAATGGCAGTATTCAAGTTAAAACAAAGCCTAATTAGCAGAAAATATCAGTACTTAACATTATTTTCAACGATTTTTTAAAATGAGAATGCATCGGAAATTCAACTGAGTTACAGATGAAATAAAAAGCAATGCGGATACGTATATAAGTATGCAGTACGAGATATACCTTTCATTCTAACAAATTAACAAGGACGCTTAGCCATTGTGACAGCGATACACATATAAGCTGGTGTTGGGTGCAAATTACACATTTGGTAAAAACTGTCTTTCGCATGAGAAGTCACTCACATCAGGTGCACCACACCCAATTCTAAGAAGCGTTCAACGGACATCAATCGCTTGCACGTCTGAATTATGGGCTCGGAATTGCAGAGCGTACGTGCGTGAGTTTGGTGTCCACTGAATTGGAATCATTCGGGCGAAGACGGGAAAAGCGGATGGAGCCATTGCCTTGAATACCAGAGGACTCTCCACTAGCGCGTTTAAACCCCGTTTGCAATCCTCCGATTATGAAATGGATGAGAGTAAATTTTAATGAAATCTGTTTGCTCTTTTTTATTTCATACGAGTATCAATAAAATATATGCTAAAATATTTTTGCATTTTTGTCCGGACTTAAGACACAGATTATGTGGTAGATTTTCACATAAATTGTTTTATTATTTAATAATAATAATTATAATGTATGATTTTACGTTAATCCTTTAGCTCATAAGAATGCCAAGTCAATATCTGAATAATAACGATCATTGGTGTTTAAGTTCAATAGCTTTGATGCATTTTTTCTTTTCGTTTCACATTTTCTAATTCATATACTCCGCATCCCTGATTTAATAAACACGATTAATCATTAAAGACTACTAATTATGACTGTATGAAACTATAAGCGAATAAACCGATGAGGAAAACTTCTTAGAAGAACGGGATTCGAAACCATATCGTCCATTTTCCAAGCGACTGCTCTAACAAGTTGAGCTATCTTGTCAGAATATTCAAATATTTCGTTATGGGATAATTGCTGGTTAGTCACCAAGGAAATGGAGTCCCGGTCCTTTTTCATATCGATTTCTTCTCGAAAATATTCCGCATTCATTATGGTACAGTTTTCTGCTGCTGGAATTGTCAGGAGGGAACGATTGCGTCTACGTAACATGCAAATTTGAGAAAAATGATCGGAAGAATTGACAAACATAATATGCTGCTGATTCCTCTCACTATTAGGGTAATGAGGATAATCTTGACATATCTCACCCCAAAATGATGTATCTAATTCATGATTTTCATTCAAAATTAATAGACGTTAATGCTTTTATGTTACGGAGCGAGTCAAATGAATAAGACACCGAAAACGTAGCATAGCTTGCGAAGGGAAATATAAATTGAATTCAATGCAATACTCTTGGAATTTCATCTCACGAATTACCGTGAGTGCTTGTTAGACTCATTTACCAAGATTATACTCATTTACCCAAGATTTGCTTTCGTACTAAAGGTAAATAGCGGCTGAATATAACTGCAATCCACGCCTGATAATTATATTAGAGAATTTGGATGCGTTTTTGATATCGTAGGTAAAACAGGATAAACATAATATAAAATACTAAGAGAGACAGTAAAATTATGTTTTTAGATGGCGCTGTGCTGGTTTATGAGAGTTTTCTGTGAAATTTCGTTACTTATACGGCTCGTATTTAGTGCAGCTTTGTGCCTAAATGGGAATTCTGTGGGAAATAGGTGCTTTTCGATTATACAGATGTGGACATCCATTGCGTCTGTTTGTACTTTGCTTTGCCTCTGGGGCTTCCACTGTGTGTAATTTCTAAAGAAACTTTATTGCACGAGTTTGCATGTCCTCTTGCTATTTATTGCTAGGCCTAACTAATGCATATGTGTTCCGCTTTATCGTAGATTTCCATCCTTAATTTGTTTTTGGAATTAATTAATTGAGATTTTTCAAAGAGATTTTTATCTGCTGATAATAAATTTGATATATATATATATATATATTTCTTGTGGACAGATGTAATTGTGATTTGATATAACATAATATAGGAATTTTCATGATGCTCTCGCAGTCCCACCGATTTGTATGCTCTATTTTCTCATAGCTTTATCACACAATCTGATGACCATAAAATTCCTTTCATGAATTAATTTATGTTGAATAGTAGTGAAAATCGGTTTATGTATATTATTCGAACATGTTACTTTGAGTAACCATGTTCAACTGTTATTCGACCAAGATACCGAATCTAAAGCAGTTGAAACCGGGATGCAAATGGTTGTAAGATCGAAAATTTTTAAATATTTAACGTTTTTTTAGAATTTCCTTCTCATGTTTTAGAGGGTACTCCATAATTTCCTTCATCAAAGTTTTTCCTTAAAACCGGGGCGAAAGACCAAACGCATTCGAAGTGAGACAGCAAAGGTGAAAGTACAGTGATCCCAAAAGTGATTTCTGTTTCATTCAATTTGTCCTGATCTGAGAACAACCGGTACACTCACGAGTTAACTGTCATACTGAAAACAGTACATATCAAAATGATCCGGAACAAGTATTTATAGGACTTTCAGGTCAATTAAGGCAATAAGTAACTTAGATTAGGTGTTCAAATATGTGTATGCTCGCCAATACCAAATATTAACAAATAAAATGCCGTTGTAGATCTCTTTCTGTATAATATTCGGCGTGGATAAAATCAGTATAATGCTCCTCGGTTAATAATGCAATTTTAAGCCAAATAAATGGCTTATCTTTAGTGCACAAATAATTGGCTATTGGATTCTTGAAAATGTAATAGCTTAGATAATAAAGCTAATAAGAAACATGTATAGATTGAAGATTTTTTTATATTACCCTAATGACTTATGGAATAAACAAAGACGTATTACACTTATAACTTACTTTCTTATTTATGGAATATGAAAGACATTTTAAATTTTTTGTCAAATCTTAGTTAATGTTCAATTTTCCAGAACCTCCGTGCTCTAATTTGAAGAGAGTCACTTCTGAAGAAAATCCAGCGAAATGGAGAACATGGTTCCGCATTAGGATTCGTTTGGAAGATATAATAGTTTGAAAGTCAGAAGAAATGAGAAATATAGGTCTTTGGTGAGTACAACAGCCATTTGTTTCTCTTCATTTGATTGGCATAAATAGTATTTTGTCCCTCATTACTATGAGAATATTAACCATTGTACTTTGCGGCCCAATGACTCGCACACCTTAAACCTTAAGAGACGCCTAGTATTTCGCAGTGATAACTTTCAAAATCTTTATTATAGAGAAAAATTCCAATTATAACAAGCTCGTTTAAATATAACGGCCTGCAATAGGTACACACCTGTTTTTTGGAAGTTATGATCCTCAAATTAAGTAAACTTTCATTACCTCTCTTAAAATTAGAGACGTAAATTTTCAGAAACTTACATTTTATGCACCAACGAACACATAAGTTATATTTTTCCAGAAGATTGTATGCGTCAAATTTAATTGCATCATCTACTGTTACAAATCCAGTGATTATCTCATAGGCAAGACCATTTCGCATTTTTATCTACTTACCCCGAAAGAAAACGTCCTCAAAAGTTCTCAAAATTTTTCATATATTTTATAAAAATGCTATGATATTTCAAAATGGTCAATGCACAGGAAACTGTTCAATGGAGAAGGTTGGAAGTTGTAATTTCGCCCAATCTCATCAAAACCCGTAGCAAGCCGAATGTATTAAGGGTAATTGATTGAATTTTTCCTTATGAAATTATGTTATTATCACTGAATAGCGAAATTTATAACATGCAATAGAATAATCTATAATTATTTATCAGTATAGTTTACATGTAATTTTGAAATTCTTCCATGCAAAGTCAACTTTATGTATTATTTGAATATAAATTTAGAATTGCCTCCCCAATCCATTTCACCTTGGTATTCTTAACTAGAAATTGGATTTCTGAATGTCTTGGGAAATTCTTAGAAAAATTCAATCCACTTGAGATCTATAAAATCCCTTTCTATTTCGATTCCTCTCCTGAAGACCCCCCTTTTATTCCGAGGAATTGGAGAGGGAGAGGCTTAAAGAATGGTCTTCGCGTATATGGGGAGAAAAATAAAATGGCAATTTCACGCGACGGTTGGCTCCTTGGTACCCTTTCAGTGGTGTTCCTCCTTGGTGCTCCGCTCCTTTTTTATTCCGCTCTGCCGACCGTCATTTTTTCTTCATCGTCCGCTTATGCCGCTGGCGTCGCCCTCATCGCAAACTGAGAGAGATCCCGTGTCTTAGAGTACAAAGTTCGTTTCTTTTTCGTTTTTTCCCCCCTTAAGGAGAAAATGCCAAAAGAGAGGGCATAAAACCGCATCGCCGTAGAGTGCGCTGCTGAAAACGGCACGACGTTTTTTCCGTCAGATGTGAAGACATTTTTTGTGGGGAAAAAATATTGCTGGCCTCAATTTCTCGTGGAAACGGAATCTTGGCTTCGGAAAAATGCATTTTTTCTTCTTCTCCCTCACTCTCTCTGTGGACAATCGTCCTTCGTCTTATATCGCTCGAAAACTTCGGCGCTTTGGTTTGCTCGAATCGATAGTCATTTCGGAGATATTTGGCCCACGACTTGCTCGAATGAGCCATGACGGAATTAGGTCTCAATACCTGCAATTGGGATTGTTTCGGTTACCTTTGCAGATAATGGTGGACTCGTAGCTCATCAATTCCTTTCCACCTTTTTTATATTTTTCTATATACTGTAGAACTCCAATTTCAAATAATCAAAACTTCGGATAATCGAAAATTCTGATAATTAATTAACTTCTGTATGTACACTCCTGGCCAAAATTAACGCAGCACCGGTCGTTAGGATCGCTAGGGAGGTGCTGCATTAATTTTGGCCAGGAGTGTACATTGAAAACGGGAGAAAAAAAATACATATATAGTATAAAAGAGCTATGTATTAATTAATTTAAATAATGTTAACACTTTGTCATGTGAAGCCTTCTAAATACTGATGAATATACTTTAACCAAATCAAACTAATGTAGTATTTACATTATTAAATATTTTTTATAAAACATTTATAAAATATTTTTAAGCAGTATACTCAGCTCAGCGGCAGGCGCGTGTGTTTTTTTTCGTGTAGTTCTATTCGGTTTCTACCGTTATGCTTACCACGTCAGCGAATTTAGAACTGCAATATGAGATGGTTTCCTAAGGCGATTCGGATAATCAGCGATTCGGACAGTCGGAGTTTGGATAATCGGAGGTCTACTGTACTATATTTCTTATACCTAACGAATACTTATTATATTATAATACGTATTACAAATATTATAAGTTTCCTTTCTCAATTGCGTAAGGAAAAAAATACCAATTCACTGCGGAATAAATTATATATATAGAAAGAATCTAAGAGTGATTTGTACTTTTAACAAAAACATTATATTAATAATATTTGTAGTAAAAGTACTAATCTTTTTTAAATTCTTTCCACTATGGATTATTGCAACACCTCCCCTGATTCTGTGAAGTATATTTTAAATAGTTACTATAAGGCAATAAAGGAGAATGTTTTCACGCCGTGTGATAAACATGAACTACCGTATGAAAAGTTGATATAAGTTCATCTCTCGTACGACGTAATTTAATGTTCTATAATAATCGTTTTTAAAAATGTTTTTTTCAAAACTTTATATCCAAAATATCAAATTTAATTAAATTATATGTATGTAAATTAAACAACACGAACTACGAATTCAAAGGCAAACTAAAAACTGAATCATGATCCAAATTCTCCCAATGACAAAGTAATAATCAAAGTAACCAGTCCTAACCATGATATATTTATTTAATAATTAATCGGTTGGTGAAACATCTTTTTTTTTTGTCCTGGGAAAACCAGAAAACCAGTAATTTCCAGTAAAGAAAGATATTGTGTCATATTGCTTAGTAAGGCTTAAAAATTATTAATCACCTATTGATTCTGTTCGTTCCACGCCCACAATAATGATCTGATGTTTAGGAATCAGGACACAAAACACTGAAATTCGATTATGCAGATTATTTTGACATATCTGACATTAAATTTACCATTTTTTAAATACATAAAGTTTTATCACCAAAATTATGATGAATTTGTTTCGTTGTGTAATTTTGGGCATTGGATGCTAATTATTGAAATTTTATAACTTTTTTCTACCAATTCCAACCAACTTTGTAATCTTTGTTTTCGGTTTCTGTGGAGTTGATCAATATTTTGATGAGAAATTCTCATTTTTTTATTCCAAATCTCTGCACATGCGAAGGATTTTGAAATTCTCTTTCGGTTTCTCCTCTTCTTAAGTATTCCATCCTTTTTGGATTTGTCTACAGCACTCCTCCAGTCGTCTCTCTTTTCAGCTTTTCTTTTCAGTCCTTGATAGCTGGTGTAGTTCAGATCCTCCAATAACTGCTTCGTATAACCAAGTCGAGGTCTTCCTCTACATCTTTTCCCTTCAGTCATTTCTTCTAGTACCGTCTTTATCATGCTCTCGTGCCTCAGAACGCGCCCCACAAGTCATGTCCTTCTGTACTTTATACTTTTCCATATATCATTTTTTTCTCCTATTTTCTGAAAAACCTCTTCATGTTATTTTATCTTTCCAGTTAATCTTGAGCATCCTCCTGTAGCACCGGTTTTCAAAGGATTCAAGTCTTCTTCTTTCTCCACTGTCCATGTTTCACACTCATATAGAGCAACACTCTATATGTATGCTTTTAGTAGTCTCTTCCTCATACACAACTCGATATTGTTTGAAGTAAAGAGTCGTTTTTTCTTGTTGAAAACTATCTTTGATTGTCTTATTCTACTTCTTATCTCCCTTTTACTTCTACCATCTTTAGTTATTATGCTTCCCAAATAAGTAAATTCATCGACCTCTTACAGCGTTTCCTCTTTCACTATTATGGTGACATTATCGTTTCTTCGTCTGTCATCTTTGTCACATACCATTATTTTAGTTATAGTTTTACTGATCTTCATTTCGTATTCCTTCTCCATGATATTTTCCATCATTTTTAGTATGATCTCCAGATCCCCTGCACTTTCCACCGTCACAACAATATCATCTGCAAATCGAATCATATTTATCCTCTTCCCTTGTATTTTTATCCCTAAATCCATGTTTTCTCTAACTTTATTCAGAGCGTCTAGGATAGAAGCATTAAAAATTATTGGGGAGAGAACACAGCCTTGTCTTACTCCTTTCCGTATTACTGTTTCTTATTCTTCATTTCCTATTTTTTAACTGCAATTTCGTTTTTGTACAAATTCCAAATTATTTTTCTCTCTTTGTATTCTATTTCATATTTCCTTAAGATTTTAAGCATTTTGGACCATTATCGAAAGCTTTTTCAATGTATACAAAGGGTGAATGGGTTTTACTGCTCTTCTCTTGTCTTTAATTTAATATTAACCGCAGTCCTAAAATTGCTTCTTTTGTTCCGACTCTTTTTCTGAAACAAAATTGATCTTCTGTCAAAAAATATTCTGTTTTTATTTCCATTTGGTGTAATATTATGTTGTAGACAATTTTTGATACATAGAACATTAGGTTTATTGTGCGATATTGCTCACATTTCATTGCTTTTTCGGAATGGGAACTCAATTTTTTCACAAAGTCAGATGGCAATATGGCATAAATGCAACGTAAACCTTTCGGTTTACGTGACATTTATGTTATTATTTACAAATACCTTACTTTAAACCTCGAAGTTACAGTAAATACTCTCGTATAATCCAAGAAGTAGTTTTCACCGTAATGTTGAACCTCGCATATTACGCCCTTTCGGAAATATCTTTAAGCAGTTCATTTATCTTTAAACCCCGGCATCCAGGCTAATGGAGGGTATTGGAACGGGGATCATCTTATTTGAGATAAACAGACTTTTCATCCATTTATCGAGAGAATAAGGATTGGAAGATCGGAAAAGGCTTCCTATATAGCGAATGGAAACTACATTAAGACGTCCGCCATCTTTTACTGGGGGAGCAAACGAAAGGAAAACAAGAATGAATACGGCAGAATTTAAAAAAGAGAAATTCCCTTTAATTTGCAGTCGTGGAATAAATAAAGGCCCACCCTTCTTCCTCTTCGGGAAAGCAAAAGCCCTGTTGCGAATCAGATTAAGTCAGAGAGAATTCCCCCGCGTTTTGGGGGACGAAGTGTTCGCGGCGAAAAATTCGGAAAAGAATGGCGGAGAAAAACATATATCTTGGAAGCAGCGGCAAGAGTCCACTTCCGTAGAGGTGTCAGGGAGCAAGGGGTATCATTACACGGAATCCATACCCTGGAGACTGGAAGAGATCGGTCGCCTTGGAGATGGGAACGAAGGATGGGAAAAGAAATTCGGTATAAAGAAGAAAAGTCACTCCCCCAACGGGGGGACTGCTTGAATATGGACCTTAGGGCCCAGAATGCCCCTAAAACTCCCTAAAAACATTCTTCCACCCTCTTTTGTCCTATTCCGATCCTCCGTCGGCCGAGAAAAGTCGATCTTTCGGACTTTACCCTCCGTTGACCCTCCTCTTCTCTCTCATTTCCTTTGTGCTCCCTTCGATTCCAAGATTATCTCGGATCCCATCTCCTTAAAAACTCGTTCCTTCCGATTCGCTCCCTAAATACTCTTCTTTCCCCTCTTTTTTCACCAAACGGCCTCGTTCTTTGTTTCGTGAAAAGCGTCTCGTGCAGCGTCCGCAAACTGCTGGGATGGAGCCACTCTCAAATGTTTACTGTTTCCCAGGGATCGGACTTTTGGAGTGCTTCGCTTCGACTCTATTCGGGATAAAGGCTCCATGTTTTATGTTTCAGAAACAAGCAGTTGTTACTGATATGTTTTTCCTCTTGGTTGCATGTCATCTCCATCGACCACCATTTCTTTGCAAGAATCTTCATTCTCGACTACTCAAATATGTCTTTGAGCAAAGTTTGCTCTTCTGCTGCCAAGTCGATATTTTCTGTCCTCTCCTCCTTCTTTTCCAAATACTTTCCTGTATGTCATTATGCTATGTTTCCAAGATATGCTTTAAATGTTTAACATTCTAGGTAATAATCCGTTACAGTCTTCCCCTACGGAATGTATCCCAGTATATCGTGGTATATGGCAGAATATTTAGAGCAGGTTCCCGGATAGAGAAATATATCGTGTTCAAATATTAAGTTGAATTGGCAGTTTTCGTAATTCATAACATCTGCCTATCAAATTAAACTTCTTCCTCATGTTATTACCGTAATCTTAGCTTTGCTCATTTGTGGGGACAAAACAGAGCATTACAGAATCACTACTATTGGCCTTCGACGAGGAACCGGCAGTTTTTTAAAGGAGTTCGAAGCTACCGTTTCTTCTGAAACGTATATGTTCATCAGGCTGGTTTATAATGATGAAATATAATAGAAAAAGCATAAGTTTTAGGTTAGCCAATAATTAGTTGGATACTATAATTACTGGAACCAAATAGACTTCCAAATGAGCGTTCTCCACCCTTTGCTACTCGCCCTTTGTTCTAGAGGTTCTGTTTCCCTTCCTTTCGGTAATATATAACAGATATTTCTTAACATTCTAAGTAATTGAAGGCGTGATTTACCGTAAAAAATAATTAATTAATTGGAAATTTTTCTGTAGAGTGTTTTCTAATGTACTCGTAGCTAAATTATCTTAAAGTTGTCACCTCATTACTCATCACTTCGTTATGATTCATACTGATAATGCTTAATTGTTTAGTTTATTTTATCGATAAATCTGTTCACATGCTGATTTAAAAATATAAGAACTCGTGATATGTGTTACTCAAAATTTTTCAGCTTCTCGTTTAGCTGTTTAAACCACCAATTTTGATTTTTTCTATAAGAATGAAAAGGTAATTTTCTGTTTTTCGTGTGAAATAGCGAAATCTACAAAACTTTTAATGTGATCGATCACAATAAGTAAAATTATTCTGTTTATAATTAAGTGAAACGAATTGCAATTTCTTGCTATTGGGACTCCACAATAGAAAAATTGCTGATTCAACCTATTAAAAGAAAGCTAAATACCTTGGGTTTACTATTTTTTGTTTTACCTTTAAATGAGGTATTTTGACCGATTAGCAGCTTACGTAAATGCTAGAGAGATAGCGATTCGCAAATTAATTGTCTTTAAAACAGTCAATTACTTATTTAGTGATAGGTGTCTACTAATTCGCTTTTCTTGCAAAATATATAAATTTCAGAAAAAAACGCCCCCAAACTTGTTGCAAATGTATCAGAACGAAAATCCATGGCGAAAGGTCTCTTTTTTCCGAATGGCGGCGAAAATGAAAGTGGCGGAGGAAGAGACAATATTTTCGGAGCAAACGAGATTGAATCATGCGACGCTCGAGAAATAACCGTAATTTCCTTTCGTTAACACCGATTTTTGTGTTTCCCTTTTTCGGCCAATCATAGCCCAAAACGACCTCGCTCTCTATCTCCTTTCCTTCGTATTATTCTTTCCTCTTCCCTTGTCTCCCTATTATCGGCATTCGCTGGAGCTTTCAGAAGGGCATTTCCCGATATCTTCCTTTTGAGAATTCTTCCCATTTATTCCTCGTAATCTCTTCCTTTTCCTTATTCCATTTACAATAGACTTTTTTCCCTTCTTTCATCTGCAATGAGACGTCACATTATTTTCCAATGTTTCACTTCACATTTTCGATTTCAAAGGACTTCGCAACTGAATTCATTCAACGAAATTGGGCCGCAGACGATTTCAAAGATATCCTAATGAGAGCCTCAGGATTCAATATTACTACAATAGACTCCGTTCCTTATTTTATTTTCTGAACAATCATTTTTTAGTTCGGCTTAATATAATAGATATTAGGCCTCGTTTAGGCTAAGATTTCCGTAGTATATTTATTACAGTTGTTTTAAAGACGAATACTTTGAAATTCTACCGAATTTTGAGGCCGAGTTGTAATAGGAAAAGTAAAGTTTGCTTTTTTGCCCAAATATTCACCAGACTGGCTTAGTCAACTTAAAGTTATTGTCAGGCGCAGGAGAAGATTTTAATTTTTGTAGATGGTCATATGGCCTGAATAAAGCCGTTTTATTATTATTATTATTATTATTATAAAAGAATTCTTTGGAATAAAGCTTATTTTTTCCGGATGAACACTCAGTAAAAATACTTTTGAAAAGATTGAAAATACGAAGGTAAAAGTGAGGCATAAATTGTCGATTTTCCTATACGTCCTAATAAAGGGAAAATGAAGAGAATTACATTCATCAACAAATTTTCTCATATTGAATCAATCGGCTAACTGAGAAAAAATTGATTGAGTAAAAAATTACTTTTATTCGTAACCTCTTTTATCCCAATTTTTTCAATTCTCTCACATTATAACTTACAACACTTTTCTTTTCACCAAAAGGAAAGGAGATATTTATATCTCCAAGTTTATACGCAATTCATTTATAGAAACACTAATAAAAACCCTTTTGAAAGAAGTCTGTCTGAACCTGGAAGATTTTACTTCTGACAGGACAGCTTTGGTGGTTAAAGCTGGATCACGGATAGATGAAGATCCTGGGTTCTGTTCCCGCTATCGTTATATGGAATTCCGGGGTGCACCCCCATATATGTAAATACACCGAACCCTTTGCCTTACATGTATAGAAGTAATTCTTACCACTTTAGTCAAAGGAAAAACGCTGTTTGTTTTCCTTCCAATATCATTTATTCAAGAAATTGACGAGTTTACCTATTGAAAACAGGACATTATTCTGAGTCATTGAAGAGATATATAAGTTAATTATCTGTAACTTCAATTGGTAATAGAATTAGGTCCGGGCGCCTCAACTGCGAGGTACTGTACCCTACAAACACAGTTCAACTGAAATATTGGACCAAATACATTCTGATAGCTAAAACCCAGTCCAGCACATATTAGGCAAAGAAACCAATAAATAAATTAATAGATGAAAACCAAATGTATGTAAGTAAAATACACGAATAAGTGTAGGTACCTCCTAGTGTAGGTAAAATATCTTTCCGTAGAGGGGTTTTGGTTGTATCTATTTATATAAAATTGGTAAATGTGGAATTACTAATTTCCTGACAGCACAAGACCTGTCATTAATCTAGTAGATTCCAGATAAAAATGTTAAAATGAACAGTGAAAATAAGTAAATGAAATCTGTTCCTAATCTAGAACAGAAAATGTTGCCAAAGAATTTTCTCATTTACGGTTGTGAGAGCGGAGTAGAGATTTTTAGTAGGGAATGACTAAAGTTACGTCTATCCTTTTTGAAAGTATCGCGTAGTTGTAGTAGTAGTAAGACTAATTATGTTTCTCATTCTACCACGTTTCAAGCAGAAGTAAAAATCTTCACAAAATCACTCTAGCAATTGCCTCATATACTTGGTGGAATATTTTGCAGGTATTCATGTGTTGTTCTGTACGCATTATACTCAGTAAACAAGATAAATATCACATACCCTTTTGATGCTCATCTCCAATTAAATGAGTGTCATCGTTAAGATTTTCAGTGCGACGAGTCAACTCATCTTCAAATGCGTACATACATTACGGCATTAAATTACTCGCAATTTGGCCCATTTGTCGCGTATTAATTTCCCAAACATTAGGTACCATAGGTGAGGATTAATCGGTCTTTAGAAATATATCAACCCATCAAATGAGCTCCTCAATTATAGCATATTAATACAATAATAATAATATAATAATACGATTATATAATTTAATAATAATATAATAATGATTTAATAATAATATAATTTAATGATAATATAATTATATAATTTAAAAATAATTTAATAATCTAATTTAATGATAATATAATTATATGATTTAATAATAATATAATTTAATAATACTATAATTTAATAATATGACTCAATACAAGTGCTACTAAAAGAAAAAGAATTTGGTAGGGTTTTGATTTTGTGCATAAATCTACCTAATGTTGCCTCCTATTTCCGTCAGTGAACTTTCTGGGATCATATATCAGATCATTTCGCTGTATTACGTATATTTAGTGTTTGGTGCTTTTGAGACGCAGATGAACTCACTTCCGGTTGAGAAAGCGATCAATCACTCGAGATACTCGATCGTGTGTATCGAGATTTTTATTTACGATCGATGGCCGACGGTAATTTACTTTTAAGGCTTGAGAAATGATGGCATTGGTTAGCGAATGATCCTCTCTCCGCATTGTTTCCCTTCGCATTTTTCCCCTCGTCAGTTCGACGTGAAAGGTGATTATTTCGCGGACACAACCTGATGTCCCTCCCTCTCATCCATTTTCCTCTCACTTCCTCGTTATTCCAAACAACCTCAAGTTGCCAAACTCGGGTTAAAGTTTCGGTTGACGTAAAAACCGTTATCATTTAAGAAATGTCTGTCTGTCAAGCCAAATACCAGATGTAGACTAGATCAAGCATTCTCAAATCCTCCCCTATCACCTAATTATTTTGGATTTAGAATGAGGCTTACTTAGCAAGCTGAGAAGTGAGGCATTTGAGTTTCGCTTTTCTCACGTAGTCGGAAGTTCTATTAACAGATTGTTTTTTACAAGCTATTACATAAATAATTCGAATGAAAATAAAGTAAAAATGTTTTCAAAGGCCAGGTAAACGAGATGACTTAAATATATTATACAGCGAATATTTGGATTTGTTTACAAAACATTCGTGTTACCTAGATTTTTAAGCGATTCTCAAGAAATTTGAAAAATTATTCCAAATAGTGTTCTTTTCTACTGTAAAAAAGAGAAAGTGACAACTGCAAATTATATCAAAATCAAGAGTGATGAAATTGTCTATCTCTGATGAGTCTTTATTATAAAACATTTATTATACGGCGTATGGTATTTGTGGAGAGTAATTTTTGTGTTCAGTTAATCTTGAGAGGGGAGATTCTCTCTTTTTTGTGCGGTGATTTTGATGAAAATTTTTGTGGTGATGCAGGAAGTGGAGTAATCACAAATTGTGATCGTGTAAGCGTAAGTAAGTAATTGTAAGCGTTCGTGTGAATAGGCCTTAGTTTCCCAGCCTAATCCCGGCCGGTTTCAATAATAGATTGCAAACGACAATCTGAATATGGTAACCCCCCATTCAAGCGGGAATAACCCGCTGTTTGCGAGTAATTCTCAGATTTATTCTCAATTTGTTTGTTATATTTCTTCTTGTTAATCACTGATAATCCCTATAACATGGTCCTCGATTGCATCCTATCATTAGGAAAGGATAACCACTTCTTTTCGCTCATTGGCTACAGAACGGATTTACTTCTCCGAGTGCAATATCATTCATACCAATGGGTAAACCTGTTCATTTCAATACAAGTTCTCCTGATTTCTACAGGTAACCCTTTCTAACCCCAGCTAAATGCATATCCCTCACAAGTTATCCAATCCCACAACTACAGTAGTGCACTCCTATCCTCTGCTTGTCTCAGTAGCAATCAATTCATCACTTTCACTCGCTGACGCAGTACACAGAGGCCACCAATCAATCAGATGCGGCGTCATATGGGAGCGTACATGCATACGGAATCGCCCGTGTACTCTTTCGATTTATTTCCTGCGAAGGAACATCAGGTGTTCCCAAATGTCTCCTTACATTCCTCGGCCCTAATCAACGATCAATCACTATGTTCCCACGGAAAAAACCCTTCCTTCTTTCGCCCATCCATTCATCACCCCAAGTCGCACCTTAGATTCCCATTTCACGCGCAAGAGGGAAGCACCTCTCCTTCTTTCTCATTGGCCGAAATTAGAGCTCACTTTTTGAGACAATGGCAAAGTTCGCTTTTGCTTCTAACAAGTGTCATTTCTGCACCTTATTACAGAAACACCCCTTTGCTGTTGGAATTATTGGTATCTCAGAGGTCACGGTCGTTTGGGTAGAATGGAATTTGAATATTTATGAATAACATATTCTTATGTGAAAACACGTTAATTATAATATATCCAGGCTTTTGAGTTGTGCCATACTTAAGGAATAAAAAATCCTAGAAATTTCCACTAGAATAGCTCGTAAATTCAAATCAAATTGCGTAAATAAACAAATAATTAATAAATAGGAAATAAAATAACTGTCTGCGTCCACAATTTTATTTTTAAAAAATACGACCGGTTTCGGGTTCAACCCATCATCAGGTAACCAGAAGACAATAATCACAGAGTATATATACAACTGAAAACCAAGGGAGGGGCAAAGAGAGTGAAGGGGCTAGCAGGAAGAATGTGGGGGAGGGGGCGGGAGGTGAGGAAGAATAGACCTAAAAATGGCGGAATTATTTTCGCTGAAGAGATGCTCGTTAACTAGGTTCCTGGAAAACTGCAGGTGGCGGTGTATTTCCAATTGTTCGAGGAGGTTGAGCCTTTTCCCTTTAGAAGCCACGTTAAGAAGAATGGGAGAGAAGGATGCTCCGTGGTTACTTTCGTTTAAATGCATTGCGAAATGTGAATTTTTTAAATCTTTAAGGAAGGATGCTCTGTGTTCTTCAGCACGTGTTGCTATGGCCCTACCACTCTGGCCAACGTAGCTACTGTCGCAATCCTCGCAGTCCAGTCTGTAAATTCCCGATATTTTATTATTCTGAGATTTATCCCGACCGTTGCATAAGTGCGAGCGGAGATTGGAGCTCGTATAAAAGGCTGGGCGGAAATTTTCAGAGGGGAAGAACTTATTAATTTTATAACTGAAGCTATCAATAAATTTTAATCTATAAAAACGGGGGGGTTTCTCAGGAGGAGAAACAGGAGAATAAATCATATTAATGGCGAATTGCCTTTGTTTTTTACGGAGCAAATTGACCATCAGCTGTTTTGGGAAGCCGTTCTTTTTGGCGATAAAATGGATGGTATTAAGTTCTTTCCTGAAATTTTGGGGGGACATGGGGATATGGAGGAGGCGATGAAAGAGAGAGTGAAAGAAGGCTAGTTTATGGGAAAAGGGGTGATTTGAAGAAAAGGGGATGGCATGGTCCGTATAGGTAGGCTTCCTATGGATTGCAAAGGACATTTCACAATCATTTAGACTAATATTAATATCCAGGAAATTTAACGAGTGATTGGATTCAAGTTCATGCGTGAAGCTAAGAGAAGGGTGTAGAGAGTTTAAGAAGTTGAGGAAATGGAGGAGCTGGCGATTAGTTCCTTTCCAGATACAGAGAATATCATCAACATATCGATGCCAAGACACAATATTGGGAAGGTATATACAGTTGGAATTAAAAAGTGAACATTCCATTTCATTTACAAAAATATCTGCTAGAAGTGGAGAGAGAGGGCTGCCCATGGCAAGGCCTTTCTCTTGTTTATAACATGTCCCATTAAAAATAAAATAATTTTGATTCACACACACTTTGAGTAGGTTTAAAAGGTCTTTGATATAATCCACTTCACAATTGATTTCCACTAACATAGACCTAAGGATATCTAGAGTCTCGTTGACGGGCACGTTGGTGAATAAGTCTTTTACGTCAAAGGAAACTAATTTACAGTTAGGGGGAAACTTTCTGTCTTTTAGGATAGCGCACAATTCCACAGAGTTTTTAACAGTATATTTGGGTTGGAATACCCCAAGATTCGTAAGGATACTATTTAATTTCCAAGCGAGTTTTCGGGATGGGGCTGAAACACTTGAAACGACAGGTCTGACCGGCACGTTAGCTTTGTGTATTTTAGGCAAGCCAAAAAGCTTCGGGGGTTGGGGATTCATCATAAGCACACGATATTTGCAACTATCGTCTAAAACTTTAGAAGCAAGCACATTTTTCCTCACAAGGGTTTGGTATTGGGGGGTGGGATCACTTGGTAGTTCGCTGATACCGTTGTTCGATATAAAATCACAGCACTTATCTAAGTAGTCTGATTTGTCCAGAATAACCACACAACTGCCTTTGTCCGCTTTGCTGATGGTAAGGTCGGCTGAACTGACAGTCTTCTTGATGTTCCGCAGGATTCGCAAATTAGAGACCTCACTTGAAGAAGGAGGAGGGAGGGAAGAAAGGTGAGATGATAAAGCTTCTGCGCACTTGTGTTTGATTGAGGGATGGCTGGAGGCCGCAACTTCACAGTCCATGGCTAGATCCACGAATTCAGAGGGTGGGCGTGGGAGGAGTGGGTTGAATTTCAGGCCGTTACTTAAAAAGGCTACTTCACTCTCACTAAATTGATGTTTGGAAAGATTAAGCACTCTATCATGAAATACGTGAGGGATGTCTTCCTCGCGTGAGATTACAGGATGACTATCTTGGTTAAACGCTTTACTACAAAGATTGAGAAGTTTTGCATTGAGAGCTTTACGTTTTTCAACGGTAGTGACTTCCGTTAATTCTCTAATAGAGTCCTCTAAAAGGCACCACTCGACGTTGTGTAGAGAGAAACACAGTTCGGATCTTAAGAGAAACAAGTAATAGAATAGGTTGTTGCGTACCGCATACCAGTGTCGAAGCTCCTTCTTAATCCAACTGATGGGAATTTACAGACTGGACTGCGAGGATTGCGACAGTAGCTACGTTGGCCAGAGTGGTAGGGCCATAGCAACACGTGCTGAAGAACACAGAGCATCCTTCCTTAAAGATTTAAAAAATTCACATTTCGCAATGCATTTAAACGAAAGTAACCACGGAGCATCCTTCTCTCCCATTCTTCTTAACGTGGCTTCTAAAGGGAAAAGGCTCAACCTCCTCGAACAATTGGAAATACACCGCCACCTGCAGTTTTCCAGGAACCTAGTTAACGAGCATCTCTTCAGCGAAAATAATTCCGCCATTTTTAGGTCTATTCTTCCTCACCTCCCGCCCCCTCCCCCACATTCTTCCTGCTAGCCCCTTCACTCTCTTTGCCCCTCCCTTGGTTTTCAGTTGTATATATACTCTGTGATTATTGTCTTCTGGTTACCTGATGATGGGTTGAACCCGAAACCGGTCGTATTTTTTAAAAATAAAATTGTGGACGCAGACAGTTATTTTATTTCCTATTTATTATGGAAAAGTTCCACCAAATATCGCCAGAAAGCATCAAAAAACAAATAATTAAATGAATAAAAATAACACTTTCTTTTGTCTCTTGGCAATTGTTCTCCACTAGTTAGAACCATTTATTGAATTTATTGATGAATGTTCCTCTCACATGGTTTACGTTGAAAATAATTCTTTAACATTTTACTATTTCTGGTTTCAATTGGTAAAATATCCCGAATAGCTAAAGAATATGAACATATGAATTTACATTACAAAGCAAAATCTTATTCCTGTTTTTCATAATACATAAATTTTTGAACGAGTTAGAATTCGGTATCGTCAATCATCAGCTCGTTTTGTGAACCCTTCGCAAAAAATAATAATTTTCAATCCACGTATTTGTCGATAGAATTGCGCCTCATTTCCTCTCCCGTTTCGATAATCAGGCAGTAATTGATGGCTTGATTACGGATGCGGTTCACTTTTAGATGCGAAGATCACAATTTTCTCTTTCAACCAAAAAGCATAGTAGAGGATAACATTCCATAGTGTTATTTTCTTCTTCTAAAATTCTCTATTTTAAGAACATTGAAGATTTGAAAGGCGTTATCTATTTTCTTTTGACACTGATCCACCTCCTTGCCTATCCTATTGATACTTATCATATGTATTCTTCGTTAAACTATTTCTTACCAATTTCTCATTAAAATTTTGCTCGGCCAAACAGTGTTAGAAGACTTATTATTTACCCCATTGGCTGCCTTGAATTCCAGATTTACTCTATTAACATAATTAATCAATACTGAACGCAAAGTTTCTTCAACGTAATTTAATAATTTATTTTTCGTAAACGAGAGAAGAATATAGTTTGGGGAATCTGATTAATTATGATTATCACGAAGTCAATCATCTTAATTATTGAAATATTTTTGATCGAAGAAGAATATCACAGAGAACTTCATTTTCATTTCCCCTTTTCAATAACTCCTTTTACGAAACCATATTTTGATTACAAACGACCCGAAAGAATGAAATCTCTTAGATAGGACATTTTCGTATGAATTCCAGTCTTCAAAAGTTTCACATGGGAGTTCAATCAGCCCTAATTTTACTTTGACAGATAGTTAAGTCTCCTTAGTAGAGTAGAAGCATTCTTCTCCAAAAGGATTTGAATTCCTAATGTTTTTATTCTCCCTCTTCGGTGAAATTCGTATTGGTGTTCGTGCATGTTTTCGCTTACTTTCGGTGAGAAATTCAGGTTGCTTTAAAAAAATTTTCAATATTTATTTCCTTACTTTACGAGATATTTACTGGTTTTTTAATTCGTTTTCCTTTTGTAGTAAAGATGAAAACATCGTGTTCAAAGGGAGATGAAGAATCCAATACTATTCATCACAAAAAAGTTTCTCCGTTTAGTCGCATTGAACGAATGGATACTGTCCCGATTTTTTGTTGTTAGAAGTAATTATTGTATTTTTTATTCCTACTGTATCACAAGAAAGCCTCCGGATAGAATGAATCTATAATTCTTAAGCGACTGCTTTGTATCTTCATTTTCTGCCCAGCGTTATCCCTAAGAAAGAGTATATACAGAAACATTGATTTTTTTAATACATAATTAGATTGTCTCTAAAATGAGCATGTTTTAAAACGCAACAAATGTCCAAAGACTCGTTGTATCAGGATTGAAAAATAAGCGAGTCAAGTTTTGTTCGCATTCTTCTTCTTTCTGAAGTTTCTTTGCGGTAAATTTTCCAGCTAAAGGGATTCATTATTCTTCTTCTTTGGCACTTCAAACAACTTCTGCGTTTTTGTCATTAACAGAATCCGCATCGATCTCTTTTGCTAGGATGAAATGAGAGCGTCCAAAAATGTCTGGAATGTCCATTTGTGTTTCTAAATGAACTCATGATCACGAAACACATTTAAAAATAGAGCTTCAGTCTCCAGGTTACCATGGCATGAGTAATAGAAGCCAACAACCAAATGATATAGATATCCTTTCTTTGAAAATAACGTTTCAATAAAATCCTGAAGTATTTAGGGATATCAGTTTACTGTATATTTTCTTGCGAAATATTTCATTTTCAACTCTAATTGAAGTATTTTCATCTCATGAAATGGGACATTCAATTTTAAAATGAGTGGAAATCTGATTTTGAAGAAATTTCGACTGAAAATTTGAAGATCTAAATATTTCTTGGGCAAACAGTATACTTTATGTGTTAAACTATAGAGAACTAATAGTTATTCGATAATCGTAGGAAATAAATGGAATGTTGCGAATGGTAATGAAAAAATAGGCTATCGAATAAAGTTATTAGAGGTTTCCTACACAGATTAAAGAAGAATATTTATGGCGGTAAATTAATCATAATAATAATAATAATATTTTTTTTATTCCACCCTTTTAAAAATATGAAACATCGTACATAAACGATGTTTTGGTCATATAATTGTATAAATATGTTACCATAGCATATAAAAACTAATGTATTTTCTTAATCGATAATCTGGCGCAAGAACACTTTTTCCAAGTTCGTAAAAGGAGAGAGCCTTTAACCTCGATCGAATCGAAGAAAATACATTCTTTCGCGACCCTTAGCAACGAGCAAAATTTCGCATTCAGGGTAGCGCACGGTCTTAATTTACGCTCAGTTCCTTTCTTCGGAACGGAATTAATAAAAAAACGAACGAATCTGTAACGGATCGATGCTCCCTTATCCAGAAAGGACCATTACACCCACTCTGCAAATCTTCCCAAAAATTTCATTAAGTAAACGTCTCTGAGGATCGCGTTGGTATTCCCGTTGATGTCTTGGAGGCATTACGTTTCGTCAGGTGAAGAAGGAAAAACGCCTCACGACCTTCTTTTTTTTTCAAGATGTCGTGAACGGAAAAGACGAAAGGAAAGTGGATGAGGAAAGTCTAAGATTAAGGGGAAATAAGAGGAAGAAGAAAGTTCTTGGAAGCATTACTTTGAAGTGAAGGGGAAGAGGATTAGCAAGAGGGATAAAATTCCCACTCTCTCTCTCTTAAGGCTCTTGTTCATCCTTCACTCGAAAGAGAGGAAATGCTAAGATGAGGAAAGGTCGAGGAGAAAGGCGGACTCAGACGTCGGGCAAAGCAAACTACCTAAATAGAAGGTCAGAGAGAATGAAGGCATTAAAAAGAGAGTATAGGGGAAAACTGATCAAAATTAGAAAAAATCTGATGTGGCCAGCACATGAATTTCTCCATGTATAAGATGTAAATATTTATCTACGACAGTAATTTCGAACTCTATATTCCATCTAAACTTGGAAGATGAGTGATTAATTTATATATTATTATCTTTTACGTCACAAACATGATAAATAATGTTTTTCGGGACATGTTCGATGAAAAACGATGAAATGGCCTTTCGCCCCAGGCGCCCAGAACGTACATAATCAGCAACTTCCGGTTTATCAGTATTTCACAAATAACTCCTACACAATCAGTGATACAAAAATATGTTTCATACAAAACTTATAGTAAATTCAATTTTCAAAACTTTTTTTGATAATAGTTTATACCTAAATCTAATATTTATGGAGATATTTCGAAAACCGGAAATGAGCTTTGAAAAATGAAGCTCAACTTCCGGTGAACCGATTCACTCCAAAAACTAATCAACTCTAACGACACCAACCAAAATACTATATGTGAAATTTGGTATCGATCCGATGTTAGAGCGCCCACAAAGTACATAACAGCTACTTCCGGTTTATCGGTATTTCACGAATAACTCCTAATCAACCGGTGAAAAAAAATATGTTAAATTCAAAAGTTATAGTAAATTACATTATCTAAAACTTTTATAAGGTATACAATATACCTATATATCATATTTACGGAGATATTGTGAAAACTGGAAATGAGCTTTGATGAATGAAGCTCGACTTCCGGTCAACCGATTTACTCCTAAAACTAATCAACACTGACAGCACACACCACAGTACTATATATGAAGTTTGGTATTGATACCAGCAATAGTTTTCACGTTAGAGCGCCCACAAGGACACACACACACACACACACACACAATAATAATAATAATAATAATAATAATAATAATAATAATAATAATAATAATAACACACACACACACACACATACACACACCCACCCACCCACCCACACACACATACACACACACACACATACACACAGACATCATTCCGAAAATGGTCAAAACGTGTTCTAGGGACCCCAAAACATGTATTTCCGTTGAAATCTCGAAGTCGAATTTTTTCATGAAAACAATACTTTCTCTATACTTCGTATATGGAGAAAGTAAAAATGGCGATTCAGTGCACTCCCCTGTGATTGAAGGAGCAAAGCAAGACTTGAAATAATAGACTTTCTGTGAATTATCTGATTGGTGATTCAAATAGCCAGCGTATCATATCCCGGTGTAGAATATTCAATGTTGCACTCTTATGGAGAGGCCTCGGTGTTTTTGACAGCCAAACCAGCTTTTCTTTACTCATTCCTGCACTAAACATTCCGGTCAACATGACACATTTTGGGGTAAGAAAAATATTTACCATGTTTGTTTACGTTTCTCATTCGTAGTTTCTCATAACTGAATAAAGTCTCGCCTCAGATATGTCTGTGCATCTTCATATGCATTACGACTCTAATTCTTAGAGCACATCATAATCTCATTCACCTCAATCGAATTGCAGTTTCTCTGGATTTACCCTTCGAAGCATTTAAATTTTCCACACGTACAATTTTGGCCTCTATGCTTCCAACTATTATAGATATTTTTAACCAATCCAACGATTCACCTTTCTTTACTGCTTTTTACCATATTTCTTGCTTTTCGATTCATTTCCATTATATTACGACCATTTTACTATCATCATAAAACCTGCTTGTTCTATGATACTACAGGATATATTTATGTTTCTTTTCACTTAATAATCTATAAAAATACTTGTCTTTTATTAGGACGAGAATGAGACTGGTAAGGCTAATCTTAAATCTAACCCTTCGTTATATAACTTAATTATAAACTGCATGAACTGGCAGCTGAAAGGAATTATATACGGGCTATCGTACATATATTTTTTCAGTATCTTATTTTCGGAAACCAGACTAACATAGTTCATGTAAAATATTGATTATTTTAAGTAAGAACTTGAGAAAAATGTTTTTGTGTTTGCACCTGTCAGATGAGTGAAAACGGAGCTTCGATATTCAGGAAATGCACCTTTTTCGTGCAAAGTTAAAGTCACTCTCCATCATCTTTTTCATTAGTTTTTTGACATTAGAAAAGTTTACAATCTGCGTAGCTGAGATTTACTTCTTAATGAGCTTTCGTTTGAGGCATTCACATTAGAAGAATACCTAAATTATACATGAAAGTTTGTACAGAAATAATTAAGTCCTGAGAATAATAGATTTCATAACGCTGTTTTTTGCTGTTAAGGAGACATAAGTGAGGAATTTTACAATATTTCATCTTATAAGTCATTGTGTATTTTAATTTATATTTAATCTGCCATTATCAATTGTCTTATTCCATTATGTTTGCCAATACAGTGGTACCTTAGTTAACGACGGCCTTAGTTAACGACGGACTTGGTTAACGACGAGTTGCTTTAACCAAAAAATATCTTGGGTAACGACGTAGGATTTGGCTTACGACGCCTCGTCGATTGGTCTTTCCGGAGTTTCACGTGTTTCAGCACGTCTATTTATAATCACTATATTATAAACTAATGTTTGATGAACGTTACATCATAAAAACATGCTGAATAGCAGCTAGCGGAGAATATTAAAACTAGTTCAATGCTGAATTGTAGCTAATTCACATAGGCACATGTTGTCTCACCGGAGTTAAATCGGTAAATATTATAAGTTTTGCTTCCAATAACTAGGGTGCGCCCTCGACGCCGGGGAATACGGTAATCCCTTACCATCATTATACCTGTGAAAAATCACGACGATTATCCTGGAACGGATTAACGTCGTTAACCAAGGTACCACTGTATTAGTCTTTAGAACCTAATTAAATATTAGACGAAATTTAAAATTTTAATTTCACCAGAAATACAGATAAATGCTTCTATGAATTTAAACGTTGGAAAATAAGGAAACAAATACGACCACTGACAATTTAACAGGGATGAGTACTACTGTTGGGCGAATAGAAATCCTTTCCTTAAGGGTGAACTTCAAAGAGGAATGAGTTAAGCAGGAATAAAAAGGGTTTTTTTGGAGAAGAGGGATAACAAGGTAAGGTTGGAAATAGGGAAAAGGAGAAGAGAAAAATGAAGATTAGGAAAGAAAGGTTGGATACGAAGGCGGGGTTTAGCGGATGTTAATTGAGGAAACTAGAAAGATACGGGGAAGAGAGGATAAGGATCTCCGAGAAAGGGAAAAACGAATGAAAATTGGAGGAAGATTGTGTGTGGAATGAGAGCGTATAATGTTGGAAAGGACAAATTCAGGAAAAGTCTGTGCCCATTCTGATTCGAAGATCCCTGAGAATCTTTACCTCTCGCATTACCATTCCTGCATGTTTTTGTATAATGGTAAGAGAGGGATCCTTTTGTCTCCGTTCGTCCATCTTATTTTCCAACGGTGAGACAGAAGTAAATTTTATTCAAAAGAAAGTGGGATTCTCTCATATTGAACTTCAGTTTCCGCTTCAGAGACTCTGTAAATAGGAAGTGTCTAGTGTTTCCGTGGACCGTAAAATATGAGGTAAATGTTTCTGAATAATGTTTCTTAAAATATTACACTACATGAAAATATAATGATTGACGAATTACCATAACTAGGTGGCTAATATCAACGTGAAATAATCGGTTGTCTAAATTATATACTACTAGCAGAAGTACCCGTTGATTCTCAACGGGGATTTTTAATTTCATGAATATCAGTGTAATAACCTTGATCGTAACAAATTCTTCATAATTGTTGTTAAATAGCGAATACCAGACTTTTGAAACCAATATACCAAGAAATGTAAGTCACAATTAAGTCTACAAATCCACTCTAACTCAATATTCAATTTTACGCAGGTTGATGATCTTTTCCGTGACTATGTGTCAAAATGTATCTACATATGAAAGTGAGGCTTACTTTAGCTTCTTCTCCCTCGGCTTACATCTTCTTTGTATCTAAAGGCAGGTTCTAGTATCTGAATGAGCTTTTCGGTAACAATGTATGAAAAAGAATCTACGTATGAAAAGAGGCATACATAATAGCTTCTTCCCCTCTGACTTTTATCTCTTAAAGGAGCATTTTTCTTCTTTCTACGCCGACTGAAGCCGCAAACTTTCGACTGGTCATCATTGAGAGAATATCGTCAGTAACTGAATAAGTGTAATTCCGAGAATGGACAAAGACGTCATTGCTGTATTTCTTACGTGAAGAAAAACTATAGACATTAAATAAGAAATGGTGTATCATGGAACCAGAAGGTATTTTTCATTGTTTTATCTTGGCTATACTTATAACATGAGGTTGTTAGTGAGAATTCGTGACTCGTATAAAATGTAGTGGTATGTTAATTAATGCCCAAAAACGTAGTCGTATATCTTGGAATGATGAAGTGCAAGACACAGCGACATTTTAGGATGAAACGATAAAAGCCATGACAATAGAGGGACAACTTTACCGAAATCAGTCTGTGGAGCTATGCTCGTAAGTCGAAATTCATTATATGATAAGTGCATTGGGTTAAGTGAGCAGAAAAGTATTTGATTACAAACCTAATAAATATTTGCAATTATTTTATTGCTGAAAATATTTTCGATCGAATAATAACATTGGCAGTCTCACTCAGAAATATGTCAGGAAAGTTCCTTTTGGATCCAAGTGATAAGGCTTCGAAAAATGCTAGTTTGATCTCGGTAAACACTTTGCCGATATGTCTGTGTACGGGACTTGGTTAAGATTTTTAGATTTATGTACTCTGCGAGTGACGTATGGCTGGGGAAAATATTAGCAGTGTAAATGATCTGATATATTAATTCCTTCTCCAGTAACTAATGTAAAACTTCTAAAATGAATTATTTCCTGGACCCACAAAATTTATTTAGCGTAGAATCTTCACAGTAATCAATAAATACAGACACCACCTACCTCCGTTGAGAAGTTGTATAGTGGCTTAAGTAAATTTACATTTTGTGGTTATCTGTATAGTTTCTTATCCCGAAAACAAACTTATGTTCAAGATGTTTAAGAATTATAACCTATTCTTCGGCTGAGGTCAAATTAATAAATTTCAGCGTACAGTATGTTAAATATGTATTGACTGTTGGGTTAGCTGTTTTCAATATCAAAGTTTTATTTCGACGTGGCACTACGTCCAGTAAACACCTAGGTAAATCATACTATATATTCATAACGAAATGCATAAATTAGTAAGTTGATCACGATGCTCGTAATTATAATTGAACGTTGATATTGCTACTGCAGCTATAATTTACGCAGCATTTGATATTTCTATACAGTTTCGAAAAAAAAACAGAATTTTTCACTTTCAACAATTAACAATACATAAAATCATGCAATTTCATTATATTGAAACTGATAAATAATATGACGAAAAGACAAAGCTATTTATATGAAGATAAACAACTTAAACAACGCAAAATATACATTACAATACCGGCCATTTATGTTACATAAGTTTTTTAAACGTTTTTACATCTGTTGCAGTAAGAATTTTCAACACAAAATAGCATAGTATCATAGTGCAGTAGAATAGACTTTATTCATTTGTGATTGAAAAACTGAGAAATGATTTCAAAAACTATTATACTCATGTCTATGATATCCACAATATACTGCGTTTCAAGTAGGGGTCTCCAAACTTTTCAGCTTTATTAACTATCAAACAGCAGATGCGGCCCGCGGGCAGTAGTTTGGATTTGGATTGAAGTAAGGGATTACCCATTCTACTACAATATCGTAGATTTTTTGCGGTCTACAGATAACTGAAATCCCTTTACCTTTTTAGGCTTTTAAATGTTACTCATTCGCTCCTGACCACTCGTCGCTCAAAATTTAAAAGAAAACAAAGACCGATTAAACATAAGAAATAAGGACGTCCGTAATTTCCGTCAAAACTCAAAAATGATATGAGAGATGTCCACAACTTACCACGTTATTATTTTAAATCACTGGAATTGACAGCGAGAATGCAAATTCTATCAACGTACGAATTTCAAAATCGTTTTATTTCACTGAAAATTCAGTTAACAATTACGTTACCATAAACAAAACTCGGTTTTCACAGACGCTTAAAGAAAATTGAAAAAATCAATGAAAAAATTTTCGTACCTTTCAACGTGCGTTTCTTCACAGGATATTTTTTGTCACAAAAAAAAATTTAAAATGCCATTCAATTTTTTCTTCATCATAAATCTTCAACTCTTATTTTCAAAATTTATTTTAACTGGCCATGTCCAGTTTAATCCGCCATGTCTTCTTCTTCTAACACATGAGTTCGGAATCAACAATCGCCTTGATCGTCAAGGGAATGGGTTTGTTTATAACATGAAAATTTAGACGGAATTTTCGTATATTTTATCAAAATTCTTGCAATTTCAAATCGCATACGATAGTTCTCAGCCAAAATATCTAAATCTTTATTCTATTTCCCTTGTTTTGAAATATATATATATATATATATATATTCTTAGATCACATTAGGATAAGCAGTACCACGTTTAAAGTTACATTTTCATACAGGTACAAAGGGGCCAAATGAATCAAGCATTAAACGTAAATGACAGAAATAAATTACATTTCACTCAAATAACCAACGATGAATATTCTACACGGAAAAAATATGTATTTTGGAACTGACTGGTATCTCAATCTTAAAATGTGTAACATAAACACGAACCACAAAAGTAATCGCAATGTCAAAATAGAAACAAAAATTAAACACCAATAACAGAAGGATAGTAAATGAATATGGAGTGGAAGCACTTAAAAACAACGATTGAATCAATTTTTATATTCTGCATGTAATAAAATAAAATTTCTTTACCTTTTTGGTCTATCATACGATGCTGGAGGTTTGCTACAACTTTACAACTCGCCGTTCAACTCTTCAAAGATTACAAACACCGAATCTGGGAAATCTTTACGTTCTTCGCTAACTCCATTCACATAAATCGCTAAATATACATTATTGCAAATAAATTAGAATTAGTACTTAATTCAGAAGAATATATATTCAATACATCCGCAACTTACCAGGATATTTATACGCAGCCCGTTGAATTGATCGAGAAAAATCAATTATTGGTAAACCACAAATATAAAACTCATTTGTGTTACGAAAAAGACGGCAAACAATTATGTTGCTATAAATAAAACTTGGTTGCTACAGACTCGTCAACAAAATTCGAAATTTCAAAAATTTTCCACGTTTTCTTATGGAATTACGCTTGAGCTCGGAATCAACAATCGCCTTGATCGTCAAGGGAATGGTTTGTTTACTACATGAAAATTCAGTCGAAATTTTCGTACATTTGATCAAAATTCTCGCAATTTCGAATCGCAAACGATATACCACGACCAAAATAAGAATTTTCATTCTATTGCCCTTCTTTTAACGCTAGTTTTGACTTCCTACGACTGTTTTTTCTAATTTAGTTTTGCAAAAGAAATGAACAATGCATCGAAAAAAATGAACTTTACGTGTATTTCTTATGCAAATTGTTTTACTCGTCTGGGTTCGAACCGTGGACTTTAGGCAAATAAAAAATAGCACTTTATCATCGCCGGAAAAACTTTTAACGATGTTAAAAGTTTGAACATTGTGCAACGTCTAGTTTTCGAGATTATCTGGAATATACATACATACAAACAAACATACAGGCATTTTTATAGATATATAGCAGAAGTACCCGTTGATTCTCAACGGGGATTTTTAATTTCATGAATATCAGTGTAATAACCTTTATCGTAACAAATTCTTCATAATTGTTGTTAAATAGCGAATACCAGACTTTCGAAACCAATATACCAAGAAATGTAAGTCACAATTAAGTCTACAAATCCTCTCTAACTCAATATTCAATTTTACGCAGGTTGATGATCTTTTCCGTGACAATGTGTCAAAATGTATCTACATATGAAAGTGAGGCTTACTTTAGCTTCTTCTCCCTTGGCTTACATCTTCTTGATATCTAAAGGCAGGTTCTAGTATCTGAATGAGCTTTTCGGTAACAATGTATGAAAATGTATCTACGTATGAAAAGAGGCATACATAATAGCTTCTTCCCCTCTGACTTTTATCTCCTAAAGGAGCAATTTTCTTCTTTCTACGCCTACTGAAGCCGCAAACTTTCGACTGGTCATCATTGAGAGGATATCGTCAGTAACTGAATAAGTGTAATTCCGAGAATGGACAAATACGTCATTGTTGTATTTCTTACGTGAAGAAAAAACTATAGACTTTAAATAAGAAATGGTGCATCATGGAACCAGAAGGTATGTTTCATTGTTTTATCTTGGCTATACTTATAACATGAGGTTGTTAGTGAGAATTCGTGACTCGTATAAAATGTAGTGGTATGTTAATTAATGCCCAAAAACGTAGTCGTAGATCTTGGGAATGATTAAGTGCAAGACACAGCGCCATTTTAGGATGAAACGAAAAAGCCATGACAATAGAGGGACAACTTTACCGAAATCAGTCTGTGGAGCTATGCTCGTAAGTCGAAATTCATTATATGATAAGTGCATTGGGTTAAGTGAGCAGAAAAGTATTTGATTAAAAACCTAATAAAT
The DNA here is from genome assembly GCA_947579665.1 of Sympetrum striolatum. Taxonomy (NCBI): domain Eukaryota; kingdom Metazoa; phylum Arthropoda; class Insecta; order Odonata; family Libellulidae; genus Sympetrum; species Sympetrum striolatum. Next base: position 77,078,720 of record OX388349.1, read on the forward strand.
ATTTGCAATTATTTTATTGCTGAAAATATTTTCGATCGAATAATAACATTGGCAGTCTCACTCAGAAATATGTCAGGAAAGTTCGTTTTGGATCCAAGTGATAAGGCTTCGAAAAATGCTAGTTTGATCTCGGTAAACACTTTGCCGATATGTCTGTGTACGGGACTTGGTTAAGATTTTTAGATTTATGTACTCTGCGAGTGACGTATGGCTGGGGAAAATATTAGCAGTGTAAATGATCTGATATATTAATTCCTTCTCCAGTAACTAATGAAAAACCTCTAAAATAAATTATTTCCTGGACCCACAAAATATATTCAGCGTAGAATCTTCACAGTAACCAATAAATACAGACACCACCTACCTCCGTTGAGAAGGTGCATAGTGGCTTAAGTAAATTTACATTTTGTGGTTATCTGTATAGTTTCTTATCCCGAAAACAAACTTATGTTCAAGATGTTTAAGAATTATAACCTATTCTTCGGCTGAGGTCAAATTAATAAATTTCAGCGTACAGTATGTTAAATATGTATTGTCATTTGGGTTAGCTGTTTTCAATATCAGAGTTTTATTTCGACATGGCACTCCGTCCAGTAAGCACCTAAGTAAATCATACTATATATTCATAACGAAATGCATAAATCAGTAAGTTGATCACGATGCTCGTAATTATAATTGAACGTTGATATTGCTACTGGAGCTATAATTTCCGCAGCATTAGTTATTTCTATACGGTTTCGAAAAAAAAACAGAATTTTTCACTTTCAACAATTAACAATACATAAAATCATGCAATTTCATAATATTGAAACTGATAAACAATATGACGAAAAGATAAAGCCATTTATATGAAGATTAAAGTTATAAACAACGCAAAATATACATTACAATACCGGCAATTAATGTTACATAAGTTTTTAAACGTTTTTACATCTGTTACAGTAAGAATTTTCAACACAAAATAGCATAGTATTATAGTGCAGTAGAATAGACTTTATTCATTTGTGATTGAAAAACTGAGAAATGATTTCAAAAACTATTATACTCGTGTCTATGATATCCACAATATACTGCGTTTCAAGTAGGGGTCTCCAAACATTTCAGCTTTATTAACTATCAAACAGTAGATGCGTCCCGCGGGCAGTAGTTTGGATTTGGATTGAAGTAAGGAATTACCAACTCTACTACAATATCGTAGATTTTTTGAGGTCTACAGATAACTGAAATCCCTTTACCTTTTTAGGCTTTGAAATATTACTTATTCGCTCCTGACCACTCGTCACTCAAAATTTAAAAGAAAACAAAGACCGATTAAACATAAGAAATAAGGACGTCCGTAATTTCCGTCAAAACTCAAAAATAATATGAGAGATGTCCACAACTTACCACGTTATTATTTTAAATCACTGGAATTGACAGCGAGAATGCAAATTCTATCAACGTACGAATTTCAAAATCGTTTTATTTCACTGAAAATTCAGTTAACAATTACGTTACCATAAACAAAACTCGGTTTTCACAGACGCTTAAAGAAAATTGAAAAAAATCAATGAAAAAATGTTCGTACCTTTCAACGTGCGTTTCTTCACAGGATATCGTTTGTCACAAAAAAATTTAAAATGCCTTTCAATTTTTTCTTCATCATAAATCTTCAACTCTTATTTTCAAAATTTATTTTAACTGGCCATGTCCAGTTTAATCCGCCATGTCTTCTTCTTCTAACACATGAGTTCGGAATCAACAGTCGCCTTGATCGTCAAGGGTTTGTTTATAACATGAAAATTTAGACGGAATTTTCGTATATTTTATCAAAATTCTTGCAATTTTAAATCGCATACGATATTTCTCAGCCAAAATATCTAAATCTTTATTCTATTTCCCTTGTTTTGAAATATATATATGTATATATTCTTAGATCACATTAGGATAAGCAGTACCACGTTTAAAGTTACATTTTCATACAGGTACAAAGGGGCCAAATGAATCAAGCATTAAACGTAAATGAGAGAAATAAATTACATTTCACTCAAATAACCAACGATGAATATTCTACTCGGAAAGTAAATGTATTTGGGAAATGACTGGTATCTTAAAATGTGTAACATAAACACGAACCACAAAAGTAATCGCAATGTCAAAATAGAAACAAAAATTAAACACCAATAACAGAAGGATAGTAAATGAATATGGAGTGGAAGCACTTAAAAACAACGATTGAATCAATTTTTATATTCTGCATGTAATAAAATAAAATTTCTTTACCTTTTTGGTCTATCATACGATGCTCGAGGTTTGCTACAACTTTACAACTCGCCGTTCAACTCTTCAAAGATTACAAACACCGAATCAGGGAAATCTTTACGTTCTTCGCTAACTCAATTCCCGTGAATCGCTAAATATACATCATTGCAAATAGATTAGATTTAGTACTTAATTCGGAAGAATATATTTCAAAACTTACGCAACGTAATAGGATATTTATACGCAACCAGTTGAATTGATCGACAGAAATCCATTTTCAGTAAACCACTATTAGAAAACTCATTCATTTTACAAAAAAGACGGTAAACAATTACATTGATATAAATAAAACTTGGTTGCTACAGACTCGTCAACAAAATTCGAATTTTAAAACATTTATATCGTTAAGGGAATGATTTGTTTACTATATGAAAATTCAGTCGAAAGTTTCGTATATTTGATCAAAGTTCTCGCAATTTCAAATCGCAAACGATATTTCACGGCCAAAATAAGAATTTTCATTTTATTGCCCTTCTTTTAATGCTAGTTTCGACATCCTATGATTGTTCTTTTTAATTTATTTTTGCAAATTAAATAAACCATGCAACGAAAAAAATGAACTTTACGTGTATTTCTTATGCAAACTGTTTTACTCGTCTGGGTTCGAACCGTGGACTTTAGGCAAATAAAAATTACCACTGCATCATCGCTGGAAAAACTTTTAATGATGTTAAAAGTTAAAACATTGTGCGACATCTAGTTTTCGAGATTATCTGGAATATACATACATACATACATACAAACAAACATACAGGCATTTTTATAGATATATAAGATAAGATAAGATTATATTTTCGTTTTCGGTCCAACATTTTTAGAATCGATAACAAGAGAATAAGGAATTTTAATGAAACGTTTCACCTTTGGCAAAACAACTTAAACACAAGATTTACCAAATACAAACTTGTTAAACGATGAAACTAGGTTGGTTTTTGTAAATCTTGAGGGAGTATCACATTTGTACGACCGCTAATTTTATCAGGAACATGAAAAAGGGTTTAACGATGACGGTAATGGACAAAAAATAAGTGTGAATGTTTTACTATTTAAGGCGTGTATTTTGATTCGCTTGGTTGTTCGAATTTATGTTTATTTACTTCAATACAATCTATTACCTCAATCACTACTCCATTCACAATTTTTTCAAAATTTAAATTACTGGTGACTCTTCATAAATGATAATCAATTCTATAAATCGCATTTACCATGCAATGATGAAAATAATCAAAAACCCTATTATTGATATTTTAAGTAATTTAAATTATCACATAAATATCCTCTTTCGCTTTTGAATAAATTAAATGCTACATTAGTAATTCTTTAAATTTAAATACGTAACTGAATCTTTCATGAACCATCGGGAATCATCAATTCATATTATTTTTCCTTGGGTAAATCTAAAACAATCTAATATGATAATTGTAGATGAACTAACATTTAAACACATTTAAAGAATATTATAAATTTAAACGATTCGAATTTGCAACCTTTAGGATATAATGTTTCATCCTTATTCTTTTTTTTGGTAACGAAGCTAAATTTCTAAATTACTGATATTTTTAAATAGTACTTAATTGTACATGAAATTCAGAGCCGAATATTTATGCAATGGTTAGCGAATATTAGAGAATCTTGCATTTATTATTATATATCAGTGATATTGCTTCACTTTACTATCTTTGAAAATAAAATATGTAAAATTTAATTAGGATTTGGATAAAAAGTTAATAAGTTAGGATTAATTTTAAGTGAAAGAACTTAATGTTTTTTACCCACATTATTCTTTATGATTGCTTTTTAAAGTAAGAATTAAATTAATGCATTTATTCTGAATACGTACTAAAAACTTAATATGTATACTTATTACTTTCGTCCTTAGATTAATATAATATTTTGTAGAAGTCCTATGTTCTCCTAAATTTTGGAATATTTTTGACCAAACCCGCGCAGTTTTCCACCAAAACTCCTGATTAATCCAGAATATTTGCGTAGGCATAAATTGAGTTTTTTTATTCGAGGAACATGAGATTCAAAATTAAGGTTTCCAATCCAACTCATTTCATTCGTATTAAGAGGTTGAATAGTTCTCAGTTAACTTTGCTCGCTATATTGCCTAAATATCTGGAGATTTCGGTAATTTTCTCTATTATCCAAAGCAGAGATCCCCAAATTGGCTCTTAAACCGACGTCCACCTTTATATGGATTGGAAGGAGAATCTTTTTAATTCGTTACATTTTCAGGGTAACCCGAGAAACTGCACTCTATAAAGGAATCAGCTCCTTATCATACATTCCCTTTTATCTTTTTTGAATATTTGCCCAAAGTCGTTAACTCCTAAGCTAATATCTTTCCCATGTTCCGCTCGTTTTTCCAATTTACGGAAAACGATTTCCGAGCGCCGTTGACCATAACAATCTTTTAAACTCCATCATTTTCTCTTCCTTTTAATTTTCAAATTTCTCTTCATCTGTTCTGCCCATTAATATTCAAGCGCCCAACTTTCTGCTCCCAATTCGTTCCCAATTTCCCTGCTTTTCTCTCACCTCTCCCATTCCTTCTACTCCCATTTCCTGCCTCTCCCTCAGCCGTATTTCCTGCTTCTCCTTTAAGGCCATCTCCGCTCATTCCTTACCAAAGCTGTTTTTCTACCTATTATCAATGCTTATACTACAATAAGGGAAGATAATTAGAACACATATCTTTGTGTTGGCCGTTTGCATGGAGCCTATTCATAAAATTTAAAATAAAACATTCTTAGTCATAGAGTAAGTTTTTTTAAGACTATTCAGGACCTGATTGCCAGTGAAAAGGGATCGCTAAAATTAAGGTTTAAGTAAAGTGTCTATACATATTGAATATATATTGAATTGGAGTTGAACTATTCGACAAACGACTGATTATAACTCAAGCCTGTCATGGCTCATTGTTATGCTAATTCCAGCATTTTTCTGGATTTTATTAATTTGAATAGGGGAAGGTCCTCTAGTATGGGATAGCTAAGCCTTTTTGCCTTTTTCAAGGGCTAAATCAAATTAAAATTTATACTAAATCTAACTTCAAAGTGTTATAAAAAGACCCTTTGAAGGAATTACGTCAAGCCGGATCGATTCGACTTTTTTTCAGTTGAAAAACCCTTACATTTTGCTCCTAAGAAAATTTGGAGGGTTGTTAGGGACACCTTGCATAGATAACGGAATAATCCAGTCCTGTTTTTAATCCAACCTTCTAGGGAGAGGCGGTGTTTTGGCCAATCAACACTAGGGGCAGCCTCTACTGCTTTAGCTTCTAGTTCTAAGAAATTATGGTATTTATATCTTTTGGTAACCGAGCGACCTTGATACCGTTTCATCTACTATGTATTTCGCGATAATTTTAATTGATTATTTCTTTAAAAATTGGCGCCCAACTTTTTAGCTTTTGTATTCTTTTAATCATTATAACTTTTATGCCCCTCATGGTCTTTTTATTAATTAGTTTCGTTACAATTTGACTCTCAAAGTGGGGCCAGAATTATTTTATTATTTTATAACATTACAACATGGCGTCCAACGTGGGGCCTTTCCAATAATTAATCATTACAACACTTATGAATAATAATGAGTCTCTCTTACTTACTCTACTTAATTTATTTAAAAAATTCTTTGAATGGCGAGATATGATGTAAGACTTCTCCATTATACCATTCAAAATTGTGCTCATGGACTAAACTCAGAGTTAGTTTAGAATGAAATCACGTTTAAATCAATGATAACTTTCCTTCTTCAATTAGATTTTCAGGTTAATGGTAGCAATCTGGGGCTTTCACCATTACATATTTCAGGTAGAAATTTCGAGGGTCTCCGTCCTAATCCGGACCCTTAGCTCGCCTTCCCAGCTTGGGAGCGCCCTGCCGCCACAGCTGGGGGGGGGGGGGGGCATAAAAAACTGACCGCGAGGAATACAATTTAAAAAGTTATATACTATTCAAATGAGCAACAATTTATTATCTTCGTCGTCTCACTCGTCCTAAGTGATATACAAGTGTCTTTTGATCGGCGTTCTACAATGAAAATTAAGATTTTTCGTGATTTTGCAAGAAATTACCCGTTTACACACGGCAACGTTGCCGTTGGGTTGGGGTAGTGGGGAGAGATTTCTAGCAAAAACCTAGAAATCTTCCCCCAACCAAAACCAACCACCGTTGTGATATTTAAAACTCCCGCCTATCTGACTGAGCAACGTTGCCGAGTGTAAACGGGTAATTTCTTACAAAAACATGAAAAATCTTAATTTTCATCGTAGAACGTCGATAAAAAGACGCTTGTAGATCTCTAAGGATGAGTGAGATGACGAAGATAATAAATTGTTGCTCATTTGGATTGTTTATAACTTTTTAAATCGTATTCCAAGCGGTCAGTTTCTTCATGGTCCCCCATGCTGTGGCGGACGGGCTCTCCCGACCTGGGAAGGCGAGCTAAGTGTCCGGATTAGGACGGAGGCCCTCGAAATTTCTACATGAAAAAAGTAACTGTATAACCCTCAGAAAACTAACACTAACCGATTTTCAACATCGCCTAAAATTTGCCAGTCTCAAAAGTGCAGAATTTTTATAATCTTGATTTAGATATGGAATGGTTCTTTAGAACTTCCTCTTTTAAAATAATATCGCAAATAAAAAGGAAAATTTTCTTAGAGTCCATGCAACACCGGTCGATTTGACCTGCATCTCGGACTCCTATCCAATAATCATTTAAAAATTCTCACCTCATCCGTATTCTTCGTCCTTTTACATATTTTTGTTGAAGCATTTTAATATTTATATATAAACCTTAATCATCCTTTCCAAAATATGTTATAATAAGAGATATAGAGCAGTAAAATCAGTAGTAGAAACTGTGTCTTATGAATATTTATGTTTACTTATAACGGAAGTGACGGAATTTTTTTCGAGAAACCTTTTACAAATGGCCCATGCGACGTACCCGAATCGATGAAAAAACGCAATCTACAATTTTGTTTTTCTCCATTCAAAGCAAATGTGAGAATTTCCATTTTTCGCAGAAGATTCAATCGTTCGACGGACGGAAGTGAAAAATGAGAGGAATTGAAGGAGAGATATGGGGATCGAGAGATGGGAATTAAGGGAGAGAAAGCATAATTGATGGCGGTGACCGAGGGGAGAGAGACCGTTCCACGGACTGGGAAATGGAGGATCTCTGTGTTTGGGAATGAAAAGAAAGATAAAGATTTCTCGAGATAACATAATGAAAACATCTCCGGACACATGAGATAATTTTTCCGGCCGTTTTTCGAGATGCTTATGTGGCCATTGGAGACTTGAATCATGAGATGCTCTACTTACGGAACGATCTGTGTCCCTGTGACGCAATACACGGCATTGGTAAATGGGATCTTACTCTCCACAATTTATTGCACCGCCAAAATTTCAGTGTCATGCGGGTTTAGGCTTTGATATTCGGCGTTGAAGTTGATAAAGTTATGGGCGCGAGGGAAACAATGGTGAAATAAATGCCCAAAAACCTAACATTCAGAAGAGATGATGAAGGGAATTTCTGATAATAAATGACTTATGTGGAAAGACATGAAATTAAGATAAAGTTAAGGTAGAAATAAAAGAATGAACGACATAAATTAACGAGTAAATGTTTCCTTTTCTAAGCAAATTACTAGACGAATTTATGGATTTAAGTTTCCATTAAAAGAAGTCAATCTGTGGGACTCTAAAATTCACCATTCTGAGTGTGGCATGGGGAAATACCACAATTTGTTTGGTACTGTCGCAAAATACATTACTTTGAAGTAGGGCATGTGGATATAGCATTCCTATTAATATGTTATAAGTAAAGTGCAATAAATTTCTATTTATTGCAATGTTTGGAAGTTCCTATTCTACGAAAGAAAACGTTTTGAATGTAGTTTGTACTGCACCACCACTGATGATGGGGTAAGGATCGATATTTTATGTCCACGCACACTTCAACGCATATTCTGCAAAATGGAGAAACAAAACTAAAGTATATAAGTCATTTATCCAGAGGTCTATGCCAGTCTAAATAAAGAAAGAAGAAAGTTTTTTTTTAAGTAAATTATTACTCTTCTAAAACTATGACGATATTGAATTATCTCAATTATTTATTCTTTGGAGGCACTTATCTACTCTCCATGTTGAATTCAGCGAAATATCCGATTTTTCTTCGAGTTCAAAAATTGAAATGACTTACGCAATTAATATACAATATGAATTACATTTTATTCGTTTGAACGATAATTACCTTAACTCAGGAGCATTTCTTAAAATCTTCATCATTTTAATCTTGAAAAGCCTATTTTATTTTGTGAAAATTTACAGCTAAATCATGATTTGGTCATCACAGTTCCATTCCACTAAAATCCTGCACCGGGATTCGAAGGGGAGACAGTTGGGCACTTGATTTTGTTGAGTTTGATGAAGGTAATAGAAATCTCTTCGGCAGAAAATCTCGTTAATGAATTTCAAAACCCTCTCCTTCCCCTCCCCTCTCCTTTCCTCCCCCTTTCCTTCCCTCCCCTCTCTTTACCTTCCCCTCTCCTTACCTTCCCCTCTCCTCACCTTCCCATCTCCTTACCCTCCCCTCTCCTAATTCTCCCCTTGAAATTTCTGTAACTATGTATACTGCTGCTACCTATCTTTCACTCCCTTACCTGAAGCTGGCCTGAGCCGAAACCGGTCGTTTAATAAAATCATTTACAGTGGAAGTTTACGGAGTTTCTTTTCTTCTAAATTCCAACAAACGTTTATTAGTGTAATATAGTTATAAATGTATGTATCTACTATTGATAAATGAAGCTATTTAGTATTAAATTTAACCTTCAATAACTTTTCCTTTTGTATTTTTTCTTGTATTGGGACAAGTAAACTTAAATTTATACATTTTTACTATTATTATTGAGAATATTTTAAAAAAAGAGATGAAATTGCATTATTATAAATTTATGGTGAAGTTAAGATTTATTTTAGAAAATAGTGAAAAACTTTCTTGCTTTCCTTCAGAACAACGTGTCGAAAATTCTCTCAAGAATGAAATAATTGCAGAAAAATAACCTTGTAATTTCACTGATCTTATTTGACGTATAATAATCTTTACTATCACTGAATGATTTGTATTATCTTTGATGAATCTTTGCTAAAGATATTATAGAATAGAATTAATTCCTGAAAATCTCCGTAATCCCTGTAATGCAGAATTCAATCATTAATATTTGTAGCACTGTTAATGTTACACAACTTGAAAATAAATATTTAAAACAGGCCTTTTTGTTGCAGGTTTTAATTTATGATCTTAATTAACCAGAGTTTGCGTTGATTTCATAATTTTTGAATGTCCACAGAGGCTGTTTCTGGCACACCTCTCCGGTCCGCCTTCAAATCTTTCGAGTCAACTTCCATAAGAAAGAAATTCAGAGGACTTTGTTTATTTTATAAAGTTAGCTTGGAAACGATAGTCGTAGAAACACAAAATAAATGTTATGATGCTGCAAATTGAACAAACTTCCTGATTTAATGAAAAAATATCTTTGACTCAGAGTTGCGAAAGTTACATAAAATATTCAGATCACATAAAATTCAGCACTGAAAAATATTCCCTTAGAAACCCGAACCGATTTTGAAGAGGATGAAATATGACCAAAAGGAATAAACATAAGCATTAATATTGTCTCCTTCGTGTTAATTACTGTTTAGTATTGAATAAATAGTATTTATTCCTTAGAGAGCTAACAGTCACGCCAGGATAGTAGGCTACCACCCCAAAATTGTAATGGCCACGGGATTTTAGGGAGGGTTTCATTTTCCATCCACAGGATTTTATTTTGTGCTTTGTACCCCCTTGATATTCTGACCTCAGACTTTGTTTTCGATTCATGGTACAGTAAATGCACTACCTGAACAAAATCACCGTTGTTAATTAGGTAGTTTATTTATCAAGGTCTGAGCTTAAATACCCATTGCTGTGATCCACACCAGTAGACCCTTGGGAAATTGAATTCTCCTAATGATGGATACTTTTCAGTAGAATTTTGCTTTTATGACACTTTTATTTCTCAATTTAATAGATTATACGCAGCCTTTCCATAGTCGTTAGGAAAAAGTTGTCATTTTTAAGTTCAAGAACTTCCTATTTAAAAGTTGTGTGGATTGAAATGTATTTAGCTCATTAAATGAGAAGAGGAGAATTGTGAAAAACATTGACTGTTCTAAGTTATGGCCAACTGCAGCCCTTAGGGAGTGAAAACAAATAATGGAAAAATTTGGATGCTTTTATTCAACAAATTGTAATGACCAATTGGAATATTCTGTACCTAATTTGGAACATTCTAAAAAGTATTTTGCATCACAGTTTATTTAATCACCTTAAAGAGCTTCCCTAAGCTCGAAAACTTCAAATCAAACCCGAATTTACGGCTACCTCGATGTTAGCTCACGATGAAAATATGCACCAACGGTTTCCATTGAAAATTCGGAGAATTCTTTCCGAGCGTAGAACGAGCTTTCAATTCAGAAAAAACTAGTGTCCTAAGTTTCGTTTACTGTCCCCTGTGACCGTGCATGAAGACGGATGTCCATCTGTTCGCAATGTCAATAGCACGATACAAGGAACACCTGACGCAAGCAGTTCCCCGTAATCAGTCATATGAGATTGTCACCAAGGCACATGCCAATGCGTCCGATATCGCAGCGGAGGGCAGAACCAATGAAGAAGGATGTGAGGGCTTGAATGTGCATTTCTGGATCAGATGTTTTTCATTTGACTACCCAAGTTTAAAAACAGGAATGGACAGATTTTAGGGAATCTTAAGGATCGCTTCACTAAATAGGAGAGTTTGAATCCCTTTAAATTCCGTTCGTTCGTAGATGTGTTTGTAGGAAGTATGATTTATCAGCCAAAGACGATGTTGTAGCTATAAAGATCAATGAGAGGAGTTGAGAGGGATTCAGGAGGGAATAAGCTGACTTATTAAAATATCTTTCGGATATTAATGCTATTTTGCTTCGTCAATTAGCACACGATTGAGCATTGGAGATGTTATCACCGTGAGTGGAGAAAGTGTTGAAGAGAAAAGCACGAAACGAAAAGAGCAAAATCATTATAAAGGATTAGAGCTGCTCTTGAAAAGGTATTTTTGCTGAATGTTACTGTTATTGCTTGGGTAAATTTTACTTTCCGAAAAGATAAATAATAGCTAATCTGCTTTGTTTAGATATTTCATCACATTTTGATTAGGCTTAGAAAAAGAATAAGGATGTAAATTTAGCAGCAGATTAAGAAGGCTTGTATTAGTTTCTTTACTTCATTTTAAATTTAGCTATTCTTCAGTGCAACTTTAGATCACCCTAGATATTTCCTATTAGTTCGTTTTATTTGATATCTTAAGCTTATATTTGGTGATATCATGGCATAATTAAGTATTAGTTTACTTTAAAAATTATGAATGCTATAGTTTTGTATGCTACTAGTAAATAGCTTCTGCGGGTAGATATAAAAACCCTTGTTCGAAAAAAGAAGATCGAGTTCACTATATTAGTGTTATAGCTTATGAAATTGTTTGGAAAATACTTTAATAGCCTTAAAGAGAAATAATTCCGCCTTTATGGCATCATTTTGTGGATGGATGGTTCGCTTTAAATTAATAAATATAGAATAAGAGCCAAATTGGCAATTACTTCAAACACGGAGAAGCAAATGAGAAATAAGCAGCCGTTCGCTAATCGGATAAAATCGCATTGTATTACTTTGGAATGGTTGCGTTTTAGTTACGGGAGACCAAAAACCCGGAAGGTGAAAACTTCCAGGCCTTAAACGAGATATTACAGTTGATAGAAGATTGATGTGCTCAGAAAAAGGAAGAAGCTCAACTGTTTGATAAGCTCCAATGTAATTAATAAACAAATGTGAGCTTTCATGCAACTCTAATATGCGCCATTATAATGAGAATCTCAAAAGGATTTTCGCTGCTACTAACGTGTGCTAATCTTCTTATGAGTTTCCTTCGTTATTTAAGCGTGCCGAGAGCTTTAACACCTCGAGGGGGTGCTAATTGGGTTGTTCATCTCCGATTTGCTACAAAGATGGATGCAAGTGAGGGAAGCACTCAGAAAAGAGAGTCTCTGTGGCATATGGGCATAGTTATGAGGCTGCAATTAATTATTTATCGCAATTCTTAAACAGGTATCCGCAATATTTCGTGTATCTATATAGAAGCGTATAATCCATATCCGAGGGTGAACATTTCTACAAAAAAGGATGTAATAAAAATTGCAAAATATTGCTCTCTCCTATTCAAAAATTGATTTTGAATACTAAATTTCGTGAATGACTGCGAATTGCAAATAACCTTATGATTTAAGTTGTTTTTTGGCAATCGATCTTCCAATTCGGCGTATGCTTCATCTAATAATAACTGCAGAAAAGCATAGGTTTAATCATGGAAGAAACCTTACTCATTTTGAGTTAGCTCTTCATAATATAGCACTTTAAATTCTCTTTAAAATATTATAATTTCTCTTAGAATATAGTCACCGTTGTCTACATAACAAAATAGCTTAATTGGACTCATTCACTCATTTATTCATTGGACCTTACATAAGCATTGGAAAACATAAGCTCGTATATTATGGATGAGGTTGTAAACATTTTAAGGACGATGACGATAAGGTGATGATGTATATGTTATAACTCTTACCTTATGTAACTTCTGAATAGACTGCCGTAACCTTAGTCTCATCTCTTTAATTTTAACTTTCAGATTGTTTTCATAATACGCATAAACTATAATAAAAGTTAACAAATTGTCATTAAGTTAAAGAAGATATCTGAAAGCATACTTTTAACGTTTCCTCGAATTCCCTAATTCTTAATGTTCTGAAGTAATGCTTCAATATAATGAGTGAATCCTTGATGTTGACAAAACATTGCTATTACTATGCTCTTCCTTCGGGATAAGCTATATCTGCCTGGATACAATAGATGTTGTTTCACCTCTCTTAAGAACTCAGATATGATACCCCTTTTAAGGGAAAGGATCTCCGTTAAAATGTTAAACATTCTTTGCTTCAAGTCCTGAGGAACCTTTACATGGAAATCCATTTTAATATTTTTATGTTCGCTTCCGTAATTCTATAAATTCCTTGACAAATTCACTCGTTTATTTATTTTCATAGTCACGTGGTTCACAATCGGCATATCTATTATATATAGACGTTAACCGGATTGATTTATCTATCGAAATTCCGAAACTTCGAGGCAAAAATTCTCATAGAAGATATTTTTGATTTCGAAAAAATTTAATCTTTGTAATGTCGATGTGGGTGGGCCACCTTTTCCGGGTATTACGTTTCGATCAGAAAAATGGGGCAAAACGCACCACCCTAGTGCTCACTAAGCACTGCATCATCTTTTGATCGTGCTTAAAATGTATTCGACCTTGGATTTAAATTTGAATTGAAATTCAAATATAGGTTACAAACGTTTTCTTGAAAAAGGCCTTAATCAGTGTCATCTTAAAGTTAAATTGATACTAATACGGCACTTATACATAAAGATAGCACTGGGGCATCTATCCCGAGAAGAGGTGGGGCGTCTATCCTTTCAGTACGGGAGAGATGCCCTTACAGCCAGTGGGGCTACACTTTGTCCAAGATGGCCAGTCACTGCACGTGGATAATAGATGAACCTGTAGCTATAAGTTTTCGCCCTTTAATTCAAAATATTCAAACATTAAAACTGATGCCAACCAGAAACATTATACTCTATCTTATAACAGGACGGAATGAACAGTACCTACTTGAAATGATGTTATAAAGCTGCGTAAAAAGAATTAATCTCGTTAGTTCGGTTCGTATTGTTCGTTCGTTTTGTTAAGAAATGCTACGATAAAAAAGCAAGCGTTACAAAAATGCTCTCAGACTTAGGTTGGGAATCCTTGAAAGAAAGGAGATTGGAAGCTAGGCTGCGATTGCTTAATAAATTCAGGGAAACTACATTTTCGGAAGATACGATCGGTATCATGCAACCCCCCTGCTACCTTGGTCGATCCGATAATGACCGTAAGTTAAGAGGAATAGATGCTAGGACGAATCGTTTTAGAGATTCATTCGTTCCGCGAACAATACGTGACAATAACCGAATAAGGAAGTAGTTTAAATTCAACTGGTGTTTACACCCCCTGCCACACACCGAAAGGCGGTTTGTAGGGTATTAATGTAGATGTAGATGTAGATGAATCTCCGTGAAACTCTTGCAGATACACGGGTGCCTTCCAACTGACTGACGCACACCATCAGTAGAGCAATTTTGTGGTTTTCCTTAAAAATACTGCGACTGGGGCATCTCTCCCGGTGGGGCATCTCACCCGGAATTACCTTATGTAATGTTATGAATTCATATGTAAAGGTTAGAATTTCAGTTTTTCTAGAAACATGTGTTACTAATAACATGCATCATATTCCTTCCAGCGTTATCCCTCTGATTGTGGAGCGTTGAAAGTGGGAAGTACTCATTCTGAAAAGGAAATTTGACTTGAGAAATGAGATTTTTGGCGTGCCTTGAATTTTCGATTGAAATGAATAAATTTTGAATTTTTTGGCATAAGATAAAACGTATAGATTACCGATTACTTATAACGTGATCTAATTTCCGAATTCAAACTTCAATGTCATAGACTACTTTAGGAAGTTTGTGTGGAAGAAAACTTTATTGATTTTATATTCCAGTGCTTGCATGCAAGGAAATAAATTATTACTGCTTAATAAATGAATATAATTTTGCTGCGCCACATAATATTCGGAAGCGTAATTTTGATTTTGAGAATTTCTCTATAAAACGTCTCTTTTCTCTAGGATCGCTTGCTTTTCCTTCCTTCTTTGCCTTTTCGTTAAAAATTTAAAAATTTCTCTCTTGATGATGATAGTGATCCTAAGAGTTTAAATTAGAAAATATTTTTATATATATTCCTACCTGTTCCTTAATAGGATGTAATAACTGTCTATATATGCCTCTTATTCCTTCTATATTTTTGTAAAAATAATATTGGTTGACAGTTTGCTGCGTAAATCAGTATCAATGTGGTATATATGTTACACCACAAACGTGTAATTTCCCATTCCATGAAATGGGCAGGCGCGATGCCCATTTCATGAATAGGGCAAAAATTGACAATTTCATGAAATGGGCAATTACACGTTTGGGGTGAAAGGAACCCTTCCTACCCTACTCAACCCATCAGAACCGACACATATTTCACGATTTGTAGCAGAGATTAATAAATTAATTGAATATGTGCGGCGCCGATGGGTTGAGTAGGGTAGGTCGGGTTCCTTTCACCCCAAACGTGTAATTGCCCATTTCATGAATTGAGAAAAAAAGTTGCCCATTTCATGAAATGGGCATTTACACGTTTGGGGTGTAACATATACACAATAGCACCAAAGATGGTGAAATATATTCACTCGTGTAATTTTACGCTCATTTTATATCTGACTATGCATCCATTCGCATTCAGCATAATTGCTGAAAAATTTATATATGTATATATACGTATACTTCTATAGCATAGCATGAAATATTCATTGTATCTATTTTATGCTTCTAATTGTTTTCGAGTATGACCAAGGGATGGTTTTACGACATTTAAATTTATATCGTATTACTTCCTTTACACGTTTTTTTACGTATACTTTACGTGGCGCCCGGTGAATTGGTCCGGGGGGAATTCGTACGCGGGGTATTGATCTCCCGACAGATTGTTGCGCGGGGAATTGATCCCCCGCGCTGATGTTGTACTACCAACTCAACCCCCCGGTTAATTTATTTATAACATTAATCAATAAACAGGGCGTGTATATTAACATAAGACTGAATAACAGTAGTACAACATCAGCACTGGAGATCAATTCCCCGCGTAGGAATTCCCCGCGTACGAATTCCCCGCATACGAATTCTCCGCGTACGAATTCCCCCGGATCAATTCACCGGCCACGACTTTAGGGATTTTTAACCTCAACTCTCAGTTAATAAGATTCATTTTTCTAAACAAACTTTTCTCTTGGATTAATTCTCTTAGTTAGCACATGAAAGTAAATTTCATAGTTTCATTGTGTATTAAAGGGGGACTCGAGTTTAAAATGTAATTAATACAGGATACATTCATCCTCCACATTTCCACTGAGGTTTGTCATAAGGTTACAAAGGAGCGCTTTTAGGGCTTCGAAATTGCATGACAGGGAACAAAACCGTCTCGGTCTTCATTCAGATGTATAATGCATCCGATGCTAATCTCATTTGGTCAGAGAGATTCATCCAAACGAAGGATTCCATTCAGGGAAACAGTTTACGCTCGAATCTCCTATTCATCCTCCTTCCAAATCCGCTGGTTCGCGCAGAAAAAATCGTTTTTGGCGAAAATAAGTGGTGGCGTCGGCCGGAGGGGGTCAAATGGGACGGATATAGGCCAATGGCGCCGCTTTAATTCGCATCGATTGCAGTCGGCGGTAATTCCACGCGTTAAAGAATCGCTCTGCTTTACGGACGGCGTGGGACAGTTAGTCGGAAGCTGCAAAGCCGAGTGTGAAACCGGGTTAGCGAATCAAACGCCAAAAATCCCACTGCTGAATATTTCATCCACGACGTCCGATGCGTGTTTGTTTTTAGACTCGTAATGGCGCTCGATTTAAAGGATTATACTTGACTCGGATGAATTGGCTCCAGGGAGAAGGCCAATGGAAACGTCAAACGTGAACTAACATGATACCATACTTTTTTCATCGCCTCTTTGCAATTCAGGCCTTATCGTTTTGTAAGTCTTTCGCCTCAGATAACGCCGTAACATTGTCCCTGTTAGTACGCCCGGGGCGAGATTCACTTAGTTTTACGATGCAAAATTAGGTACCGTGTTCCCCGTTTGGTAGATATACTTGCTGCTTTTACGATTCTATTGCTCGTCATTTTGCAGTCTTCTCTAAATATTTTTCAATTTTAATTATCTGTGTTTTGTCCTTATGAATAATGAAAATCGACGAAATTATAAACAGCAAGATCGACGAATCTTAACACGCATACCTCGTGCGTTTAATGTATTACCAAATCTCTTATCATAATCTTGTGAATAGTATTTAGGAAAACACGGGTACATTTCAATTTTTAGCAATAAAATTAATAGATGTATTGAATGAAAAGCCTTTCATATTCTCACCTTCAATTTTCTTAGGGTAGAAATTGCCCTCTTACGGGTGAGTTAATATCGGGTAACCAATTCTCTTAGGTATCAAAGACACGGGTTATCTATTGAAACAAGTTTCTGCAAAATTTTCCAATATGTTATCGAAATTCCCGCAATTTTAAATTGAAAGTCGAATCCAGGGGCCATAAAAATACATTTTATTGTATTTTTCTTCCTTTGGTACCTTTATTGCTTTCGTGAACTAATATTTTTGTTTTAATTCCGTTTTTAGGAATATATACCACAAACGATAAAAAAAATCTTACTGAAATTTCTAACAGCAGGATTACACAATCTTTTTGAGTCGAACCAACAATATATTCTGTGATGGTAACAATACAGTTTAATGGTCAATTGCGCCCTTCTACGAACTATTTCACAGTTCTCTTTCATCAAGAGGTGCTATAATTTCACCTTTTGTTTCTTCCAGTTTTTTTAGTTTCGAAGTTGGAGAAAAATATATACACGTGTGTAATTATGACGGTGATCTTCCCACTAAAAATGAGGGAACTATTTACATTAAGCTTATGATAAAAATTACAAAAATGATCAACTCCTGCTTACAAGACTTCCTCCAAACATTAATTTATAAAGGGCCTATATTTCGCATTGGATGTTCAAATAATTGAGTTGAACAATTGTTAACTTCCAATAACTTTTCACGTTCCAACACGTATTTGATTGTCAAAAGAATTCGTTCGAAGCTAAAAGTAAAGATCTTAGCTATACTGTTAAAATGAAATTCTATCTGCTTGCTAAATTTCTTCTTTTTCAATATGACCAATACTATTTGCAACTTTTTCTGTTTTTTCACTGAATACTTTTAAATATAGCTTCTCAAACTCTCATTTTCCGAAAAAATCCGTGAACATTCAAATCGCTGGAGACAAAACTTGGTTGCCACATTACACAGAATTAAAAAAAAAGACTGCACTAATCCGTCATCCTTTCTCGAGTTTATTTATTAGTGACTGAATCCGAAACATCAATTACGTTCGCCTCGATAATTAACTTAAACATAAAGAATTATTTGTTACATTTAGACATAAGTCGTGATTCGATGATCAAGTCTAGCTCAAAACGTTCAGACGTTGCAAGGATAAGATAGAAAATTCTTTCAGTCGTCATATGAAGTAAATGTAGCCGAAATATGTTATCATTTACATATTTTAATGCATTGAAGCAGTTGAATCTTACTGCCTGAAAAACGGGATATCACGCGGAATCATAAGGACAATAATTGTAGGTTTCAAAATAGTAATTTTTTTCCGGGTCGTAGAATTATAAAGCAATTTATCTCACAACTATATATCATACAGTTTCTGAAGTAGGAAGGACAAAGAGACGGACACATATACATCTATCTCTTATATATAAAACGTTGTACCCTCTAACATAGGCCTCTCCTAACTTTCTAACTACTGCAATTTGTTGTCCTGATATGAGGTCGAGGCCCAACCGAGGATTGCTATCTCGGAATGATCATAAAGAAAAGGTAGGAATCGAATTTTTGTGCTCAAAATGGAAATATTGCAAAAAATATATCAATTGTAAAGATATCCTTCGACTGTAAGTTTCTAGAAAAGGCAAATTGCTATATAATATAGAAGTGACCTTCTAAATTCAGGTCTGCAAAGAATTTCAGTTTTATAAAATATCTAAGCCGTTTAATTTGAAGACAAAAACCAGAAAGATGTCTTTGATGATTATCCTTGCTTCAACGCTAGGTCAGGGCAAATATGCTCCCTTTTAAAATGCACTGCGACGATTTTTAATATATTTTTTGAACCCATTCGCGATAAGATGGAAAGTTGATACTCAGCATATAGATAGAGATCACAAATGCATTTTATGTATGCTGTTTAACTTTTCGATATGGTCCTTGGTTCGATCCCAGTTAGTTATTTACATTCATCAATGCATTTCTAAAGGGGAAAACGGAATTCTATTTTAGGTCCTTCCAGGTACAATATGGACTTCAAACTTTGCATTAAATAAGATCAAGTCCAAAAATACTATAATGTGCATTTACATCTGCAAATAAGTCCTGGGTTTGACAACAGGCGTCTCTAAAATCAGTAACCGATACGACTTTTAAGATTTTTTTAGTACCCTTTCCCGATAACATAGAAACTGAAAACTTGGCATGCGAATAAAGATCATAAATACATTTCATATACTGTGTTTTAGGTTTCCCTGATCGTCCTTGGTTCGATCCCAGGGAGTCACTTACTTACTTACTAGCCATCTTGCCCAGGGCCGGAATGCCCAGATATCTCTTGCTAAGCAGATTTGCCTTAAACGCGGCTGTAACTATACAGATGCATTTACAGTAGAATGGTTGCATTTTTTGACCCTTCTTCTCGTAACTTATTATGACAAAAACACTTTCTTTTTTGAAGTGGTGAACTAAAAATCATTTTTATCCGAATTTAAAGAATTATAATAATAATATAATACATATAATATAATATAATATAATATAATATGATATGATATGATATGATATGATATGATATGATATGATATGATAATATATATATCATAGACTTTAATAATCTATATCCCATTAAAAAATATCACTTTTCCTAACACTACTTTTTTTACTACATCTTTCCTTTCGTGATTAATTGCCGATAAGTCAACCGACAACTAAATGCTGAGCATATCACATCATTGATAGCTCCACAAAGAACGTTTAGAATTTTCTTTATAATTCTGTAAAACATCGTAACAATGTTAAAATCTATACAAGGATATTGAATTAGTTGGCAACTTTAACAGAATCCATGGAAAAATCAGAAAGATAGTTAGCATTAAACGAGATCGTTGTTTACGGATAGTTGTTGGTCAGCACGTAGTTGCAGAATTATTTCAAACGGAGGATATTTCCAACTGAAAATAGGCCACGTCCTCAATCATGGCGGAAAAATGGTGCCATTCGATAATTGAAGTTTCGGTGACAATTTTCGAAGCAGAAGAAATGTTGGTGAGGCGTGGGAGACGACGCTCATGACGGATTGAGGAGTATTTGTAGTTGCAGATGTTGAGGGGGAGAGATTGGGGAGGAAGTCGGAGGAACCTAAAGGGAATGATCCGATTACCCAGACGTAGATTTTGAAGAGCTTTTTGACTCGAAGGGGTGATACTTTTGGTTGAAACTGTTTCGTTTTTTGCTCAACGCAGGAAAACTTCCTATCCACATTAGTGAGTATTGGGTCTTACTATTGGTAATCTCTACAACTGCTTAACTGCATCTTTCTGGGCCGTCTTAGCTGGAAAATATTTGAATAGTTAGGTATCAGGATAGTTATGTAAATATTCCGGTCTTGCAAAATGAAGAATAATATTCTTTTTAACGTTTCTTTGGAAGCCTATACATGTTCTCTTAAATAATGATGAATATATTCTCATTACTATAAATTTTGTACTTGTCAGACCGATCTAGTTTTTAACTTGAACTGATTGATACACTCTGGTCTCTGAGATATATTTTTACAATTTTTGACTTAAACGTATCCCAACTTGTTGGATGTTGCCGTAAGATTCAACTTAAAAATTCTGGATGCAACAATTTGTGTTTTTCTATACTTTTAAATATCGTGTTTTCATGAAGCATAGCGAAGGAAACATAGATCATAAGTAATGGAAATCTTGGAATACGAACTATATGTTGATATGTTTAACCTGAGTTTAACCTACTTATCCACGTTCTTAAATGTACTGTATTACACCCTTAACTTTCGACTTTGTCGCGCAAGGAACCACATCTATTGAAAACACTACTTGTAATCCAGTCTATCGTCACATCATATCAATAATTCGATAGCGAATACAGTGGTTTTTAAATGTAAACACTCCATTTAATTCGTTCTTAAAGGATTTTAGGGTAATATAAAAAATTCTTATTTGCATCATTATTGTATTTACGTTACCCTCTAAGCATTGTATTACAAAATAATCATATTTTGTAGAAATAGTTTGATATTCGCACGATAATGCACGCTTTTGCGTACTTTGACAGCTACTTTATTTTGTTCGCTGAAGATAATCTCACTGAATATTTTCGAATTTCCGTCTTCAAACTTTCCTCTACAAAGAAATTAATCTATTTTTCGTTCCAAAGAGTTTAAAAATTCCATCATCGTATATTTTTTCCTCCACCAGCGCGGATTTTCATTCGCCACTTTTGTTCCTTTTGAAATCGCGATTCTTTCTATTCTCAAGTCAGGAAAGGTCATGCTTCTCCTCTCCCCGACCTCAGCGTGGGCGGTTGTGACCTTTGGAAAGTGCGACCCGCCTATGGGCGGAGCTGGCGACCTCTTTTAGTCGAGAGAGTAATTATTTCGTGGCATTGATAGCGATTTGAATGAACCGCTGCAATGCTGTCCCTGATTCCGACGAGTTATTAAAGAGATTATTTTTTAAGTCGGCAGAATTCATTATTTGAGCCAGTGTCGAAGTTAAACAAATATGCTGAACAGCGAATAAGCTGGGTAAACATATGACGGAAGTTCTTTCGAAAACCTAATTGGATTCACAGTAATGCTCAATGCAATCAAAATAACCGAATGTTGCGATATCCGTAGATGTTTGCATGTTTCGATCGGATTTTAAGTTTGATTCCTTATTGATTATTTCAAAAAAGTTATTCGTTTCATTTTAATGCAAATTGTGATAGTTTTATTATCATCCTGAGTTGAAAATCCATATAATGGTTTGTGGCAGCACCACGAACTTAGAAAGTATAGGACTGGAAACTGCTGAAATTGTTTAGCTCCCTTAATGTCCGCATCCGCGGGATGGCAGCACTGAAGTTCGCCCTTTGAAACCATAATCTTATGTGGAGTAAACGGTGAAAAAGCACGATTATGATAAATATGTAATAAAGAGTAATATGTACCAAAGATGGAATTTAGAGTTATTGATTTATCCATGAATAGGTACTCTTGAATTGAATACAAAACATTTGAATAAGACGGACAAATTAGCAAATCCGAAGAATAGGTGCTTGCCTTATGTGCAAAACACAGGTAACTCTGTCGCCGTAAAAAAGTTATTCGTAAATCACTGAAATGCGATGAACCATACCGTAGAATGGGGTGACTTTAGCCGTTTTATACATTTTTTTAAATATTTATGCATTCAATTGCATTCTCTATGTTCAGAAAATTTAAATTACATGAAGGTAATTCATATTCATGCAAATAGTATCTAAAAATTTTTCTTAAGCAACGGAATTTGTTTAAAAAATAAATAATAGCTTTCTTAGACACCCTAACCGATGGGGCGACTTCGGCCACTAAATATGTATCCTAAATATCACCTATAAAATTAACTATATGGCTAATATTACGACCATTAATATAATTTAAAATCTTTCAATTATTATTTTATTTAATCTTTGTTTAATAGGTACTGAGATAAGAAGTTATTGACTCATAATAACGTTTTTCCACTTTATTTATAAATTTTCAAAAGAAAAATAAATTTTTAATTTTTAATTTTTTCCTCCAAAAACAAAAATAATGGAAAATTCTTGTAGAAAACTTCTACTCACTGTCACTCGAACCCTTTTAAATTTGTTTTCAAGCCTTAGAGTCAGTGTTTTGTTTCTACTAATGAATCTCCGAACCCAAACAATTTCTGGAATTTTTGTCAAAGCACTGAACATTTACTTTTTACTGTTCAAATACGTTTGTACTAAAATTTGGATATCACGAATACTCATAATAAATTTAACAGCACTTCCACTAATTCTATCCCTTTTTCACGAAGAAGCACTGTTTGGCCTCCAATTGTCTTCAAATGTTTCCCATCTTGCTGAGTGTTACTGAGAGAAGTTAGCAGACTGAGGTTTCGTAGACTTGTCTCGAGAATGCACGATTTTCAATTTAGTTCCCAATGACAATTGTACTGTCAATGTTGCAAGGAGCAAGACGGATTTGCTGGCGATATGTCAAGACAATCAAAATTCTAAAGGGCAGGAAAAATAGCTACTTTGTGAAATTTTAGATAATGTACTACAAATTTAAAATTTGTGGAGCAGTGCACGCGTGACCAAAGGTCACCCCTTTCACGGTAACGTTGATGTAAGTTGGAAAGTGCGACCACGTTGCGTGAGTTGGAGATCTTCGTGGTGTGCCCTGAAGGCAACCGGCACTTATTCTTCGGATTTTCTAATTTGCCCATTTTATTCAATTGTTTTAAGTACTCATTAATGGATAAATCACTAACTCTGAATTCCATCTTTGGTTTATACTACTCCCACAAAGAAAAAGAGGGAAAAAGTATCATAATCGTGCTGTTTTTTCCATTTACTCTATATGAGATTATGGTTTCAAAGGGCGAGCTTCAGTGCTGCCATCTCGTGGCTGCGGACATTAAGGGCGTCAGCCGATTGTATAGTCGGCATAGGGGAGCTTCGGGGCGTGGGCAGCACCCATAGCTCTAAAAACAACCTCTACAATACTTATCTACTCAATTGTCATTTTCTCGTCTTACATGGCCTCACAACACCATTGTCTATAGTTCTTTGCAGCCGTTTCAAAGGATGTTTCACCTAAGTAAGGACATTCCAGGTATTGTTCATTACTAACTTTTGAAATCAAAGCATTATTTAAATTCATAAGTTATTGTTTTATCTGATAGTATGATTTATTCACTTGGACTATTCTACCTCCATCTTGCTATTGGTGATTAACCTTACGACATATATTAAGAGCAGAGTTCTTCTACCAGTCCAAGTGCGTTGATTCCCCATTTTGCCTAAATATTTTCCAACCTCTTCCAGCTACTGGTAAACAATTTTGTTTTATTGTCAATTATTTATAGCTTGTATTTGCTCATACTATTCCCCATTGAAAGTTGAGATCTTGTGTTAATCTTTAACCCTTAACCAGTGGCGTGCAATTTTTGTCACACTACCAGTGACGTGCGGTCTGGGAGACCGCAATTTTTTAAATATTTAAAGTTACTAAATGACACATTTAATAATGTTTAAAAGCCTTAATAAACTAATCAGTTATTAAATAATTTGAATTCAAATTTAATTTTATGTTAATATGAACAAAATTACAATTATCAATCATTTTACGAAGATAGTCAAAAATTCGAATGAAAAAAACATATCCTAGCAAAATAATGTCGCATATTAAAAATCAGGTGCCTATTTTTGTAGCAAAGCCTTTAATGTATTTTTGGGATGATAATTGATAAAATTTTCTTGAAAAATATTTCATTTATTTTGTTTTTCATGGATTCTGCAAACGTTCGATATTACATTTTTCGTGAAAAATGTCCTACCCCTCCATAGAAGCACAGCTCTTGCAAATTTTTTTTGTGCATTATAAAAAAACTGGTTGTCTACATTTGGACCAACAGAAGGAGGTTTTTCGTTTTTTTCATGGAGGGCAAAGTCGGCAAGTCTTCCGCTTCTCTTGTTTATCTTCGAAATTTTGAGGTTTTTCAACTGTTAGGTTCAGAATTCGGCCTATATTGGCTCTTAATAGTGTGGGAATCTTGCTGTTTGACATTATCCTCTTTAATTGTGGCCTTACTAACTCCGCTGCAATGCATTTAATAAAATCGTACCTATTCAGATACTTCTTGTCTTTTAGAGACTGCTGGAACACAAAAGAATTCACCAATGAAATGTCTAAAGTCCTAAGAAACACTGCCATTGGCCATCTCCTTGTTCTTCGACTAGATGAGTAGCTGCTGCACATTTTATGTAGTGTATCTACTCCACCCTTGGTTGAATTATAGAAAGCTATAATTTCAGGTTTCATTGTCACGTCATCAGTGCTCTCTGTGGTGCATTGACGACACCAACCAAAGAGTCCTGTTTCTCTTTGGCACATGAGGAACTAGAGACATGTTGCCGTATATCCATACAACGAGGACCCTTTTGTGCCTTCTTTTGAAGGCCAGAAATAATTGGATATTTCCCTTTAATTTTTTCCAGGGTCTAGAGGTATAACAGTTTGCTTCAAACCTGGTTTTTCCGCGACAATGTTATGCAGACGAGTGTAAACGTTTCTCTTTGGCTCTTTAGAACTCTTATTTTCCCAGGCAATTGGTTTTCCTGCCGCCATATTTGCAAATTATTTTACAACAAAGATATATTTTAGAAAGAAACGAACTTACTGAAAAAATATAACTCACATGATTCGTCTTTCAAAAGATCCGTGTATGCGATCCGTGTAGCAAGATGATTACTTGGCAACGAATAGAGCGAAACTAAAGAAAGCAGTTTGGGGAAAATCCGAGAAATACGTTTTCTTTCACATCTGGTCATGTACTGCTCGAACATTCGCCTCGGGTTTTCCCCAGGATCACTCCACCCTTTCTATTGGGGGTCCATATTCCGCTGACAATATGCTTCACTAAAGGTCATTCATCCCAGGCTAGGCACAAATAAGTAGTGGCAACAAAGAGACATTCTCGCAGGATTTGGTTATTCTGAGTTTGCCGCCACTTCGGTCGCATCCGTAGTAAGTGACATTCTAGTGTCAGAATCACAGCGAAATATAAAGACGAAAAATTCGGTTCCATACACATAAGGTGTTTTAATGCAAGTATGATTTAATATTTTTCTAAAAAGATTTTTATTGTTGGAGTTGATATTATAAAATAACCAAAACAATCAGTATTCTTTAGGACAACCTCAACATTAGCCTACTATCATAAAATCCATATATTTTGCCTAATTTATGCTTTTCAAATAGTATTAACAAAGAAATGTGAAAATAATAAACAAATGTAATAAATAGAGTTAAATTTTGTAAGCCACCGTAATAATATTCATCCATATTACGAATTGAGTTTTCCCGAATTAGTGACGTGCGGTCTCTCAGACCGCGCATGAAATTAAATCGCAACTTAATAGAAATACAAGTAAGATAAATGAAATTCGAAGACTTCTATATACTACGTAAAGGTATCTAAGAAGGTACCATAAATAACAGATTTGTTAAAAATCAAATAATTTTTTTATTTACAATAAAAAAATCGCTGCGGTCTCTCAGACCGCACGTCACTGGTTAAGGGTTAAGCATCGTTATGTACTCTGAAAATATCAAAAACTGAAACTCCTTGTGCGCAAACTCATCCTTATGGATTCAACATTGCCTTTCTGTTATATATGTCGAATATCATAAGATAATCTGGCGATAAGAAGGACGCGAGTCTCACTCACTTTATCATATCAGCATCAGCGTCTCCTCATTTTATCAAACAGTTTGCTCTAAATAAAGAGAAATAATAAGTTCACTGTCGCGACAACATACTCTTTTTTTTCTCTTTGAGGACTCGTAGAATTCAGCTCCAATCGACAATTCTCTCTATATCCACAAAAGGTGAAATATCTATTTGTTCTTTTTACATTCTCTTCTTTAAATTTAACTCTATGCAAGAGCAGCTACCCTATTTCCGAAGTCCTGATGTTCTACTTCTGAAATTTTGTGAAAATGTTTGATCCTTCGAAGTTAAATTAGGAAATGAATAATGTTGATCTTTGAAGATTATGAAGGGAGAAGCTTCATTGCTGTAATATACAATAATTATGTAAACAAGTTTATCTAATTCTGAATAATATACATTGGTTTCTTATATTCGATATAACCTCTGAATACATGAGCCTCAAAAATGTATTGTCTCTTATAAATTGCTCTATAGCTAGACATTGAGCTAAATTCTCGTATATTTCACAAAATTACCTGATTTGTTGAGATCTACACTTTTAAATTATGATGAATACGGAGAATGAAAATCAAATGAAAGTGATACGAAGATCCATAAAATGCTATTTTTGGTCAACCTATTTGAGGAAGGACTTGAGACAGCAGTTTTGAGCTTGATAAGGAATTTAGGAGCGATAAATCACGGGGACACTCAATCTCCTTTAAAAGATGACTGATCGCAAAAACGGGAACAGTTTTGAATTGTGAGGGCAGATCAGTCACGCAAGATAAGCTGCACAGAATTCACGAAATCCTTCTCGGTTATTTTGGTTATTCTCGATAACTGCAAGTACTTCAGTTGCATCAAGCTGTAATGCACATATCAAATTATTTCATGAAAAAGCATAATGAAAAGAAAATGTCTCAGCAACGAATGTCTTCTAGATTGAAAACAGGAATAAAAATGGAATTGATTTAATCGTTTGAGTCTCAAGTGCCATAAGTCTAACGAGGTCTGAGATAAGAATTGGAAATACTAGAGAGTTTTGGGTTTCGTAGATATGCCTTTATACCTGTTGAGGCAAAATCTCCGCCTTTGCCTTTATCGGCGATAGGTAGATATACACAGTGTATCATAAAACTATATTATTCCGCAATAAATATCATTGCAATTCTCTTATTTTTCATTAAAATAAGGCATTACAACAAACATGGAAGGAGAATGAACAATATAATAAATGTATGTTTAACACATAAAATAAAATTTCATATATACTATTACTTTATTCCACATATTTATAAAAATCAAACGACTGGTTTTGACGCTAAAATGTCAAGATGAATTTTTGGAATAAAGTAATATTTATCTATAATTATGATAATCAGCTTTAAGAGTAATCATTCTTAGAGTATCTTGATTCTAATAGTGATTGATAATTTCAATTAATTTGGAGCAGTGGGCTTTTATGGATAGTAGACCATAATAAAAACGCTTCAGAAAGACTTAAAAGGCACTCTGTCATAATTTTGCCAGAATAAAGACGCTCGCCTAAACGTATTCACCGTGTAAAAATACGCCAAAGAGGCAGATAATTAAGTACAGATGAAAGGGGAAATAGTTTTGAATTTTAGACAAACGTACTTCCCTACAAAATAAATCGGATCTCTATAATAGAATAAACAAAAAGGAGGTTTAGAAGATACAACCATGAAGAAAACAGAACTTTATACTAGGCTGTGGGAAGCTACAGTCTTTACTTAACGTAATTGAAAACGAACTCAATTAAGTCAAGCATAGATGCGAAAGAGATATTTTTGGAATATTGAAAACGAGCAAAATTTATGCATTTCCTTTCGTAATGTATAAATTACGTCATCAATCACGTGAGGGCATAAATTTACAGCTGAAAGCAATAAAGTGGTGAATCTCAATTTTCGCCTTAAAGAAATGCCTCTTCCTGAATCACGACGTCGTGCCCAAGTGAACGAAGATGAATCACTTTTCTAAATCTTTGGCAGTTCTGGATAAAATACTCCACGGTGCAACTCAAGTGTGATAATGGAATGCGGTTATTGAGTTACACTGACATGAGTAATAAGCAGTATTTCAAATGAGAGGATTTCTCATTTCACACATCAATGCAAATTCAGTCAGATTTAATTTAATTTTTTCTTCAATTGCAACAATTGCAAATCTTGACTTTATCGAATATTTAATTTTACAGGATAAACTTCTGATAAATAAATACATCTGGGCATCACTGCTTGACAGCCAGAGTACTCACACATAAAAACACAAGCACAATTTGCCATTGGAACTTTGCCCGCCATTTATTCTGTTGACGATGAACTACCAAACTGATTCTCTTGGAAAATAATTTCTTTTAGACAGCTCAAAAAAACCCCTTCGCAATATATCATAATTCTTTTTGGAGCATTGACGTTTCATAATATGTTTATGATGTATGTATGTCAACTCATTTCAGAAATACATAATTGTAATAAATCCCAAATACAGCAAACTCTCAATTGAATTACATTAAAACTGATGTTGTTTAAATCTCCATTTAATTAAATCACTTTCGAGTAACGTCACTTTCGTGATTTTATCTTTTAAGGGAATGAGGTACTCTTAACCTTTACTCCTGAGCAGTGAACGCGTAAATAAACGGAGTTTAAATTAATCATCATAGTCAGAATTTGAATAAATGTTTCCTTTCCTCATTCCGCCGCACATTCCAGAGGTATTAAATTCTTCAGTAAAAATTTTTAAGTTCTCCTAAAAGTTGGAGGAAAATAATGCTGTCACGTGATTTAAGATGGCATTTTAATTAAACGGGCTTGACTTCAACAGCTGTGTGAAAACACTCTTCATGGGCGAGCATAATTATCCAGTTCATTATGAAGGTAATGTTACTTGACAGAAGGAACTGACACGAAGTGAGTTGCAAGAATATGGTTTTAAAGCAAGCAAAAACTGAGCCGCGCCATTTTTAATTAGGTGAGGACGTTAAAATAAGACAGGTTTAAAACGCCATTTACCATTCTCTTAATGTGTGTCAGAAGGAAATATTTGC
Source organism: Sympetrum striolatum (assembly GCA_947579665.1). NCBI lineage: Eukaryota > Metazoa > Arthropoda > Insecta > Odonata > Libellulidae > Sympetrum > Sympetrum striolatum. The sequence goes on from OX388349.1 coordinate 77,108,533, forward strand.
AGTGGTAGCGGCGAGGTCTTTTCTCATTTGTCACCAGTTGAAAAAATGCTAAATTGGACATCTGTGTTTAAACTCAATGCTGAATCAATTTGAGAGTTGAAAAAGCAAGGCCTCGATTCCAATCCCTTCATTTTCAATAACGCACGAATAATCCTCAAACATGTCCAGGAGCCTTGAGAGGGCGTGATTCCAAGCAGAGCCCAATGCAATGGTGGACATTCATTTATGTTATTATGTGTATTTGTGTGCATAAAATGTTTATGTATACTGTAGGCTCAGGTACTTTAGCCAAAATGTAATCGCTTTTGTCCTAAACAACTTACTGTGAGATTTTTGCTTTCAGTCTTAGTCTTTGTCTTGCAATAACTTGATTCAGACATAAATTCATTTTTATTCACAATCACTAGTTTAGTGTAATTTTGTTAGACTCATTGAATAGCCATAGATGAAGAAGAATTCATTCACTAAGAAGTATAAATTTGTTGTCCTACTATTTATTAATGTAATTCTGTTTCTATTTTTCATTCCTTAGTAAATTTTTGAGTATGACAACAGATCTCACTGGACCCTAATAATATCAATTATAGCTCTTGATGGTCAATTAATACTACTATAATATGTTAAAATATTTAAATCATCCGTAATCTTATTTATGGCAGCACATTCATCATAATAATAGTTATGTTAATATTTAGAAAAGATTATATACATTCTATGTGAAATTTCACAAAAATCACGTAATCAGATATTTTTGTGATATTCTCATTTTGAGACTAATCAGTCAGTCAATTCCGTAGTTCTGCATGTTCTACATTTTTTAAATCTATTTATTATTTAAATTATCTATTTTTATTAGGGTGAAAGTGGCGGCGATTGTGAATGCGTATCCTCAATTTCAGCATTCGCTTTTTTCCATTCATTATTCTCCGTTAAATATTTGCGTCCTATGATAATCTTTTTCAGGTTATCACCTACTTCTTTTGCTTTCAATGGTGTACTTTTACAAAAGTAAAGAACGCATAGAATTAGGTTTCTATTAATAAAATAGTTCCTTATTGGTATCTTTGCTTCGCTATCTTTTTCAAATTAAAAAATAATGACGATGAGGAAGAAGAAATTCGTAAATCCTATTCTTTCCCGAATAAAAAAGTCTTACTATTGCAATTATTGCTATTTTTGTCGAATGAAACGTAAAGGATATATTTTGTGTAACGAAGCGGGGGTGTCTGCGATGAAGATATACGCGTCCCGAAGGTGGGTCGGATATTTCACAGCTGTAAGCTTTGCTTCCGCATTACGAGAGTATTTTGTTATCTCAAAGGAACAAAAGGCAATCGTGGGTGCGCCGTGACCTTGAATTAGGTTTTATATCGCGCAGTCTCGTGTCCTCGATTTATAAACCGTTTTTTGTTCATTTCGGAAAGTGTGGCACGTAACCTGGATTCAGGTACGTCCCCGCATTTTTTTTTTAATTTAACTTAGTTTTGAGCGTATATGTCCCGAGTTCGACGAAATTACTTTCGTTTGAAAAAATGCTGAAACTGCTTTTCGGCCAGGCCTCAGTCTGTGGAATAACCCAAATTCGCCGTCGTTCTTTAATGGATTGCATGGTTATTTCAGAAATCGCGGACCTCCATTATCCTTTCCATTTTCACCCAGCCCTTAGGAATTCGAGGGACGCTACTTTTTGTGTACACTGTTTTTGAGGCTCTTCTAATGGCCGAAGTCATTGAATTTCGGTTAACCTCAGACCAGATGCGAATCCAACGTCGTTCATATCGTATTTGTGATACCACCAGTTTTTCTGCTGTAGCCGACTTACTCATATTGTATTGTTTTCTCTGATTAAAATATTATTTTCCCTAAATTGATAATTTTGATGGATGTGCACATATTTATGGTTTGGCAACACACTTAGTTTGGAAGTGACTAGGTTGAGTTCACGGCATAAAATCTCCTATCTCATTTCGTTGTCAGACTGTTTCTTTTTATTTAAAAGCTTAAAAAATAATGGAATAGACTAAAATATTACACGGGATATTTTTTCCTTCTTATGCAACTCCAATTCCTGAATGTTCAGCTGTAAATTTGTTCTTACAATAAATATGAGAAGGCATGGACAAAGAACTGAACATTAAACTCTTTCTCGAGATTCCTTAGAACGTTCACACTTCTACTCTTTACATTTTACTCAAGAATTTTAATGTCGGTAATTAATGAAGCGAGGGCTTTAAGTACAACTATAGAACCACTATATACAAGTGTAAAGGAAAGAGCCATTTAGTATGAGGAAAATTCTGTCTATCGGAAAATTACCGAAGTTTCGAGAGTTGTCAAAGATAGCACATTTTACATGCTTAACTCCACCAAATAATATAATTAAGACAGTAATAAGGTATAAGTAATTTACGAATGATTAAGAAATACATTTTAGTATACGCATTTTATATTTTGCAAATATGACAATCTTCACTACTACGTTTTCTATGCAGAGTAAGTAGAAAGACAAACTCCAAACACAATACAGAAAGCACTTAAGATCGCAGTTGCTAGAGTCAATAAACATTTCCAAGATAAATAAACAACAGATAAACAAGAGGATGTGAGATCACGCATTGGTAAACGGGTTTACAGACACTTTCCGAAGCTTTGAGAAGTCTAATGGGTGAATATATACGTTTGCACTGTTCTCGACTCTCCTGGTTACATTACGAATCTTTTATTTCGTAGAAAACCGCGTTTTCGTCATGATACGTTGCCATGGAAGTCTATTTGCACCAAAATAGTCTGAAATTATTTGGCTTCGTAGAGATGATTTTCGTTTGGCAAGGATCTGTTTATTTAAATTTATTGCTGTTAATAAAAGCGAGATTGAAATGAGAAATTCCTTATATTTTCAGTACACAGTGTATTTCAGTTTCACCTGCTTCTTAAAATGCACGCTGTAAAACCAATAATTGCATGGTGGAGAACTGATGAGATCTTTGAAAAGATGGCGGAATATTTCCTGAATCATTCAAAAATAAATTGAAATCTTTGAATCTAATCAAAGAGCGTGACGACTGAACAACTTAAAATTTGAATGCGGTTAGGAAGATTCTCTAGTTCTTTGGTACAATAAAACAGGAGTTAGTAAGCGTTTCTATATAATTATGTGGGGAAAGTTCTACATAAATAGATATCTGATATTTAGAAGAATCTTGCCATTCCACACTAATCTGCCACCAACTTCATCTCATATTGCAATCTTTTATGTTCTGTTTATTGGGAAAGTGAGAATAGATCATATCATCGGTTCGAAGGCCTTGAAATCCCACTTCATCTTATAAAAACGAATTAAAAATATCGAGAATATTTTAATGAACGTAAAAATATCGGAAACGTATAACTCATATGTATGTAGAATCTATATTGTAGGTAGAAGTAATAAATATTTTTTTATTAATGCAGCCGACTTCTTATGATTATCGCATATTCACAGTGACAAAATCCGACGGAAATGGTCACTGGTGACACCCGCCTCATAATCACATCTAATCGTTGAATGGCCCTAAAGTCGGTCATTTAATAAATGTCCTGTTTAATCAAATTTTATCTATATTTAAATGGTTTCAGTCACAAATTCAACATAACTCATTCAGTAATTTAATGAAACAAAACCAGGAATTTAAATTGAAATAATTTTATTTATTATGTCTCTTATTGTAAATGTCCTCAATAGTAAAAAATCGTTATATATAGCAGCATATTTCAATTTACTCGATGTTATGGAAAAGAAATCTTGGAGGTGAGATTTAATTTTCTTTTTCAGTGAGCTGTGGAGTCAGGTTGGTTACAAAATAGATTGACGTGATCTTTCAGTAAAGAATCATTCCTCGTCATATCAACGGTAAGTGAACCAAAACATTCATAACCATACGCTTATTTGAAAACCATATCTATAAAATTAGCATGTTTATGAGTTTTAATTGCAATTATTCAGCTGCCTAATTAAAAGGTACATCACATTGTCGATAAAAATATTTATAGATATTTTAAATGGTGCATAAAATAGGAAATCAACGAGCGATATCCTGTCGTAATCGTCAAGATTACGACGGGCACAATTGCGACGGGCTATACGAGTACGGTCGGAGGAGGCGAGGCGATGGAAGCATGGGTCTCGCACGCGTCCGTGAGGGAAAGAACGCCATATCCACTACGGGACGATTTATTGCGGCGCCTAGGGGCGGACGCTAGGAGTTGCTCCTTAGGGCCGCTGCACAGACGCGTGCACTGTTTCCAAGCATTGCTCTAGAAGCTTCCACGTCACAATCCTTTGACCGGACTCAGTATATAAGCCCGTGGATTTTTAGGGAAAATCAGAGCGTCCCTCGCTCTCGCTTGCTGACAGTGTCTGCCTACAGACTTCGGCAAGTGAGAGCGACCCCCGGCTGACCGAGTCTGCCCAAAGACTTCGGCCGGGGTTCCCCGCTTCTCAACCCACCCCGGCTGACCGAGTCTGCCCAAAGACCTCGGCCGGGATTCCCCGCTACGACAATTGGTGTCAGGTGTTTTTAAGCGGTACGAACTCGAATCTTCCTTTGCTCTTTTTCATGTTTTTATGAATTCATTTGCTCCCGTTCATGTTTTTAAGCGGTCCGAACTCGAATCTTCATTCGCTCCCGTTCTTTTTTTTATGCGGTACGAACTCGAATCTTTATTCGCTTCTGTTTATGTTTTTATGAATTCATTTGCTTCCGTTCATGTTTTTATGCGGTTCGAACGCCGTTCCTTTTCAATCATTTTTGCTTTAATTTAAATAATATGATTTTTGTGGTTCGAACGCTCTGTTTGTTAAGGCTTCCGCTCGCACATTAACCATATTGTGTCTAAGTTTTAATATGTGCTACAAGCGTCTTTCCCTTTGGTTTAGGTTAATTTTGTTTAAATGTTTGACCTGATTTGAATCTCTATCCATTTTTTTTTCTTAATGTTAATTAAATTTAATACATTTAATTGGATTCCATCGCTGTATTCCTTGAAATTGTACCCATTGGGCGTAAAACCAATTGTTTAGTCTTTGCTTCTCAATTTCATAGATTTATTCTTTCACAAGGAGTATCTCAAACTTGGTTCTTTATTTTCATATCGTATTTTTTTGTTGTTCTCATTTTGATTTTACTTGTGTGCCGTAGTGATAGTTTTTGTGTTGATTTTCTGTGTTGGTTTTGTTCGTGTTTTTCGCTATCGCCATGTATTGTTCATCATACCCCTTCTTTAATCAGTGTGCTCTCGGCCTGTTCCATTCGCAATCTCCGTTACTTAATTTCTCATCCACTATCAATTTGATTGGTAATTCACCATCCCCGTCAGACGAGGTTAGTCAGGAGGTACCACCCCGCAGACGAGAACACCCGCATCTGCACTAGGGAATCATGTTTATTTTATTCCGTCTTTTAGCGGCGGGACGCAACATCGGTCGATAGATTTCTAGAAACCTTGACAATAACATGCCATCATACCAAAGGCTGGCGTGGTGATCGCTGCGAACGTCCTGGATAAAACACCGATTTTTAATCGACACGGGGGCAGCGATCACGGTTATAAATAAGGGAAAATTTCCATTCGATAAACTGCCTATTCATCCATACGACAGACAGGTTAGCAGTGCCTCCGGACATTTATTAAGCGGTTCCTGTGAGTACAGAGAAATTCAGCCACGTGGGCGCGGGCGAGGATTTGCAGATTATTTCAACGACCATGTACCCCGGAAATGCATGGGAAGGAGTTATCATTAGAGAGAGGCGTGAGGTTGATGTTGCGCCAACGGTTTCGTTGGACAGGGGTGACTCAGGCATCCCTCCGCTCTCTCCAAAGGATAATTGGGAAGAAGTTATCATTAAAGATAGGCGTGAGGATGATGTCGCGATAATGTGTCGTCCAAAATTGACGAAATTTGAAATTTGGAGGAAAACGAGTGCACCGCCGAAGTTTTGTAGCCCATCCACTTTATGATGCAACCGGGAGGATCACGGAGCGAAAGGGATATGCGTGCCGATAGGGCAGAGGGTGAAAGTAGTGTCATGCCAACACTTCCGTTGGATAGGGGTAACTCAGGCATTACCACATTCTCCCTGGAGGACGCATCATCTCAGGTCGACAGGATCCCGATGCATAAAACAGATAGGAAATTTGGAGGAAAACGGGTGCACCGCCGAAGTTTTGCAGCCCACCCCCTTTATGATGCAACCGGGAGGATCACGGAGCGAAAGGGATGTGCGTGCCGATAGGGCAGAAGGTGAAAGTAGTGTCATGCCAACACTTCCGTTGGATAGGGGTAACTCAGGCATTACCACATTCTCCCTGGAGGACGCATCATCTCAGGTCGACAGGATCCCGATGCATAAAACAGATAGGCTGATTGAGAAATCAAAATTAGACGATGAAAGTGGAACCGGGACCGTGCTAAGACTCGTAGATAAAGTTACGTTACCTCCATACTCCATTATCCTCCGCAAAGTGATAAACGAAGACCTCAAAGGAAGGGAAATCTGCGTCATTGAAAAGGATCAACACGTGGCGGCAATGAGTGTACTTGCAAAAATGTCAGATAAAGGAACCGCACCCGTTTTGTTGGCAAACTTTACTAACAACCTACAAATTTTGAGACGAAGAATTCCGATACTAGTAGACTGCTTCAACGAAGGCAGTAGAATCAATTCCCTACAAGTAATAGAAGGGAGGGAATCTGAAATGTGGCCCGAGTCGAATGGAAAATGTGATCTGTCCTCCTTGTTTGATTATACGAACGTACCGGGAGAGGCGAGATCATCCCTTGAGGAGTTAATTGCGGAATCGACAGATGTCTTCGCCGATGCAGATTCACCCTTAGGACACACGGATTAGGTGAAGCACAAAATCGACGTTGGAGGAGCAGAACCAAGTAAGAAACGGTCCTACTGTGTGCCTCATTCACTGCGCCCAATCTTAGACAAAGCCATTTCGGGTATGCTAGATGAAGGAATCATTTCACCATCCACTAGCCCTTGGTCGGAGGCGATAATCTTAGTTACAGGCCCTGCATCGATTATCGTGCGCTCTGAATACCCCTTTGACATTTAGTACTGTCCTGACAAAAATATTCCGCATTCGGATGCTCTATCGCGTGCTCCTCAATTAATTACTCCCTTCCCCATAACGGATATTCTCCCAGAAGATAATTTAGAGTCCCCAGATAAAGCGCGGGAACAGCCGCGGCCCCTACTAGTTAGCCGCGATCCTCTAGAAGCAGCGCCATCTCCACCAGTTAACGTTCCTGTATTGCCGGTCCCAGCCCCTCCCAAAGCGACTACTACACAGCGGCACCAGTTTATCCTGAGACCACTGCCAGGAAGGAGGCTGAATTAAACAGCAGGTTGCAGCCGTGTACCCACCCTTGCTCTCCTGGGAGCTGCCGTTGGGATACTCTGGCCCTGAGGAGGAGACAACATCAACCACCGACGAGGACGGGATTCCAACAACCGCTACTCTGGGCGCTGGATTCCTCGCGGCCATGCTGACATCTGCCAGGAGGATATACCCGGAGATTTCCACGAGGGACCTCGCCGCAGCAACCACGGTACCGGCAGTGAACATGTTTAGTGTCGTGTAGCCTGGGACTATAACAACCAACATGTGTAGTGTCGTGTGGACAGGGACTATAACAACGAACATTCTTATGCATCCTATTTAAGTTACTGTTTAGTGTTAATGATCAGTGATGCTCCTTTTTTTAGGACACTCTTGTGGTAGGTTAATTAATTTTTTTTGTTGCCTTTGGATTTTTGTATTTTTCACTCTTCTTTGTGTTATATTGGCTCTTTCTAGGATATAATAATCAGTGAAAAGTGACATTCCTGTGGTAGGTTAATTGATTTTTTGTTGCTTTTGCGTAATTGTATTTTTTTTCTCTCTTTTCTTAATTGTGTTGTATTGATGTAAACATGTAACGGTGACTCGATTTCGTCGCACCCCGGATCTTAATTGCCGATGGGGTGATGTCGTAATCGTCAAGATTACGACGGGCACAATTGCGACGGGCTATACGAGTACGGTCGGAGGAGGCGAGGCGATGGAAGCATGGGTCTCGCACGCGTCCGTGAGGGAAAGAACGCCATATCCACTACGGGACGATTTATTGCGGCGCCTAGGGGCGGACGCTAGGAGTTGCTCCTTAGGGCCGCTGCACAGACGCGTGCACTGTTTCCAAGCATTGCTCTAGAAGCTTCCACGTCACAATCCTTTGACCGGACTCAGTATATAAGCCCGTGGATTTTTAGGGAAAATCAGAGCGTCCCTCGCTCTCGCTTGCTGACAGTGTCTGCCTACAGACTTCGGCAAGTGAGAGCGACCCCCGGCTGACCGAGTCTGCCCAAAGACTTCGGCCGGGGTTCCCCGCTTCTCAACCCACCCCGGCTGACCGAGTCTGCCCAAAGACCTCGGCCGGGATTCCCCGCTACGACAATTGGTGTCAGGTGTTTTTAAGCGGTACGAACTCGAATCTTCCTTTGCTCTTTTTCATGTTTTTATGAATTCATTTGCTCCCGTTCATGTTTTTAAGCGGTCCGAACTCGAATCTTCATTCGCTCCCGTTCTTTTTTTTATGCGGTACGAACTCGAATCTTTATTCGCTTCTGTTTATGTTTTTATGAATTCATTTGCTTCCGTTCATGTTTTTATGCGGTTCGAACGCCGTTCCTTTTCAATCATTTTTGCTTTAATTTAAATAATATGATTTTTGTGGTTCGAACGCTCTGTTTGTTAAGGCTTCCGCTCGCACATTAACCATATTGTGTCTAAGTTTTAATATGTGCTACAAGCGTCTTTCCCTTTGGTTTAGGTTAATTTTGTTTAAATGTTTGACCTGATTTGAATCTCTATCCATTTTTTTTTCTTAATGTTAATTAAATTTAATACATTTAATTGGATTCCATCGCTGTATTCCTTGAAATTGTACCCATTGGGCGTAAAACCAATTGTTTAGTCTTTGCTTCTCAATTTCATAGATTTATTCTTTCACAAGGAGTATCTCAAACTTGGTTCTTTATTTTCATATCGTATTTTTTTGTTGTTCTCATTTTGATTTTACTTGTGTGCCGTAGTGATAGTTTTTGTGTTGATTTTCTGTGTTGGTTTTGTTCGTGTTTTTCGCTATCGCCATGTATTGTTCATCATACCCCTTCTTTAATCAGTGTGCTCTCGGCCTGTTCCATTCGCAATCTCCGTTACTTAATTTCTCATCCACTATCAATTTGATTGGTAATTCACCATCCCCGTCAGACGAGGTTAGTCAGGAGGTACCACCCCGCAGACGAGAACACCCGCATCTGCACTAGGGAATCATGTTTATTTTATTCCGTCTTTTAGCGGCGGGACGCAACATCGGTCGATAGATTTCTAGAAACCTTGACAATAACATGCCATCATACCAAAGGCTGGCGTGGTGATCGCTGCGAACGTCCTGGATAAAACACCGATTTTTAATCGACACGGGGGCAGCGATCACGGTTATAAATAAGGGAAAATTTCCATTCGATAAACTGCCTATTCATCCATACGACAGACAGGTTAGCAGTGCCTCCGGACATTTATTAAGCGGTTCCTGTGAGTACAGAGAAATTCAGCCACGTGGGCGCGGGCGAGGATTTGCAGATTATTTCAACGACCATGTACCCCGGAAATGCATGGGAAGGAGTTATCATTAGAGAGAGGCGTGAGGTTGATGTTGCGCCAACGGTTTCGTTGGACAGGGGTGACTCAGGCATCCCTCCGCTCTCTCCAAAGGATAATTGGGAAGAAGTTATCATTAAAGATAGGCGTGAGGATGATGTCGCGATAATGTGTCGTCCAAAATTGACGAAATTTGAAATTTGGAGGAAAACGAGTGCACCGCCGAAGTTTTGTAGCCCATCCACTTTATGATGCAACCGGGAGGATCACGGAGCGAAAGGGATATGCGTGCCGATAGGGCAGAGGGTGAAAGTAGTGTCATGCCAACACTTCCGTTGGATAGGGGTAACTCAGGCATTACCACATTCTCCCTGGAGGACGCATCATCTCAGGTCGACAGGATCCCGATGCATAAAACAGATAGGAAATTTGGAGGAAAACGGGTGCACCGCCGAAGTTTTGTAGCCCATCCACTTTATGATGCAACCGGGAGGATCACGGAGCGAAAGGGATATGCGTGCCGATAGGGCAGAGGGTGAAAGTAGTGTCATGCCAACACTTCCGTTGGATAGGGGTAACTCAGGCATTACCACATTCTCCCTGGAGGACGCATCATCTCAGGTCGACAGGATCCCGATGCATAAAACAGATAGGAAATTTGGAGGAAAACGGGTGCACCGCCGAAGTTTTGTAGCCCATCCACTTTATGATGCAACCGGGAGGATCACGGAGCGAAAGGGATATGCGTGCCGATAGGGCAGAGGGTGAAAGTAGTGTCATGCCAACACTTCCGTTGGATAGGGGTAACTCAGGCATTACCACATTCTCCCTGGAGGACGCATCATCTCAGGTCGACAGGATCCCGATGCATAAAACAGATAGGAAATTTGGAGGAAAACGGGTGCACCGCCGAAGTTTTGTAGCCCATCCACTTTATGATGCAACCGGGAGGATCACGGAGCGAAAGGGATATGCGTGCCGATAGGGCAGAGGGTGAAAGTAGTGTCATGCCAACACTTCCGTTGGATAGGGGTAACTCAGGCATTACCACATTCTCCCTGGAGGACGCATCATCTCAGGTCGACAGGATCCCGATGCATAAAACAGATAGGAAATTTGGAGGAAAACGGGTGCACCGCCGAAGTTTTGTAGCCCATCCACTTTATGATGCAACCGGGAGGATCACGGAGCGAAAGGGATATGCGTGCCGATAGGGCAGAGGGTGAAAGTAGTGTCATGCCAACACTTCCGTTGGATAGGGGTAACTCAGGCATTACCACATTCTCCCTGGAGGACGCATCATCTCAGGTCGACAGGATCCCGATGCATAAAACAGATAGGAAATTTGGAGGAAAACGGGTGCACCGCCGAAGTTTTGTAGCCCATCCACTTTATGATGCAACCGGGAGGATCACGGAGCGAAAGGGATATGCGTGCCGATAGGGCAGAGGGTGAAAGTAGTGTCATGCCAACACTTCCGTTGGATAGGGGTAACTCAGGCATTACCACATTCTCCCTGGAGGACGCATCATCTCAGGTCGACAGGATCCCGATGCATAAAACAGATAGGAAATTTGGAGGAAAACGGGTGCACCGCCGAAGTTTTGTAGCCCATCCACTTTATGATGCAACCGGGAGGATCACGGAGCGAAAGGGATATGCGTGCCGATAGGGCAGAGGGTGAAAGTAGTGTCATGCCAACACTTCCGTTGGATAGGGGTAACTCAGGCATTACCACATTCTCCCTGGAGGACGCATCATCTCAGGTCGACAGGATCCCGATGCATAAAACAGATAGGAAATTTGGAGGAAAACGGGTGCACCGCCGAAGTTTTGTAGCCCATCCACTTTATGATGCAACCGGGAGGATCACGGAGCGAAAGGGATATGCGTGCCGATAGGGCAGAGGGTGAAAGTAGTGTCATGCCAACACTTCCGTTGGATAGGGGTAACTCAGGCATTACCACATTCTCCCTGGAGGACGCATCATCTCAGGTCGACAGGATCCCGATGCATAAAACAGATAGGAAATTTGGAGGAAAACGGGTGCACCGCCGAAGTTTTGCAGCCCACCCCCTTTATGATGCAACCGGGAGGATCACGGAGCGAAAGGGATGTGCGTGCCGATAGGGCAGAAGGTGAAAGTAGTGTCATGCCAACACTTCCGTTGGATAGGGGTAACTCAAGCATTACCACATTCTCCCTGGAGGACGCATCATCTCAGGTCGACAGGATCCCGATGCATAAAACAGATAGGAAATTTGGAGGAAAACGGGTGCACCGCCGAAGTTTTGTAGCCCATCCACTTTATGATGCAACCGGGAGGATCACGGAGCGAAAGGGATATGCGTGCCGATAGGGCAGAAGGTGAAAGTAGTGTCATGCCAACACTTCCGTTGGATAGGGGTAACTCAAGCATTACCACATTCTCCCTGGAGGACGCATCATCTCAGGTCGACAGGATCCCGATGCATAAAACAGATAGGAAATTTGGAGGAAAACGGGTGCACCGCCGAAGTTTTGCAGCCCACCCCCTTTATGATGCAACCGGGAGGATCACGGAGCGAAAGGGATATGCGTGCCGATAGGGCAGAAGGTGAAAGTAGTGTCATGCCAACACTTCCGTTGGATAGGGGTAACTCAGGCATTACCACATTCTCCCTGGAGGACGCATCATCTCAGGTCGACAGGATCCCGATGCATAAAACAGATAGGAAATTTGGAGGAAAACGGGTGCACCGCCGAAGTTTTGTAGCCCATCCACTTTATGATGCAACCGGGAGGATCACGGAGCGAAAGGGATATGCGTGCCGATAGGGCAGAAGGTGAAAGTAGTGTCATGCCAACACTTCCGTTGGATAGGGGTAACTCAAGCATTACCACATTCTCCCTGGAGGACGCATCATCTCAGGTCGACAGGATCCCGATGCATAAAACAGATAGGAAATTTGGAGGAAAACGGGTGCACCGCCGAAGTTTTGCAGCCCACCCCCTTTATGATGCAACCGGGAGGATCACGGAGCGAAAGGGATATGCGTGCCGATAGGGCAGAAGGTGAAAGTAGTGTCATGCCAACACTTCCGTTGGATAGGGGTAACTCAAGCATTACCACATTCTCCCTGGAGGACGCATCATCTCAGGTCGACAGGATCCCGATGCATAAAACAGATAGGAAATTTGGAGGAAAACGGGTGCACCGCCGAAGTTTTGCAGCCCACCCCCTTTATGATGCAACCGGGAGGATCACGGAGCGAAAGGGATATGCGTGCCGATAGGGCAGAAGGTGAAAGTAGTGTCATGCCAACACTTCCGTTGGATAGGGGTAACTCAAGCATTACCACATTCTCCCTGGAGGACGCATCATCTCAGGTCGACAGGATCCCGATGCATAAAACAGATAGGAAATTTGGAGGAAAACGGGTGCACCGCCGAAGTTTTGTAGCCCATCCACTTTATGATGCAACCGGGAGGATCACGGAGCGAAAGGGATATGCGTGCCGATAGGGCAGAAGGTGAAAGTAGTGTCATGCCAACACTTCCGTTGGATAGGGGTAACTCAGGCATTACCACATTCTCCCTGGAGGACGCATCATCTCAGGTCGACAGGATCCCGATGCATAAAACAGATAGGAAATTTGGAGGAAAACGGGTGCACCGCCGAAGTTTTGCAGCCCACCCCCTTTATGATGCAACCGGGAGGATCACGGAGCGAAAGGGATGTGCGTGCCGATAGGGCAGAAGGTGAAAGTAGTGTCATGCCAACACTTCCGTTGGATAGGGGTAACTCAGGCATTACCACATTCTCCCTGGAGGACGCATCATCTCAGGTCGACAGGATCCCGATGCATAAAACAGATAGGCTGATTGAGAAATCAAAATTAGACGATGAAAGTGGAACCGGGACCGTGCTAAGACTCGTAGATAAAGTTACGTTACCTCCATACTCCATTATCCTCCGCAAAGTGATAAACGAAGACCTCAAAGGAAGGGAAATCTGCGTCATTGAAAAGGATCAACACGTGGCGGCAATGAGTGTACTTGCAAAAATGTCAGATAAAGGAACCGCACCCGTTTTGTTGGCAAACTTTACTAACAACCTACAAATTTTGAGACGAAGAATTCCGATACTAGTAGACTGCTTCAACGAAGGCAGTAGAATCAATTCCCTACAAGTAATAGAAGGGAGGGAATCTGAAATGTGGCCCGAGTCGAATGGAAAATGTGATCTGTCCTCCTTGTTTGATTATACGAACGTACCGGGAGAGGCGAGATCATCCCTTGAGGAGTTAATTGCGGAATCGACAGATGTCTTCGCCGATGCAGATTCACCCTTAGGACACACGGATTAGGTGAAGCACAAAATCGACGTTGGAGGAGCAGAACCAAGTAAGAAACGGTCCTACTGTGTGCCTCATTCACTGCGCCCAATCTTAGACAAAGCCATTTCGGGTATGCTAGATGAAGGAATCATTTCACCATCCACTAGCCCTTGGTCGGAGGCGATAATCTTAGTTACAGGCCCTGCATCGATTATCGTGCGCTCTGAATACCCCTTTGACATTTAGTACTGTCCTGACAAAAATATTCCGCATTCGGATGCTCTATCGCGTGCTCCTCAATTAATTACTCCCTTCCCCATAACGGATATTCTCCCAGAAGATAATTTAGAGTCCCCAGATAAAGCGCGGGAACAGCCGCGGCCCCTACTAGTTAGCCGCGATCCTCTAGAAGCAGCGCCATCTCCACCAGTTAACGTTCCTGTATTGCCGGTCCCAGCCCCTCCCAAAGCGACTACTACACAGCGGCACCAGTTTATCCTGAGACCACTGCCAGGAAGGAGGCTGAATTAAACAGCAGGTTGCAGCCGTGTACCCACCCTTGCTCTCCTGGGAGCTGCCGTTGGGATACTCTGGCCCTGAGGAGGAGACAACATCAACCACCGACGAGGACGGGATTCCAACAACCGCTACTCTGGGCGCTGGATTCCTCGCGGCCATGCTGACATCTGCCAGGAGGATATACCCGGAGATTTCCACGAGGGACCTCGCCGCAGCAACCACGGTACCGGCAGTGAACATGTTTAGTGTCGTGTAGCCTGGGACTATAACAACCAACATGTGTAGTGTCGTGTGGACAGGGACTATAACAACGAACATTCTTATGCATCCTATTTAAGTTACTGTTTAGTGTTAATGATCAGTGATGCTCCTTTTTTTAGGACACTCTTGTGGTAGGTTAATTAATTTTTTTTGTTGCCTTTGGATTTTTGTATTTTTCACTCTTCTTTGTGTTATATTGGCTCTTTCTAGGATATAATAATCAGTGAAAAGTGACATTCCTGTGGTAGGTTAATTGATTTTTTGTTGCTTTTGCGTAATTGTATTTTTTTTCTCTCTTTTCTTAATTGTGTTGTATTGATGTAAACATGTAACGGTGACTCGATTTCGTCGCACCCCGGATCTTAATTGCCGATGGGGTGATGTCGTAATCGTCAAGATTACGACGGGCACAATTGCGACGGGCTATACGAGTACGGTCGGAGGAGGCGAGGCGATGGAAGCATGGGTCTCGCACGCGTCCGTGAGGGAAAGAACGCCATATCCACTACGGGACGATTTATTGCGGCGCCTAGGGGCGGACGCTAGGAGTTGCTCCTTAGGGCCGCTGCACAGACGCGTGCACTGTTTCCAAGCATTGCTCTAGAAGCTTCCACGTCACAATCCTTTGACCGGACTCAGTATATAAGCCCGTGGATTTTTAGGGAAAATCAGAGCGTCCCTCGCTCTCGCTTGCTGACAGTGTCTGCCTACAGACTTCGGCAAGTGAGAGCGACCCCCGGCTGACCGAGTCTGCCCAAAGACTTCGGCCGGGGTTCCCCGCTTCTCAACCCACCCCGGCTGACCGAGTCTGCCCAAAGACTTCGGCCGGGATTCCCCGTTTCTCAACCCACCCTGGCTGACCGAGTCTGCCCAAAGACTTCGGCCGGGATTCCCCGCTTCTCAACCCACCCTGGCTGACCGAGTCTACCCAAAGACTTCGGCCGGGATTCCCCGCATCCGACCAACCCCGTAAGGGCTTCTTCCGTTCCCCAACAGATCGAGTCACCATAATCGTAAGATAAAAAATAAACTAATTATTATCATCCAAAAGTATATATTTTCATTCAATTCCTAAAGTCGACCAACCGCTACGACAATCCAGTGTTAACCGAAAATCTTCTTCGTCACCGTAATTAAATTTCACGAAACTCTAAGGAATTTTTATTGGGTGGTTTTACGCGTTTTCTTATTTTGGAGAACGGCGAAAGAATTTGAAGAGGATTTCCTCAAACGGCTAATTAGTCAATACGAGGTAATTAAGAGTGGCGATGCGAAATATTCGCTTTGGATTTTAAGAATACTTTTGGAGTGTTGGGACAGGAATGTTAATCACGAGTCTCTCCTACGCCGCGAACAAAAAATAATCGCCCCTCTTCTCCGGAATCGCCTCAAAGCACTCTTCACTATGTGAGAATACACGGAACGGAATGAGTTTTCGTAAAGAGAAGTTTCATTAACATTGTGCTCACGCTATTAGTTGGGAAGTATTGGTTGTTCTGTCACAACATTGCTGACAGCAGCGGATGGCCATTTAAAACTGATAATTGTAGTGAGGGGTGTCACATTCCCCTTAGTTAATTCGGAAAGGATTTACTGTACTTGTGTTTTCGTTCAAATTACTATTTCGTGAAACTTTTCTCAAAGTTTTACTGCAAATGATGCTCACAGCAAAACCTCTTTTCTCTTTGGTAAATACGTTTCCTCTGTTGTATGCATCGGTCGGAATGAGAAACTTTGCTAATTTGCGGAATGTCTACAGTATTTGTAGAATCCTAAGCTCACAAGATTTTATTTCACAAAATTCTGGTCCCGAGAAGGAATTAAGTGATTTTGTAACATCAAAAGACTTTCCTTCTACTTATATGTAATATATAATGTATCAGTTACAAAATTCCATGTTACCAGATATAAAAATGAACTTGACTTTACATTTACAATGCAATACTAGCAGTAAAGTGTTAGTGGCGGCAAACGATTCCCTCAGAATATTTTTTTTTCATTTGGAAGATCCAAACTTGTCCGAATTCAATCTTAACTGGAGTAAATTCAGAATTATTTTTAAGAAGTTTTCGTTTCGCAAATTGGAAGGAGCTCCATCGATCTTATACTCTGGAGGAAACCCAAAATAAGGTTTTAATTAAGAAATTCTAATCAAGCGATCCCGTGGAGCTTAATTGTCTCTTGGCCCTCCTTGGCTTTTGACCTCTTGTCCTCCCACGCACCAAATTGCGTATCGCTATAGCAACATTGCAGACTCCTTGGCCTTCCGCTTTGCGAAGGTCAAGACCATGAGGTGACCAACGGCCCTCACTTTAGATATGTGAGGAATCCCGCCACTGTCCTCTGAATTCGGATTGGGCGTGTCGACCCTGAAACACGTGACCCCTGTGCACGTGACCCCCTTTCTCACGTGAACTGTGCACACGTGACGCAGAACCCAAACAGACGTATCCAGACGATGACGAAAATTACTCTTGCCGTTCGGAAAAACGTCACAAGGACACGCGTGTCTGGAAGATTGAGCTCGTTGAAGTGATATTTACCTTTAGAGTATTTTGAAAGGTTTGGATAGAAAATCACGCAGACTCTTGCTTTCATGGATAATGTGTGAACTACATACATATAAATGGAGAACATACACAAATTATTAAATACTTATAGATTGGTCAACAACGATAAATATAAGCTCCTCTCAAGTTAATACCCCTTCTGCATTACCCAAGTGAAAAGGACTACCACTAGATTGCATGTAATTCGTATAAGTTATGTAT